>JACVBY030000486.1:0-600000 GCA_017589505.3 Metroxylon sagu
CGCCATGGGACGCGTGATCCGTGCCCAGCGGAAGGGAGCCGGGTCGGTCTTCCGCTCCCACACCCACCACCGCAAGGGCCCGGCCCGCTTCCGGAGCCTCGACTACGGCGAGCGCAACGGCTACCTGAAGGGCGTCGTTACCGACATCATCCACGACCCCGGCCGCGGCGCTCCGCTCGCCCGCGTCACCTTCCGCCACCCCTTCCGCTACAAGCACCAGAAGGAGCTCTTCATTGCCGCCGAGGGCATGTACACCGGCCAGTTCGTCTACTGCGGCCGCAAGGCCGCTCTCATGGTTGGCAACGTGCTGCCTCTGCGCTCCGTCCCCGAGGGCGCCGTCGTGTGCAACGTCGAGCACCACGTCGGCGACCGAGGCGTCCTCGCCCGCGCCTCCGGTGACTATGCCATCGTCATCAGCCACAACCCCGACAACGGTACCACCAGGTCCAGTCCTTTACTCAGCCCCAATCTAGGTTTTGGATGCGATCGGATCTCTTCGTGGGATCGAAAGTTATGATCTTTTTTATCTTGTTTCCTGTTCCGAAGCTGTAGTCTGCATCTTTGAGTGGGAAAAACGATATCTTTATTGCATCCTAACTTCATTGAAGCTGAAAAAGGGAAGAATATTAGATTTTTCCTCCTCTGGTGCTGCTTCTTTTGATGTTTTACGATTTATATTGCATTTCGTTCACATGTTCTCAAGTTCGGGATGTTAGTTATAGCGTATTGTGTTTTGTGTAACTAATTGCTAATTATGCCGGGGGGATCGTGTTTGCTTGACAATAATTTGAGGTATTGTTTAATCCAAAATTAGAAACCCTAAAGGATAGCTGAATTTTTTTTGTTGAATGTTATAGAGGTTATATTGATTGTTATTTGGTTGAGATGAGGATGGTGCTATCTGAGCGTAATGATGTTCAGCATGGATTATAAAGCACTGAGAGGTGAAACAATTTCAACGAATCCGTTGTTATGTGGTATTATCCCTTTCATTTGTAGTTTAGAGTATATTTCTCGGTCTTCTTGGTTCGTAATTTGAACATCACTGTGGAATTCTGATTTGGGTTGAATTGTAGGGGATGAGATTCAAAATGGCTTTTCCAAGTTTTTTTTATGGAAAGGGCCATCGGCAACTTTGAATAGAACAACTAGTTCAATTTGCCTGTGCTTCCTGTTTAGTTGCATCAATTGTTTTTTCTCTGTTGCACTTCTTTTAGATTTTCTTTATTAAGTTTTGTAAGTTCACAAAATAATGCATGTATGCTTACATTGTTCGGGAACTTGAAGAGGCAACCCTCATTTTATGTAGAATCTTTTTTTTAGAGTATATTTCACGGTCTTTTTGGTTCGTAATTTGAACATCACTGTGGAATTCTGATGTAGGTTGAATTGTAGGGAATGAGATTCAAAATGGCTTTTCCAAGTTTTTTTATGGAAAGGGCTATCAGCAACTTTGAATGGAAGAGTTCAATTTGCCTGTGCTTCCTGTTTAGTTGCGTCAATTGTTTTCTGTTGCACTTCTTTTAGATTTTCTTTATTGAGTTTTGTAAGTTCACAAAATAATGCATGTATGCTTACATTGTTCAGGAACTTGAAGAGGCAACCCTCATTTTATGTAGAATCTTTTCAGGAAAAAAAAAGCCTTTTGCTTTCATTACATTCTTGTTTTTTTTCTTATCCTGATGAATATTCTTTGCTTATTGACTATTAAAGCTTCTGAAAGAAAATCTTTACTCTCCATGTTTATGTAAATAGGATACTTTTCAAATGTCTATAATTCATGTTGCCTAGCATGCACTGGGCAAACCTCAGAATATTTAATAGTGACACTTTCAGGACATCAGTAAGATTTTAACTGTGCTTGACTCTAAGGATTAGACAAACATCAACAATTGCTGGATACATCTTGGTTTTGAATATTGGATGGATAGTGGAGTATGATAGTATGTTCTAGTTTCCTATGGTACTTTGTCAGAGTATACTTCAACCTATAGTAGGATTTTGGTGTTCCAGACTGCCATTTATTGTGGTCTTTTATGTGTTATAGTAGAGGTCTGCTTTATAAGGTCCTCCATCCGAACTTGAGTAGCAATACTCCATCTTGTCAGCTGTAGGATGCATTATAAATGTTTCGTACCCTCTAGAAAGTTGTCTAGATTTTCATGTATCACTCAGGGGCTGTGGCATAACCAAGTGATAACTTAATGCTGATTATTGGGTATCTTCTGTTGATTAATAGAGTTCTAATCATATCGGGAGTCATTTTGGTAAATTTTTAGTTGAAGGCTTCTTAATTTTAAAAAAAATGTATAAATTTAAATTATGAGTGTGTGCCAGCCATTGATTTCCAAACTTTTTGAATCAGAAGCCTTGAGATACGTGAATAGAGAAGTTTGTTAGTGTCCTGAAAACCAACCAGAAAAGTTGAGTGATGGTGAGCTACAAATACTACTAGACTAAATTTAATGTGTCACGTAAAAGCTTGGTGGATGGCTGATGCTTGTGCTTTTGGTGTTGAGGTGCTAAATGTAAACTTGCCTCTACTTAGCACTTTTGTTGCCTTTCATTAATTAGGAAGCCCTTGATTGTTTTTAAGATGACATGTAGATTCTGTATGTTGTAATGTCTACTACTCAATGAACATAATCATTCATCTTGCTATTAAATAGACATTAGATATGTGTTCCATTGGTGCTACTTTGGTTAATATTGGTGATAGTTCGACACCAGTACAGCTGTCCCATCAAATTTTAACTAGTTGATGATACATGCTACTTCTAGTAAGATCGGTGCCACTTTTTTTCTTTAAGCTGGTCTAGTATATCTGAATTTCATTAAGGCATTTTTATGGAATGTAAGATGGACATAAATATTGGTGGTGAAGGATTTATAAAGCTGAGACCAAATGCCTGGAATAAGACTTGATCATTATGATTATGTAATACTCTTGTGAAGTAGCATAGTGAACTATTGTCATGTGAACCGTTGTCCTGTTTACTTTGCATTATATCATTATATTTCTGTTTAATAGACTTTGCTGCCCATGGTGCTTCCATATAAAATTCTATGGATGGCATGAATTTTTCTTTCATAATTGGTTATTCATGAACAAGTAGCTGTTGCAGTTGCAGTAATTCTGGCAGTTTAAGTAGTTAGGTTATTTGGAAACTTAAGAGAGGGTATTTTAAAAAATATAGGAAGCAACACATGAATCACTGGCAGAACGTTACTCAACCAGGCCTTAAAGGATGTGCTGCCTTAGAGTTTGACATCACTGCTTTCTGACATCCTTGCAGGATCAAGCTTCCTTCTGGTGCAAAGAAGGTTGTGCCAAGTGGTTGTCGTGCCATGATTGGACAGGTTGCTGGTGGAGGTAGAACCGAGAAGCCCCTCCTCAAGGCTGGGAATGCCTATCATAAATTCCGTGTGAAGAGGAACTGCTGGCCAAAGGTTCGTGGTGTTGCCATGAACCCTGTGGAACATCCTCATGGAGGAGGCAACCATCAGCACATCGGTCATGCTTCAACTGTCCGCCGTGATGCTCCTCCCGGACAGAAAGTCGGTCTTATTGCTGCGAGAAGGACAGGACGGCTTAGAGGACAGGCTGCTGCAACTGCTGCCAAAGCAGATAAGGCTGCTTAGAGAATGGCTTATATTCTCATGCTTATTGCTGTTATTTCATTTGCTTGAGCATCTGTGAGTCGTGTGTTAGAAACTTATCCGGAAGTTTTGCAGCTAAATTCAAGAATCTATTTGGTAGTTTGTTGATTTCTGGCCATTTTTTATTTTTTTTTTGTCTTTTATGTTGTTCGTTGATCATAAATGGAATTACTGTCTAGCAAAATTGAACTGGGGCACTGTTTGTTTTGCTCTTTATTGCAGATCATTTATGTTTGTTTAGTTGTTCATATATTTGTTCTATCTTGTAGGTGTCTGCTTTTGTTAACAGCTGACAACTCCACCCTCTTTTATTATTTGCAATGCGACTTGGGGCGAGCTTGCTTGTACCAGTCCATTTCCCAAGAAGAGGGTTTTTTGTTGGCTCTTCCATGGTGAGAGTATCAAGCATATAAGAGAGCAATTCTGGGTGTCCATTCTTAATTACTAACTCCAATTATCTGTTGACGAGATGACCTGCAAGGAGATGATTGAGTCCCTGATTTGCTATTATGTTTTTTGCAAGGGAGATGGTTGCAGGGAAGGGAAACAATAGGTGAAAAAATTTTATGAAAAAAACTTATCAACTTTCTTTGATACCTCTCAAAGAATAAAACCTTAATCTTTAAGACTTTAGTTATTGGTGCTGGGGGAAGCCAAAGTTCTTGCAAGAGTCGAGCAGCAGCTCATGGATTTGCCCAAGCAGGGAACAGAGCTCGCGTTCAAGCTGGTCAATATAGAGAAATTTCATAGCTATGAAATTTCTTAAGAATCCCAAACCTTGGATACTCTCAATCAAATAATAACTCACTAAAATATAATTTTATGAGTGTTTTGGGCTTCAGGCTTGAGCTGGTGTAATACATCTCACATCTCACAAAATTTTCTGCTCAGGTATTCCCTTCAAAATGTTCAATTAAATCTCGCAACGAATTGGTCTCAGGAATCGAAGACGCGTCTAACAAGAGACTTCACCACCATTGGATGGTAAAGCCAATCGAGTAATTTTAGGATAATATACTACAGCGGGCAGTAAAGAAAAAAATAATAAAATAAAAATAAAAAAGAAAAGGGGAAGAGGGAGAGTCGGAGGGCAACAGAGAAATCTGAGATGTGTGTTGCCTCCACCCTAAACCCTAAACCTCCACCGTGGTCCCGTTCCCTCTGCCGTCCATTGCCCTCTCTCCGACGGCCTTCTTCATCGAGGAACAGGGGCTGCGGCTAAGTTCTCAAAGTTGCCATTGGATGCTTACAAAACGAATTGTCACCTTTTCTAATGCTCAAATGCATTATGCCCATTAATAAGTAACCTGCTCGTAACTTTAGATATTAGATATTTATAATATTCTTACACCATAATCTCTATTCTTCCTTTCTTTTACGCTTAACTAGACATATATCCATACATGTTGTGCGAACAATATAATTTGAAACATGCTGTGCACTAGATTTTAAATTATAATTTTATCTTTTACTTATCTTATTAAATGGTACATAATTGAAAAATTATTATTCTAAAATTTAAATTAAAAAAAATAGATTTATATTTTTCATTTCTATTTTGAAAAATTAAATCATATCAGAGTCTCTTGCACGGTTATACACCTAGTTTATGTTTTAGAAACGATAATAGCTTAAAAGCATATAGGAAAATTTTGATATAGTTATAATTCGCCTCGCCATTGCTTCATAGAAAATGAATTTGTCAACCCCAAATTGGAGGAGACACTGTTGGTCAAATACAAGTCCCCGACCAAGACGAGAGATGGCAAAACGTCCGACCGAGGGCGTCGGTCTGCCACTGGTTGACAGAGGCAAGGCGAAGAGTGGTCTACTTGACTTGGTCCACCACCATATGCGGACCAAGGTCTTTGCTGAATATTTAGAATAACGGAAGATTTACTGGATATAAGAAAATTCCTAATTCATTTATGCCGTCAAAGGTAGAAATCTTTGCTTTCTAAAAAGACAAAAAGGTGGCATGGTGCACGACACGAGGAGAAGAAAATATTGTTGGCCCTGTTGAAGGCCCTTTGAAAATCCAATTTGAGAAACGTTCCTTCGTTCTTTTGGAATCTAGTGTAGTTGATGACTTCGTCTGCCATGGTGAAGCTATAAAGGACATATCTGCCGTGTAGAAAACCAATTTGGGAGGTGCTCATAGTTCGGCAACTATGTAGCATGCTTATATCAAAACAATAAATTTTTCGATAAAATAGAGATCACTACTATTAGGTTTAAATATTATCAAATTACATCTATATAGTTTAAAATATTACATTTAACTATTATGCATTTTAAGTGCTATCATATTAGTCTCATATGATTTGACATATTTTACTTAAATACTCTATATTTTAAATGCTATTAAATTACACCCATATGATTTGAAATGTTACACTTAATTATTTATATATTACAGAGCTTTCCTTTGAGATGATGTACCTTATTAATGTCGATGCTTATGGAGTGTCATTTCTGAGATTTTGAAAGCTGTATTTCTTCGATGCTTGTTTGTTTGTTATCACAAACGCTGCTCACATATTTTAAACCTACTTAATGGGCCTAAACTTTAAACTTTTACATGGGTGTAATTTGATAGTATTTAAAATTTATGGTAATTAATTATATAATATCAAACCGTATGGGTACAATTTAATAGCACTTAAAGCATATGGTAATTAAGTATAATATTTTGAATACTAACAATGTAGGACGTTGACTAAAATAATTAGTAAAAAGTTATTATTTGAACTTATTAATCTTATATAGTATTCAGAGTCTTTTCAATACACAATTAATACGAGATTAAAAACTCATTAACATAGGCTCTTACATACTCTTCTCATTGAAGCCCTAACATTCAAATCTAATCAAATCTACATCCAAATCTAATCGAATCTAATTACAAACATATAAATAGCTAATCTGTAGTGACTCTTAATCTACATGGACTATGAATTGAATTCACTCTAATAACATTTGTAACAATCTACAACTTAACCTAAAAAGGCTAGCTAAGAATTATTTAAGCTCGTTAGTCCTTTATAAATATCTAGAATCTTCTTAATATATAACTAATATGGAACTAAATATTCGCTAGTATGGGTTCTCACATAAATAATTATATGGCAAATATCCATTGAAACGATAAATCTAAATGATCTATGTAATAATTCAGGACTTCATGCAAAAAAAAGACTATTCAAAAGGTTTTATTTAAACTTTATGGACATAATTAAATATGTGATAAATCTTAAATTAGTTGCATAATTAAATTCATTTTAATTTATTGAAAATGGCTTCTATTTATGTTTGTTGTAACAACGAAAGCTCTAATACCATGACAAAGGCATGCATGGAGAAAAATATCAAAGAGGAAGACAAAAGGGTAAAATCCAAATAAAAGAGAAAATACAGGGATTATGTGGTTCAGCTATTAGCTTACGTTTACAGGCGAAGAAGAGTAGAGAATTTTATTATCAAAAAAATAAACTGAAGATTATATGGACTATCCTCAACAAGCTTCGGAATTACTAAAATCTTCTCCCTATTAGAGACTCTTTTAAATTCATGTGCTTATATAAAAAAGAAACATCTAGTATTTTACATAGGCTAGAATTGAAGTTTTATAAGGATATGGAAATATGTCTTTCTTTGTGTTCTAAATTCTAAGCCTATACAGATTAGGATTGAAATCCTACTTAGATATGAAAAACCTTTCCTGCTTGAGTTGTTGAATTGCAAGGCAAATTCTAACAATATTGTTATAGCTTATATATAATCTCAGTTCATCTTATGAGTACTTTATTTGAATGGCAACACTATGAATCAATAACAAATTCTCTATTTCGGTTGGTAGCAAATACATGTTGGGCAAAGTTAAAACAAATTAAAAACTCTTCTGGATCAATATTCTATATTTTTTCTATGAGCATTGTGTTGAAAATTTTTCATATATGGGCTACTATTAATTATTAGAGATTTTAATTTTGTAAAACTAGCTGAATAAATTTGATCCAATGATGCAAGCCGGATGAGCCTATTATTGATTAAAAAAGTGATCCATATGATTTGAGCTTTAGCTAGGAATGATAATTTTTTCGAATTTATGGGTACCTTCATTTGCGATAAGTATGGAAGTCAAAAAAATGGGTACGGATATAAATATAGGGATACATAGTAATACCCATTACGGGTATGAGATGGGTATGGATGTAAAGATATCCCCGCCTTGCCCCTCTCCAACCCACTTCACATATCCATTATACCCATTAGTAAATTTAGTTAATTATAGTTATTTATTAATATAGTTTTAAACTTTTAATAGAAAACTTTATAAGCAGTCACAAACCGTAATTTCTCGAGGTCTAATCCATTTGTCTAGCTTAGAATTGAAGGGAAAAAGAAGAAAGCAGCTCATAATTACTTTAGCTTTGAACTTGATAATAAAATATATATATATATAAAATAAATGAAATAGACTCCATAACTGGTGATGAGTATGAAACGGATATGGGTACTGGAGTGAGTATAAATATTATATAATCTTATAGATATAGATGAGTATAAAATTTTTTATATATATTGGGTAAGGATGGGTATGAATATAATTTTTTTTATGGATATGAATATGAAGGTACCTTTTTTTTTTTTATCTATTTTACTTCATTATTTTTTTTAGCTTTAGTGTACTTATATTAATTGATGTAGTTGATGGTTTATAGATGATTTGAAGTTCAATAATGGTGATGAAATGATGTATTAAAATTTCGTTATAAATACGACAGGTCCTTCTTACATCATAGTATTTATGATCGATTTTTTATTAAAACACCGTCTGAGAGAGCCGCAGGAATAAAAGGAAGATTCAGACTTCTCAGAACTTCTGGTAGCTTTCGTATGATGAGACAAGCAAATATGAAATTTTATTTCATCGTTATTAGACGTCCTGATTAGGTACGCAAGATCCTAAAATCCACACACTTTGCAGCAAATGGTGGGAACGGTTGAAGGATTTAATTACTAAAGACCAGCGTAAACGCAACTCGTTCGGATAAGTTATTGCAAACAACAAAAGGATACAAGCAGCGACAAAAGTGTACAAGCAACGACACTCGATTTACCAAAGTGAAAAAAAGAAAAGGGAACTACAAGCAGTTCAAACGCAGTTGGTTGATCGCACGACTTCGCATAGAGATGTTTGTATCCGAGGTATCAAGCTAAGATTTCATTAAGAGCTTTGGGCTGAGCTGTGCCCTCCTTGGCCTTCTCCACGGCCTCCTGCTGCTCCAACTTGGCCATCTTCTTAAGCTTGGCGAGCTCCAGGTCCCTGCTCATCTTCCTGCGGTACATCTCAGTGAACGTGATGGGCCCATCCAACACCGGCTTCTCTCCCTCCCTGATTGCCAGTGGGTACACGATGGCCTCAGGTGCTGGGTTCTGGAATGTGGCAATCGACAGCCGTTCAAAGTTCGAGTTCACCACGGCCTGGTGGTCAGCATTCCGGAACCGTCCATTGCTCAGATACTGCCTCAAACGAGCATCAAATTACAAGTGTTGTCAGGCTCATCAAAGACCAAGTAGTTGACTGATTGTTTATTAAAAAAAAAAAAAAAAACTACGATACTTACGTGGCCATGGTCCCCAAGGTTGACCACAAAAGCACCTTGGACTGGCTTCACAGTGATCCATGTCTTGCCCCCATCCCTTGTGGCCTGGAGTCCCCCTACTTGGTCCTGGAATAAGAGGGTGATGGTGCCTGGGTCTGTGTGCCTCTTGAGGCCGAGGGTGAGGTCCGGCTGGGGGCACTTGGGATAGAAGTTGATCACCACCTTCTGGTCCATGTCCACACAGGCCTTGGTCAGTGCCTCGTTGTCGAGACCCATGGCCTCAGACAGCACTCCCAGAAGCTTGCAAGCCAAGCCCATCAGCTTCTCGCTGTAAACTTCGACGACGGATCTCCACCCCTCCGGCTTGTCCGGCCACCTCGAGTAGTCCCGAGCCCGAAGTGGATACGAGAAGTACGTCACAATCTCTCTCCAGTCTTGCACCGCTTCGCCCTGCATGCGCGCATTAATGCAAGCAATGGTTTCCTTACTCTCTATCAAATTCTTTTTGATTCATTTAGAATATAATTAACGTTAACACGCTAACACTAAAAGAAATGAATTTTGCATTAAAACAAAGAGGACATAAATGAGATTTGAGAACTGTGTGAGAGGCTTTCATAGTAATATCTCTCATTTAAACCCATATATGATGTAGATTTAAACAGCAAAGCTCTGCATACATGGCAGCACTTAGTTGGCATATCACATCACCTTGGCGAGTGATGTTACCTCTTTCTTTTTTTTTTTTTTCTTTTTTTTTTTAAGTTTGAGATCCGAGGGAGACGTAATCCTACTCTTTTGTTTTATTTTGAGATATGAGAGATAAGCTCCTTACTGAGATTTTAATACATATTTGTTGGATTGAAGCACATGTCCCTAGTTCTACGGGTCAAGATTTGAAAACCGAAATATCTTTAAATATGTTCAATATCAAGTCCCAAAAAAAGATTGACAAACTCCATTTGTTTGCAGAACAAGCGACGAAGAAGAAACGGACAAAACCTTCCCTCAATACTCACTTGATCTCTGTACACAAGCTCTTCTGAAACATATTTATCAAAAGATATCTGGAATAAATAGGTTTAAATGGGTTAAAATTTTATCCCGTCTTATCTCAACCATGCCGGCAAACGTCAAAAATCCTGGTCAACACCTATCAAGTACAATTAGGTGGTCCCTAATTCTTATGCTAATTATCACATATTGATGAAGGATTCGGATTAAATACATGACAATTGTATTTGTCCTGCGCCAGACGTTTTTATACTGGGTCGGCGTGGTAGATATCCATCATAACAATAAATATGAATTTAAAAAACAAAAAAACTTATACTATCTTTTTTAGAAAATTATTTAAATTAAAATATGCGCATAGACTTGTCAACGGCTTGTAGTTTTGCTGGTTGGAATCCTAAAGCTTGAATCATAATAAATAATAGTATACTTTTAAAAGTTATATGTAAACTTAGTTGATTAGGTTTTTGTCCCCATCATGCACTGCACTGCACTGCACCACCATCTAGAGCGATAAGTAGCCAACTTTCCACCACTAATAATAATATTTCCACTTTGGCATGTATTCATGGTGTTATTGGTGGCTTTCATCCTTGAATTAAAAAGTTTAGAGTGAAGATATCCTCTCTATCTAATTTCACCGGCATGTCTTTTGGGAGGCTATCCAAGCTGAGGACCATCTCGCAAATGATGCGGCTTCAAGCTCGCAAAGCTTTCTTTGGAGAGATCGTTTTCCAAATGAATCTTTGATGAGACTTGGAGGCTGATGCTAGCGGTGTTTACTACTTGAGAGTATGATAATATGGTAATAATAATAATAATAATAATGTTTCTAAGAGGCTTAACGCGATACCTGAAGGTGGCTGGAGACAATGAATCCACCCTTCTTCCCGCCGGTCATGTCGAACCGGAGCTTCTCCTCCGGCGGCAGCTTGAAGAACTCCTTGGAAAGCCTCGTCATCTCGGAGACCAGCTCCGCGCCGACGCCGTGATCCACCACCTGAAATATCCCCCAGTCCTCGCACGCCGCCACGATCTTGCGGCAGATGTCCTTCCTCTTCTCACCACCCGCCCCTTCCTCGTCGTCGAGCCCGGCCAGCGATATCACCGGGATATCGTCGCTGAACTGGTTGTACGCCACCTTCGGCCTCTCGTCCTCGTCCCGGACGAAGCTCGGGCGCAGCGTCTTCTCGTCGGTGGTCGTGGGAAGAAATGGGGTGATAACTGGAGCCATTTGTTCTATCACTCTCTCCTCCTCCTCCTTCTTCTTCTCTCTCACACTGGAACTCCTCTCACTTGGATGTGGCTAAGGAGGCCACCGGCGAGCTTATAAATCTTGTTCCGTTAAGAGTGGCAGCTCCAACTACCAAACCTGGGCCGTGGCCAGCTACCACGTTCTCTTCCCTTCCTCTCTCTCTCTCTCTCTCTCTCTCTCTCTCTCTCTCTCTCTCTCTCTCACTCACTCGTAGTAATTGCGAAGCTTCCTACTGTTCTTGAAAAACTAAAAAAAAAAAAGCTAATGTCATAAACTTTGCGTGCCCTTAGCTCTCCAGGAAAGGTTAAAAAGAGTGTTGGAGCTCGAATAGAACACCTGCGGATGCTGTAGTTGCCGTGTCCAACTAAGATGGTGGCTCCATAAAGTTTGACACGTACACTATTTTCATGTGGGGCCCACGTCGGATCAGGAGAATGGACGGTGATGGGCTGCAGCTGGTGCGGAGTGCTGCTGGGTTCAAGACAGCGGATGAGAGATTTGAGTTTGGTAGGGAGAGTTTGAGCGGAAGATGGTAAGACACGAGACCGGACGCTGTGACCAAATAGTCTGAGGCCAGCATCGCTTTGCTCTCCGCGTGAACCGTGGGGTGGGGAATTGAGGGAGAATGGAGGATGCGACGGCTCTTTGGTGGGTCATCCATGTACTCTAAAACACCGGTAATTTAATTTGTTCGTTTCTAGAAGGGCATGCGGCAGCCGCTCCTCAACTCTCCTGGGATCTCATCCTGTGTACCGCACCGCTTAATTAATTGGGACGAGACGGGGTCAAGAGGTTTGCCGCCGCTTCCGACCACGGAAACGATGGATGGTGAAAACCTTCTCGAACGTCGCACCGTGGCACGCCCTTCACGAACGGTGGCTTTGTTGACTCTTAGGTAGCAAGGATATGACCGTCGCTGTCAATGTGGAGGTGCTCTCAAGAACAGATTTTGTTGGTTATCGACCGTGGGTCGATGCCCGGGCCAAAAATGTTTGAACCGGAAGTCACTAAAATTATGTGCCTGTGTCCGATGCGTCGGGTAATGCATGACATGACATGTACAAAATAAAATGAAGATCAAAAACTTTATTAAAATTTAAAACATTAAAAAAAAAAAACACTGATAATAGTATGAGTTATTTCAATAATATATCAGGATAATAAAAAATTATTATGCATACAATATCAATAATATTCTTAAAAATTTATTTATATAATATATTTTATATACTAATATTATTATATTATATATAAATTATTCATCCATATATTCATATGAACCTCGAGTTCACTTCATCTTTTTCACTTTTTTTATTCTAAAATTCGTGAACTATGTGGATTTAAAAATTAGGACGGTGACTAAATCGAGGCTTGGCTACATTTAAATATAACTAAATGTACCTCTATATAAATATATATTATACATATTTATTATATATTTTTAAATATAAATAATAATATATTATTAATTATTACATTGATATTATATATTCTTAATATATTAATTATATTATATATTATAATATATTATTTTATAGTGTTTATATATTATAATAAATAATATATTCTATTATATTAGTATAATATGGAAGGATAGATTGATAAATATGGGGATAAAGTTATTTCAATTTTTTTGATAAAAATCATCATCACTAAGATGATCTAGTATTCCCACTATTGGGTGGGATTAGGAACACTTCCTAAATAGTGATTCTAATTCCATGATATGATCCTATCACTATCCCAAAATTATCGGTGATCTTTATAAGGTCATCCTATACCAAACAGCCCTATAAGCATAAATCTTCTATCTTTACTATATTATATTAGTATAATAATAATTTATTATAATATAAATAGTAATTATTATTTAAAATAAATTATATTTAGAAATCAAAATTTTTGTAAAATTTTACCTCCAAATTTGTACCTTCGGATAACAAAGGTAGCTTCTAATTAAATATGGTGATTTAGTTATAATGCTGTTATTTTTTTCATTGCTGCTCATTTTTCTTATTGCAATTCATGGTAGCAGACATTTAGTACGGTCTACCGAAGGTTCAAACTTGAGAACTTTGGGCATGCAAAATTCTAGTTGAATCACATTCTAGTTGAAGCGGAGTTCCTTAATTTGTGTCGTTATATATAAGCTGTCATTCCTTTTGTGCGGTGGAGAAGCAAGCCCTGACGCTTGCTTTTGAATTCTTTGTTTTATTCTCCTTTATCGTATCTTTTTTAAATTTCTCTTTTTGACTCTACCCTCCTTTCTCTATGGTGACCTATGCGCCCATGACAATATATATATATATATATATATATATATATCATAATTTGTTGTAATTTTAATTTTTTAAAAACTATCAGATGAGAAGCCTAATCGATCACGGAAACAACAAAATTCTCCAAGTCTTTTTCAGCGTCCCTCTCTAGATGGATCTTGCAGGGGCTGTATTGGGTCCCATGAGGTTAAATAAATCAAATTAATTTTTAGCATTTCTCACGTTTAATGATTTTCATTATAGTATTTGGCCAATGTGGACGGTTTTCCAAAATTTTATGTAAGAATTGACGAGAGCTTGGAGCAATACCCTAAGCATTATTGAGCATGGTAAGAATGATGATTATATCAATCCTTTATTTTCCAGAGTGGTTGATATGTCTCTTTCATATGATAAATAGTTGAGTTTTTGTTCACACCATACATGGATGACCATACTAATATGGTTGATCCTAGTAGTTCAATTATATTGAATTTACAATGAAATGATTGGTTCTAAACATAATTGTAATACATAACTCTAACATCCATTAGCTAGAATATAAATATATATATATATATTGACTATATATATATATATATATATATAATTAAAATTTTTGAGTGTATATATGCTTAAAATATCTAGCATTGAGTTAGTTTTTTAATGTTTATTAAATCAACTTAATTTAAAGTATACATGGATGATCATACTGACGCATGGTTGATTCTAGTAGTTTAATTATATTGAATTTACAATGAAAGGATTGGTTTTGAACATAATTGTAATACCCTACTCAAACATCCATTAGCTAGAATAAAAAAATATAATTAAAATATTTGAGTGTCTATCTACGCATGATACCTGGCATTGAGTTAGTTTTTTAATGTATATTAAATCAACCTAATTTAATGTATGTATTCATAATATCTGCCATGATCATTTTAATGCATTCTCAATGTAAGCTCATCAATCTAATTGAGTTCTAATATGAATCAAGCCATGCATGCTTATTTTAAGGGTTTTTTTTTAATGTTCTAAAATGTGTAAATATTCACCCATTTCCATCTTCAAGTACAACAACAATAAGAGCAAAACCTTAATTTCAAACTAGTTGGGATCGGCTGCATGAATTCTTTTTTTTTTTCATCTTCAAGCACAAGATGAAAAAAATGCTTCAATAATTATACATACATACATACATATATATACACATGATTGGTAAAATAATTCCTCATAACAATTAAATTCTACTTGTGCTAGAGACAAGATTTAGCATTATATTTATACTAGAATTGTCTCTTGGATTGGGTGGCATGGGCTACCAGATCTGGGCCTGTAAAGATCTCGGCCTGCAAGCACACTTAAACTGCAGTCATACCAAAGGGTCAAGAATCAATTTTCTAATTCAAATTCCATCCAAAAGCAATTATATGGAAGTATGGAACCTCAGCAAAAAATAATCATGTTAGTAAAGTATTGATTTTGAAGCAATTTTTAGTCTGTTCATGGATGTGGTACCATAAAAGCTTGCAGGACCTACAAACTTAATTTGTTTGAGACAAGCAAACTCAACTTTGAAGTATCTCCAAAATTTATATTGAATGACTTGAAATATATATACCATATTATAAAATAAAATAGGAAAATACAAGATAGATTCCATTTACCAAATTTGCCAATCAATTTGTTGGCCAAACATCATCTAAAACTCATGCTTGCAATGGTGTTTTCAGTGAATATCAAAAATAATATGTTCCCTATTTTTTTATTTTTCTACTTGCTGATTAACATTTTTTAATATTTTCTCTATGGATATATTATATGTACTTCAATGGCCTAACACCACATATAGACAATAAGAATTAACAAAAAATAAATATAAAAAATCTAAAAACATATTAGAAAGATAAAAATAATAGCCCAAATTAATTGGACTACGATAATTATCTTATACACTAATAAGTATATTTATGTTGGACCAACTAAAGTTTTTTTTCTTTTATCCTTCGTAAATATACATATGATCATGCGAGTTTAGTTATTATATACATTTCACATCATGCAAGAAAAGTTTGCAAGATCTTGCTCAATTTGTTCAAAATTGATGATTCACAAATATAAAATCTAGGCAAAAATTAAAAGATTTATGTTTGATTTTATGAAAATATTTTACAGAGACTTAACATATCATGTAAGAGTATGTGCGCTCTCTCTCTCTCTCACACACACACTAATACATACATAAATACGTACACATGCATGAGCACCACCAAAGAAAAGTCAAATAACTTTTTACCTGAGCTTTGTTAACATGGACCCTACATATAATAAATTAGGCCCCATAAGTTAATTTTGGTTGAAAATTTAAAATTGACTTTAGTTTCGTATGTTTTTACATGAAACTAAATTATTTACCTTTTGATTTCAGAGTTCTAAGTGATGCTACAAACTATGGTTCCATCTATTTACCTCCATTCCCTATGGTGCCTTTTATGTGCTGTGGATATATTTTCTTTGTCCTCACTTGGTCTGGACTCAAATCTTCCATCCAACCCTAGACAAAGAAAAGGGGACATTGAATCTTCTAGGGGTCCAGTTGTTGGCAGCATCTCTCATCTCTCCCATGACTCACCCTCTAAGAAATAGGAATTAGATAGAAAGGGTGGCACATTGGGCTAACATGCAAAGCCAATGCAAGAAAGTGCTCCAGAAACAAAGTTATTACCCAAAATTTTTGACATCCATGGCCCATATGAAATCAAATGAAATCAGATAATCATGCTATTTTCTCAGGCATTGGTGGGTGGTCATGTCAAGGGGATCAAAGTCACAGCAGGTCCTACAATGACGGAAGCCTTATATAATATACTGTACTGTACTATACTGCCTCTATTTTTAAAATATAGTTAATTATAATTTGCTCATTGACATTGTTGGACTGCCTCACGTCATTGGTGGTGATGGGTCGAGAGCAGGAAAATCTTTTACAACCAGGTGTTCTTTAGCTCATGTTGGTGTTAAAGAAACCTTTGTTTTATTCAACTGTTTGCTTGCACGCCAGTGGGCTTCTATCAAATTTCAAACGCTGCAGGCCTTTCATTGCCTCAGCTAAAGGCCAGTTCAAAGGCATGCATGAATGGGTAGGACTGTACGCTTTTGAGTGAAACAAAAGAAATATCGTCACAAACACCTTGGGTGACGCTTGTGGATCAGTTATTTGATAAAGTCGTTCTATCTTGCGTGTGACAGTAAGGCTCTATATTTTTGGCTTTTCTTCCGGATCTTGCAGAGACATGCATTAGGTTACAGTTAAAATTTAAAATTTATCTATTATATTAGATGTAAATTGGATCAATCAGTGAGCCCTACGTTAGTATTTTATAATAAAATATTTACGATGATTTAATTTTAATCACACTGTTAAAAGTTTTTAAAATTTGGAAGCAAATTGCAGTCCTCTCCTCTACTCTGCCATGGATCTCTCATCTTCAGCAAGATGAGTAAGGTAAAGAGGAAAAAATTGTTGTTTGCAACGGAGCAAACACTGGCCAAATTTTTTGGGCAGGTTTTAGGGAAGCCTATTTGGATCAGAGAGCCAATGCGTCCGTATTGAATGGCCCCTTTTCGCTTGGATGGCTTCAGTTGCAGCGTGAATGAGACGACCCTCAAATCTCGCAGTATATTAGCTGGCACCAGCTGAAGGACGTGGGTGAAAAGGGCCATCTTTGTTCGCTTTCATCCACCACCCATGTTCTCTAGGGGTCCATTGGACACGAGCGTGTTGCTCGGTTTTCCTGGCGCGGTCCTGAGAAGGCTGAGATGATCTTTTGCAAAAGCCAAGCTATCATCATTGTACAATGTGGCAGGGACCCAACTTCTCTTTTCTCAGCAATTTTGTTCACATCTACAATCAATCCATATTAAAAATATCTTAGTGGTAAAGATTATGAATTAAGGATTTCACTTCCACGATCGGATCGACCCATGATCTGATCTAAATTTTGGATCGAATCTAAATCTTATATTTTAAACACAATCTGATCCAAATCCGATTTGTCTCGATTCATAAATTTTAATCATATAAATTTTATTTTATTTTACTCTAATTTTATTTATAAATTTATTGAATGAGCTCTAATTTAAACTAATTCCTTTTTTCATCTTAACAACTATATCTCCTCCCAACTTTTTTCTCTACTTATATCTAAATGTTTATATTTTATTATTTATACTAGTAAATTATTATTTATAATGTATTTAAGTATATCAATAAATATTTTAAATATCATAATTTATAAACTCAAGAATAATCATTTAGATAGAATTAAGAGTTTTAGAATAAAAATTTAAGTTTGAGTTGATTCTTTTTAATAAATTAATTGATTTAGATTTGATTATTAATTACTAGATTTTAGTAATAAAACATTAGTTAGATGCTTGACTCAACTACAATTTTAAGTTGGACTCAAATACCCAAATGATTCGTTGGATCTAAAATTTCTTCCATAGGCCCAATTCGATTCGATCTGATCAGCCAATGAGTTGGATTCAGGATCAAAATCAAGACCCAAATATAAAATCGTGTCGGATCTAAATCAAACGTGATCTAATTTGACTTGACCTATTGACAGCTCTACTTACGCGATCATAGCTTCTTATGCCTTATATGCATGTTTGGATATCAAATTCGTCGGACGAAGGAAGACTATTAGAGGGCTTTTTCTTCTCCATTCGAAAGAATGTATCCTTAGAATATTTTTTAATCTTGGAATAATACGATAAGGAAATATTGCAATAGGAGTTAGTTTCAGAAACCAACTCAACCACCATGACTTATATGGGCATTGATCTCGACAAAGCAACTCATCCGCCAACCATACAAAATGGATTTGCCTGCACAATTGATGATTTTCTTGTGGCATTTCGGTGTCATAATAATATCACTTACCAATCCCATTTTCTATATCCTTCCATTGTGACTGCTGCTTGTTTTGTACATTCTTATTACATATTCCATCAAATTCCTGTTCCATAGCAGTGTCAACCTGCCATCAAAAAAACAAAATGGCTACATTCCTTCAATAGCAATCCAAGGGTGCAAATGGTCAAAGCCAGTCCACAATCAGCATTCCACATGGTTTGTGGCCTCAGAATGTAATAGCCATTCACTGTCACCAAGTCCCTCCAGCATATGCCATCATTCTATGTTAAAATGTTCACATATAGACTCCCAAACAACCTAAGAGCGCTTGCAATGGAAAATTTATTCTGACCTCTTGCAGGCAATATACCCTGTGATTTACCTTCTCTCCTTCACATTTTGTAAACAGAAACAAGATGGTCTTCCACCTTTTTTTTACTCCAAGAACTCATAGACTGGATTCAGAGCTCCTTTATTTTTTTTGGCCTGATTCAATAATTGATTTGGTTAGATGACCTGCATTGTCTCCAAGCATTTGTGTCCGTCATGTAACTATAGGAAAGGGACATAAGAACAAAAACTGTTGCAGGGTTACACTAGTTGGTGAGGAACTCCATATCTTTAGCGTAGCTCATTTGACAGAAGGGCCACTTATTTGTGGGATTTTCCTGGTTTGAGTTCTGATAATTGTATAATATGTAATTTCCCAGAGGGAACCTAGATCAAGTAGTAAAAGAAAGAAGAAATTTGACTCCACTATTCATTTCAAATGAACCAGCTAATAGTGGATGTGTTGATGATTCTAATGAATCACTTGCTGCACATGTTATGTCTTCTTCACTTCCAAGAGCTTCCCGATAAAATTATCGGTCGGCGATCCAGGTGGAAGATCAGGAACTCATTTGCCGGATCACTAGCTGTACTTTGCTGGGCATGATCTGATGATGATAGACATTCAAGCAGGCAGGGAGATGAGTGCTACTGATGGAAATGGCCGCAACAAGTAGCCTGCTCATGTTCTCTTAGATGGTTTCTCATGTCATTCATCTTTATGTAGCAGGGAAGTGGACTAGAAGCCAAGATATGGCAGTCTGACTGAAAAGATCATGAAAGGGGAGAAATGAACTCATAGGCATATGTGGTAGGAATTTTGTGGTTCTCATTTGGATGAGGAAAGCCATTCCAAATAATTTACAATGTTTATTTTGGGACTAAAAAAGTTCATGACAAACTGATGAAACTAAACTTAATTCCAGTTCAATCAGAGGTTTTTCAATCTAATAACACTAGGACTATGGCTGGTGTTGAAGATTACAGGCAGAGAGGAAGCACAATTAAATATGTTGAAAAGCTAGCATCTAGGATTAGCTCAAGTCACATATGGTGACATTGCTTTCCACATCTCAAATAATGGCTGAGATAGAATGAGAAACATTCTCACAGCCTTTTAATCATAGATGGCTTCTAAATCAAAAGTGGTTCCAAGTTCAAAGAAAGCAGAGGGTTCTCTTTTTAATTATGCAAGGGCATTTGGCTCAAGGGGAGCATGGCTTTCTGACAAGTAGCACATTGATAAGGGGTGGTTGTTGAATGGGACAACTATTCGGTCAGCAATCCATCAAAAGCTTTCCCCATGTGATGCCTGGGCTCTATGATCTTTTTTCATGTGATGTTAGATCTGCCGGGAGAAAACAAATCATCATCATGACTATCTAAAGTTCATGTTTAGCCATTTTTCTTTTAGGCATGAGTTGTTTACTGAAGTGGTTTCAATGCAAAGTAGGTTAAGGCATGGAATTTAGGCTACAGTTCTTATCTTGTTTTAGTTTTTCTAAAAGTAGGTTTTGGCAGTAGTTTTCGGCATTGATGGAAGGCATGGTGGTCACCTGAGATCAATTTGTTGGTTCTAAATTTTTGCTTAATAATGATGCCCTTTACGAACAAAGTAGCCTCATTAGACACTTCAATTAGCATAAGCTTGATGGGAACATCCACATCTCAAATGGCCTAAGTTGAAGGGACAAGGGAAATGAAAAGGAGAGTTCAACACATGGTGACAATTCACAATTATGGACGGTCTTGCAAGGTTCATTCACTTTGTGGTTGGCACTTAGACAGAGAGTGTTGAACCGGTACTCTTGGAAAATGGAAAGATTATTTCACATGTTGGATTATTTGCAGGTAGGACATTCAGGATTGATGAGCCCAAGTTATAGTTCAAAGTTAAATGATTTTACTGCCCTACATGGTACCACTAGGGGTGAAAGCTCTGTCCTTGACACCCAGATCAGCACATGGATCATCTATGCATGAATCCAGTACCTGAAAGAATAAGAGACTTCTATGTGAAGACTGCAATGGGGTGCTATATACCAGTCATCTACCTCACATCACTGCACACACTGGATGTACCGAGTTCAGATTTTTTATTAGAACAAAAGAGGAATGTCACACACAATGGACATCCATACATCATAAGTGGCATGATGTGATTTTGAGCATGTAGGCCTAACTTGCATCTGAAGGTGGACTTGATGGCCAAGCTTCAGGACTTGTGGGTCAGGCATGGTCTCCAAACTGAGACAAGAACTCCAGTTGTGGAGTGGTTGCATGGGGCAGTGGCAGAATAGACCACCTGCTTAGGCTCAGATAGATTTGCATAGAGCTGACAAAAATAATTATAAGATCTAGTTATAGCACACTGAATTTGAAACTGGTGGGAGGACCCAACCTGATTCATAATTTGATAGAGCTGGACATGCATCTGAACTTGCAATAATATACTGAACATGGTTAAGTTGAGCAGAGAACATAATTGACCAACTTTGATCTATGCCATCGCCTGCGAAAATTTGGCGACCACACAAGTAGATCCTTAAATTACCATGTCCCCTAAAACTTTTATTCCTTGCTTGATAATTTTGACTAGAAGTTTAAATTGTCTTCTTGAACTTCCTCATTTCGATGACACTCTAGTTCTTAACACTCTAGGAATATAGTGCATATGATTCTCTCTACAGCCGAGCTGCAGATCATATGAAAACTATTTTATGAAAACTTGGGAGATAGAGGCCCTTTTTGGAGCCACACATATTATCTTAGGAATTTTCAGACATTAAGTTCTCACTTGTCAAAAAGTTTCATGATAAAATTTAATAATGTTCATATGACAAAACATAGGCAACTAAACTTCCTTCACTGGAGACAACAACCTCTTGTTGTAAAGCTTTACACATGCTGAGTCCATGGAGACTCTTATTTCCTGTATTCTTGACCTGTCAGCTAATCTGAGTGATCCAAACCTCTCTTTTTTCATCACAAGCAACATGGAATAGGCTGTCATTGCCCCCCATCTATATGACAAAGACTCTCCAAAACATCTTAGCAATAATAACCTTTAAATAAAAGCCAACTCATCCAAGCTCCCAAACCTTAATCTATGCCTCAATTATAAGGCCTTTGTCAATTATAAGAAAAGCAACAACAGGTGAAATAGCCCCCTCTCCTACGCTGTACTTAAAAAGACTAAATTTTAATATTGCAATTCCCCATTCACATATAACGGTCGGTACCATGGATCCTTTGGACGTAGGAATGACAATGAGCAGGTTGAGATTAGCTTTTGCTCGCTTCTATCTCCGTCCCTGCTTCTCGTACCCTAAGTCATTCTTGTCTCATACTTTATTGAAGCAATAAGTTTAGTTTTTATTTAAAAATTTCTATCCCAATCCTGATGCTTTACCCTTGCTTTTTTTTAAATTATTTTTAAAAATATATTTTAATTATTTTTTAATTAAAATTATAATTTGATCATATGAAAAATATAAAAATGATATTATTCTTACTATTAAGAGTTATATAACAAACATCAAATTTCTATTAAAAAATAATAATTTTAATTCACTCATATATATATATATATATATATATATATAGAGGGAGAGAGGAAAAAAGATAATAGACTTATGTAGATTCGAATGTAGCTAAGTTTAGGGTTCTGTTATTTTTTTATTTTATTTTTTTAATTTTTTTTATTTGTTAAAATTTATGAATGATATAAATTTAAGAATGAAAAGGTAATCGAATCCAAACATCTTGCCCTTCTCCCTCTCTCTCTCTCTCTCTCTCTCTCTTCATATATATATATATATATATATATATATATATATATAATATTGAGACCGTGGCATGCGGGGAGGCGCCGTCTCCGCTCAGGCTTCCTTGCACGTGCCAGAAGCACGCTCCACGGACCATAGCCGATGGCTTGCTGACACGTGGCACCCGCCCCACCTCGACAGCCCCTCCTATGCTAATTATGAGATCGTTTCAGATGTTCCGCAGGGACGGCTGCGTCCACAGAAGTCTGAGCCCCCGATGGCCAATTCCTCCGCTCACGTTCGCAGCACTGGTGTAGTAATTTTTGCAGCAAAGTTATTCCTGAGGAACATGCGCGGAGAGATCCCGTTCAGCTCGACCTCTCGCCTGCGTCGCATAGCGACCCTCGTCAACCGTTAGTTAACTCCACGTAGAAAGTAACGGCGGCCGTTTACTGCATCGTTCTTTTAGGAGTCTTCTGGTTGTCATGGCTTTAACTGGCATCTTTAATTTAGCCGCTGCAAAGTAAAATAGGAAAACAACAGCGGTAAAATGACAGCTCCGAATAATGGCTCCAGTGGTCCCTTCTTGAATACATAACGGATATTTAAACAATGGTCATCTTTATAGTAACAATAATTTAATTTAAATTTTTACCTACTCATCCATTAAAAAATATATTTTATTTTACAAATAATAATATAATCCAATAAAAATAATTATTATTATTTTTGTCTAAAATCCCTCTACGATTCAGGATTTTTCGTTCGTAGCTCCATGTTTCTATTTTATTTTTGCTGTCCAGAAAAAATCCAGTACATATATAATGTTGAGATATCTACTAGGATGTATAATATTTTTTATTATTAATTAGAAATTATATCGAACATTTACAACTCAAGTTACAAATTTTTTGAATTTGAAAAAAAAATTGAATTTATATCATTGCGTTTCAATGCCGTGCGAGGTTAAATAATAGTAGCCGTTGAAATTGTTAACGGCCGTTTAAAGTTTAACCACTCCTTTTTGAGCTCGAGGCTGCTACGTACCTGCCAACCCGAAAGACGGCGTAATAAAACACAGCCAGCTGCCGGAATCTAGGGGCGGTTTCTCGCGCGTCTCGCGACCGCCGCCCGTTGGGAACGCGGCATCGACGGGAAGGACGAACATTGGATCCCATCACCGCAGCAAGCTCACCCCGTCTAAAGTTTTAAATCTCGGGTGGAATAAATGCGCCCTGCCTCCCTATGGGATGAGGCGCGATTTAATCTGGAAAAAAAATTTTTTTCTTAAAAAAATATTTTTGAAACTTTGGTTTTTTATTTAAAATTTAATTTAAACCTTGTTCCTGATCGACCGAATCGTAACGGAAATCGTAACGGAAACAGACGTCCGTTTCCGATATCGGCGATCCGGCAAGTTTTCGAGGGGAGGCGAAGCAGTTGGGAGCGGAGCGCGCGAATAAGTAGCGGACGCCAGCCCCCGAATTAAACCCGATTTAAAATCCGCTGTTTTTTTAAAAAAAAAAAATCCGACGATTTCGAGCTCTCCGAAAAAATAAATAATAAAAAGCGAGCGGTATGGCGAGCAGCTGAAACGCTGCTACTAAACCGAGGAGGCCCCTCCACTCTCCCTCTCTCTAAAAACCTCGAGCAAAGGGAGAAGAATTCGTGAAAAAATCGTCGGAGGAAGCGATGGGGAGATCTAAGAGCTCCTGCTTGAAGTTGATCGCGTGCAATGGCGGTGGGGATGCGAGTGACGGCGACGATGTTTCGCTGGATGAGGTAGTTGCTTCTCTTTGTTGCGGTCTCTTCTTTGTCTGTTTCATTGTGCTTTGCCGTTTGAGTGGAGGGTTAAAGCCTGTTTCTTGTCCTTTTAGTTGTGAATTTGGTGGAGGTTTGGATGAGTTTATGGGAGTGGCGTGGTGGATTTGGTTGTGGTTGAGCTGGAACTGGGGGATTGTGGTGGAATTTGGGTAAAGTTCGATCTTTTACTGGCTTGGAGTTGGTATGGATTGTTACCAGATCCATGGATGTGGGTGCTAAAAAAGATGCAGAGGTCTCATAAAAATGCCATTTTTGTCCATTTTTCACCCTCCTTTCGCTTGTGTGGGTGTCTGGGTTCTATTGGGAGTTGCTTCTGAGCTGCATTTGGAATCGCATTGTCTGTTTCGAAGTTTTAATTTTGCTCTCTGCTGGGAGGAGGACTGGGAATTGATTGGGGTGCTGGAATGCATTTATCTTGGGAATTGGTTACTTGTGCATCTTTTCCATGATTAAATGTTCGTGCTGCTTAAGTGGATATTCTATTGTTTGGATCTGAAAGAGAGAAAACGAGGGTTCTGTGGAAATGCCCAAAATTAGTTGTGATTATTTTTTTTCCAAAATTTTGGGACAAAAGAATTGATTTTGATGTTAGGTTTTTAATTTGATCCAAAGCTTTAATATAGAAAACGACTGTAGTTTGTAATCTTTGATCCTTTGGGAACACCCACCATTAGATCTGGTTTGTTGGGCCAATTTAAGAGAGGCTTCTTAAACCTGATGGAAGGAGATGTGTGGATTGAGCAGTACTGTAACAGTTTGTCTTAATTTTTCACTAAGAAAAATGAGAGGGGGAAAAGAAAAAAGAAAATATGATTAAGTTGTCCAGCACCATGGATCTGAGCTTGAGAATGTCTTTGTTTGGATTTTGCAGTTGGAACATAATGGGCCTGGCACAACACTGTACCAGTTTGGTGATTCTCTTATCTTATACAACTTTATGTGAATATGTTTCAAGCTTTATTAAAGCAAAGACTTAGTTAACACGTGCCTAATTAGTGAACTTTGTTATTACAACATAATACCAAAATAATATGACTTGAGCATTGTATGTGGATTTTTTCCTCTGTCACTGCTTTAATAAAAGTTGGTAGCACATAAAGCTTCAGATAGGCAGACTCCTTGATTGCTTGTCCCATATTATCTTTTTTTTTATTTTTTTTACTGACTAGAGGATTTCTGACTTTCAATCCATTGTTTCTCAGAGCAAAGCTTCATCAAATAAACGCCGATGGAGTTTCCGAAAGAGGTCGGCTAGGCACAGAGTGCTAAGCAACAGTGTGGTCTTAGAGCCTGTGTCTGTCAGCTATACCAAGGAAAGCACAGAACTCAGAAGCAACAATTTTGATTCTCCTATCTATTCGTCTATACCGGAAAAAAAACCCATAGAACAAAGGATAAATGAAACTTTCCCATTACCACCTGTTGATGTGAATTCTGAAGTAGCCAGTCTCCATGCAACTGTTCAGAACTCCACTGCCAATGACATGAATCTTGATGAATCTGTTGCTATTGTCATTCAGGCTGTCACCCGGGGATACTTGGTATGTTTCTTTTTTCAGTTGCAACTGCTTTGTGTGATTTTCAAGGGTTTGTATTATATTTCTCTGATTTTTCTGTGTATATGTTTAGGCTAGGAGAGAATTCCAAAAACTTAAGAGCGTTGTCAAGTTGCAAGCTGCTGTACGTGGACGTTTGATTAGGAGACAGGCCATGGGAACGTTGCATTGTGTCCAAGCCATTGTAAAATTGCAAGCACTTGTGCGAGCTCGTCGTGCATGCCAATTAGTTGAGAAGTTAGCTGCACGAGAGGATAAGCTCCAGGTACATGCCCAGAGATCAAGACTATTGGTGGTGACTTTTTTGCTTCACTAATTATTGATTCACTTAGTATAGCGAAGTGACCTTGGGGTTGTATACAATACTTTATTTCACGGTTTTTAAATAATTATGTTCTAAATAACAGCAAATATTCCATTATTCTATTATAAGAATTTATGAGTGGACTCTTTCTAGCCTTAGGTGGCAATCAAAGAACTTAGCCAATGAAACTTTTGATCTCGGCAGGACTCACCTTGTTATTATGATTCTTATAATAGAATAATGTTACAATGTTACAAAATGTATTATGGTTGACTGTGATTAGGATTTGGATAATTTTGTCACTTAAATATTTTCTCTTGCTAAGTTGCCTTTTAAAGTTGCAACATATGTTCATTTGGTCCAGTCTACTGGAATTGGTGATAAATAAATCTGGTTTATTCAAATGTCATTAGAAGATCAATTTTTTATTGCATTCTCAGAAGAGAGTGGTGGGGTGCTTGAAGTTGTATTTGCACTAATCAATCAACCGAGTTGTGTGTTGTCCAATATTTGCCATGACATGCTATAAAAATGCTTTCTTCTTCTTTTAAAGCATCATAGTTGTTATTTTATTCTTACAAGATTGTTCTTTTCTGGGTTCAGGAGAATGGAAATTCTTTCATAAGACCAAATAAGACATATTCCTCAACCAAGATACTCCTTTCAAATGGATTTGCTCAACAGGTATGAGCAATCATCTTTTTTACAAATTCACTATGTTGTAAAGAGTGGTTTGTTATCTTAGTCTGTTTTCCTTTAAAATTAATTTACATGTTTCCATTTTTCACAAGCTTTTGGAGGTTACACCAAAGAAAAAACCCAATCGCATCAACTGTGATACTTCAAAATCTGATGATTCAGCATGGAAATGGTTGGAGAGGTGGACGGCTGTGACTTCATCGGATATAGGGCAGCAACTAAAGCAAAAATTTAATCAGGGTTGTCAGGGACAGGAAGAAAACATTGACTTGGTTGATTATGGAGCAAGAAAAGAGGCTCCACCTGCAGTCTATTTGTCATCTGATGGAGAGTTAGCTCCAGATGAAGTAAGAGCACCAACTAATGGTGAAAGGGATGTAACAGCTAAAAAATCTGGTACCTTGAAGTTTGAGGCTTCAATATCTGTTCCAGATAATTGCTCAAGTTCCTTAGTTAAGGATGTCCAGGAGAAAACTAAGTTCAAAAATGAGACTTTGGGCATAACACAAGAGAATTATACGAAGATTGAAAATGTTAATGAAACAACTACAGATTCTCTCTCAAGTCAAAGGCAATTGGAATCAAATCCAGCTGAAAAAATAGTATTTGATAATGTCTCTGAGAAGCCTGATTTTGACTGCAATAGCCTGAAGAATACTTCAAAAAGTGCATTTTTTGAACCAGCAGGAACTGAAGGAAAGAAACTTGTACAAGGGCTGAGAAAACCATGCAATCCAGCATTTGCTGCTGCACAGTCAAAATTTGAAGCTTTGGCCTCGAGCTCTTCAAGTAGCAGGTCTAGCAATTCTGCTTATCATGATGCTGCAGCCAAGTCAAAATTAAATAACTTTCATCTTCATGCAGATGCTTCAGAAGAGACTAAGAACATAAGCTTAACAGAGAACACAGTATCTTATGATCCAAGAGTTCAAATTGCTGCTTCAGAATGCAGCACTGAAATTTCTATCTCCTCCACGCTTGACTCACCAGACATATCTGAAACTGAAGGTGGGGAAATTGTCCTAGAAATTGGAGCTTTGGAGAAAGTGCGCTATGATGTCAATGGTGATGCTGGTACTGATCTCAATGCTGTTAAAATGAATACTGAAGGAAAGAATTCTACCTTTGATTCAGAGCTTCAGCCACAGAGACCTGAGGAAAGTGATGCAAATCTACTCAACTCAACTGCTGCCCGTGATGTAGTTCAGGAGGAACAGCAGCCAGCTGAGCCAACCATGTCACATGAGCTGACTCAACAGGAAAATTCCATAGATCCACAGATTCGGTCATCACTAGAAGGAACCCCCAAAAGCCATACAACAGCTGCTGAGTCACATGGAACACCATCAAGTCAGATATCTGTAAATGCCAAAAAGAGCAAAAAAGATGATAACATGCCTGTCCAAAAGCAAAGATCTCAATTGGCAGGCAAGAGGTCACCATCTAATCCAAACAATGATTCAAGCGGAAGGAGTGGTACCGAATCACGGCCAAGGGATTCAAAGAATGCAAAGAGGCGTAATTCATTTGGGATGGCGAGACCAGATCATGTTGATAATGAACCCAGGATCAGCAGCAGCAATTCTCTTCCAAGTTACATGCAAGCCACCGAATCTGCAAGGGCTAAGGCCCATGCAAGTATTTCTCCAAAACTAAGCCCTGACGTGCATGATAACCACATGAAGAAAAGACATTCCTTACCAATAGCAAATGACAAACAAGGTTCATCCCCACGCATGCAAAGATCAGCATCACAAGCACCACAGAATTCAAAGGGCAATGCCACACATTCTCCTCATAATTCTGCAGGTAACTTGTTAATCTTCCATACATTTCTATCGTGGGCTGCAGGTTCTAGATTTCTTCAGTTTGCATATCCAACTAGTTTAGATTTATCTAATTCACAATGCCATCTAGTGTAGTGCTTTCTAATGAAATGTTTGATGGAATCATTCTAAATGGTAGATATCCTTTAACCATTGTAGATGCTGATTAACCTAGATCTTTTAACATGTGCAATCTTAATCATTTGTTTTCCTTTGCATTGTGTTCTGCCAGCAGTCTACAATCTTTTAGCTGAGATTGAGCTTACCTCATCTGCCATCTATTGTAATCCAATAATAGCCAGGCAAACTTTCATCAGATTTTTTTGTAAATTCACTGAATAGGCAAAACTTGAATTTACAAAATATATCACTTTGGACTTTAAAATTTGTAATTATATGACAACAATATCAATTTTTTATTGATAACATTTGTGGTCACACCAGGTTGGTAGCGCTAAATTTAAGTGGAGTTATTTTTCTATTGTAAGAAAAATCAAGAGTTGTATGCACCATACCTGAATAGTCTAATAAAGCAAAATAAAAAAAATAAATAAGATAAAGCAAAGCCAAATAAATATAAAATTAAGGGAAAATAAAATAAAAATGAAAAATACGGATTAGAAGATTAATAACACATTAGTTGAAAATTAATGTGAAACAGAAAGCACGAGAAGCAATTAAATAATATTACAAGACAAAAAATGAAATGGGAAACCAAACATGAGCTGAGGAAATAATAGATAAAATTGATAAAAGATAACAAACAAAAAACTAGAATAAATAAACCCCAAGAAGTACACAAATAAATATAGCAGGAAAAAAAAAAAGCAGAACAGATAAAATATAAGCAGTATTAAAAACTGAAATATTAGGAAAACTGAAAACATTTAAATGGAGGGAGATGTTTTTCTTCTTTTATTTTTCAATTTTGGTTGGGGGTGGGGTTAGGCCTGTTAGGATGCCAATTTTAGTCAGTGTGATGGTATTGAGATTGGGAGATGGGGCAAAAAGAATGCATGTGGTGGATGTTAGAAACATGAAAAATATATATATAATAGGGTGTGAGATTTTCAATGTTCACTTAGTTTATATCAATAAAAGCTAAATTACATTTAATATCTAAAATTTGACAAATTGGCACTTCATTGAAATTCCAAAACCTCTTTTTTACATGGTATGTAAAAGTTCAAATTCATCAATTTTGGTCATCATGATTGTGGACACTGCTTGAGTGAACATGTTCTTAAGCTGTAGTTTTGCTATGAACCTGATTAATAATATCGACCTTTGTTTGCTTGGTATCTTAATCATTGTCTCACATCTTGAAATCTCTGTTTTCAGAGAGGAGATGGCAAAGGTGATCTCAAGTCTTCCGAGCAACATATGATCTGAACTCATCCCAAAAAATTATGGATTTTATGGCCATTGGAGGGTAGCTAATTTGGTCTTGATTTTGATACATCCTGTGCTTTTGTTATTGGCATATGGTGTGAGAAATGGGTAAGGAGCAGATCAGGATTACATGTACATTGCTGTTTTAGCGTAACCTTCTGCCCATGGTATTCTATGTTGACATGTGTTCATGTACGTGATATAAGGCTGAGTTCCAGGGTGTCGTTTGTGCTTCTATGGGACAAGCTTGGTGTGTTTGTTTGCACAGAAAGCTTTGGGTTTTGATTGTAATAAATTGAGACTGCTTTTTTTTTCATTCTTATTGCCAGATCAGGTAGGACCAAGGCGCCGGATCAAACCATCTTCAAGACGGTAGTAACTCACAAGGTGCAAATCTACTGGAGTAATGTTATTTATTTATGTTTCTCTTTTCTTAAACCCATCCCCAAGTTTTGATGATAGAATGGGTCACCATATTTTCCGGATCTAGATTAGGATTGTAATAATGGAAACACAATTTATGACCCAGTGAACCCCACACTGAATTCAGGCTCCTATCAGGAATGGTTTTGTTTGTTGGTGTTCTTAGCACTAGAGGTGGTGTTGACAATTTTCATGCTGCTAATTAAGAATGAAGAGATGCAAGCAGTGGACTCGTTCAATTGTGCATTTCCTTGGCAATGGTGAGGATGCCTCTCATCTCATTCCTGTTCTCCTTGAAGGCCAGCTTGGTATTTCTTAGCAGCTGGGGGTCCTGTGGGTCAGAGAAGCTGGAGAACAGCTCGCCAAGCATTTCCATACATGGATCGGGAGTCAGCGGAGCAACTCGGTAACAAAAACTTCTCCTAAGTTTACACAAAATCTGTGGGGCTGGGCAGCAGGGGGTGGTATTGGATCCCAATGTGGGCAAATTTGAAGAGGCAAAGTGGCATCAGGAAAGCTCTGTCATTGACTCTGATCCAATGGGCTAAATTTGTCTGGTTATATAGCATTGCTTAAAATAGCTTAGATGGTGAGCAAAGGATGCATAGCGGTGCATTTCATGATCCCATCTCAGTCGCTAGCAGCTAGCTTCAGATCCTTGAAAGTAGAAGTGGTATCATCCATTACTTTCTGCAAGAAAAAAGTTTATAATCAGTCTAATAATTCAAGGGAAAAAAACCAACCTGATCTCTGGTCAAGCAATTAAGCATATTGTATTATATAATCCATAACACTGGAAATAGCTTGAGTGTTCACAAGGAGCTTTGCCCCAGCGCAAAATATCTTTGCACCATCTATAAATACAAATACCTCCACAATAAATGAAACGATACAACATGAATTTGAATACCTTATGTACCTTCTTACCACCAACTTGGTGATGGATGAAAAGATTCCATCTGAGAAACAATCAGATTCAACACTGATGATTCTGGTGACATAGTATGGGGCCCCGCTTAGAATGAGCACAAAAAGATGAAAGACATCATATGCTAGCACGTGAAATGTCAGGGTAAGAGGTCAGTGGGCCAGTTGATTGGACTGCCAGAGCAGAATGACCAATAGGTGTACTAACTTGCTACACCCTGTCACAAAGTCCATTGCCATGCCTCTGGGAACAGCGAGAGGGGCTTTCCCACCTGCCACAAAGCAAAAGAAGCAACCTCGAGGTTTCTTTTTTCTTGGAAAACTTACATAAACACAGGTAGAGGAGCAAGAGGATTTCATTTCTGATTAACCACAGTGAAGCTTAAGTTTGATATCAGACGACGATGACAAAGTGGAGAATAACATTTCAGAGTACCTAGTGAAACATACTCTAGCGTGGCGCAGTACGTTAACACGCTATTTGCATTCAGATATGTTTCATATTTGATCCTTTCAAGGCGGCTAGGCTGTCAAATAATAATGGCTAGTGTGGCACCGTTTGATGATGCTGCACGATAACATTGAAGGCCATGTACGAAATGTTAGTGAGGCTTGGTGTATTATTACCTGTGGCAAGAGTATGTACAGGTTTCTTGCTGCATTCTGGTCCAGCATCATGTGGTCCTGGTTTTAGGATCATGCCAATCAGTCTCTATTCCTTCCAGAACCTTCCAGAACATGCATCAAGAGTTGATTATGAAATTTAATAAATGACAAAAGGATACATCTATCACCGACAGGCAGTAGTATCCATCACCGACAGGAAGCAAATAGCAGAAGCTATGCCATGACACAAACTTTATTTTAAAAAAATATATGGCATTAAAAAAATCTCTTTTTCTCCATAAAGAAACAATTCTCTCACATGTCCAAGCACATGATATTTCTTTGTTCCTTTCCAAACGAAGGAAGTTCCAATGGTTGTTTCTCACAAAGTTTGCCATCACAGGATTATTCAAAGGATGACTGACGAATCGTGACCATCATATTTTCTTACCAGAAAATTAAGTCTCAAGATGTTACCAATTTGAGGATGATGAATAAAATAATGCACATTGATGATTCCAACCAGACAATTGGAGGCCACATTTTAGAATAAGTGCAAAAAGAGCGAGTATGTTCCCAATATCCACACAACACTGCTCTATGCAGCAGACTGTTCAAAACCCAGCAAAAAAGTTTAGTTACCATCAGACTATTTGGTTGGTGAAACTTGAAGGTAAGAGGTAAGTGGACCTACTGATTGGCAGTCAGATCAGCAGATCCTAGATAAAAATAGGTGTACGAATTGGTAAGCTTCGCACTGAAACATCTATACTCCCCCCCTCAAAAAGAGTACACAGAGGGGCTTCACCAAGCCAGACTGCGATGCAAGTAACCTCAAAAGTATTTTAAGCTCCTTCACTTAATCATTGATATTTAATGCTTAGCAGGGAGAAAGACTTAACGAAAAGCCAGACGATCCCTAATTAAAAGGGTGAAAGAGCATGGGTTCACATTCCTAGTTTAAACACATTTTCATGGTATCGTACCAGAAGGAAAGAACCTACAAAACAAATGCTATACATGTGGCATTTAAATTGATTTGAAAAATAAGGTCCTCATGCTTCCCCAGCTAAACAAAAAAAATAAGAGGAGAAAACTACCTCTACTGTTCAACAAGGTTGCGTGTTTATTTAAGTTTCTTCAACAGCAGAAGATATACGGATGAAGACCCTAAGCGCACAAAAAAGGACATGACTACATTGTGAAGACAGACAATCGAATTCATCGTGCAAGTCAAATGTGCTGCAAACATCTTGAGTCAGGTTGTCCTTAAAAGACCACAAGACCCCAGATAAATGAAAAAAAAGAAAAATGCTTACAGTGTTCCAGGACAGACTTATCAATTCTTGGGACGGAATCGGACATTTCAGAATCTCACAGAAGACTTAGAGGAAACCCACCAGCCAAGTTGTAAAGCATATGCTACATAAATTTCAACAGACAACAGTAAAGTTTAGCAGATCCTTTTTTTTTTTCTGTAGGAGATGCTTCTACATTCAAAACCATGCATCTTACTTACGTTCTCATTTAAAGATTCTATGGTAGACAAAAAATAATTGGTTTTCAAATGATATTGATCAGTTAGGGCTAAGATCAAGTTGACACTAACCTGCAGTTTTGCTCATTTATTCATAATTTGTGTTTAGTATCATTTTAGAATCATTTATTCATTTTTTTTAAGTACATTTAGGTAATTATTGTTGATTCTAAGCTCTTGTTCAATTTTTTTTAAGTTAAAAAAAGGAGGTTTTGACTTACATAGTGGAATTCCTCATGTATGATAATTTGTTCTATCAATTGCAGTTTTTTCTTCAAACTTATTATAACATTTTCCATGTTATTTCTTACCAACTAGAAACTTTCATGAAATAGCTATTCCTGCTCAAACAAATTCATGCTCCAATATTTAACGAGCCATTCATATCGTGAGAGTTTCTTCCTTAAACTTAATTTTGATGGGAACTTCTAAGTCATAGAAAGCAGATCCACAGCCTCCACTTCCACAAAGAAGAAGAAGATGATGAAAATGTCAAACTACCTTGCTTCCTTAAGCTAGGATGCCAGACAATTTTTTTTTTTGGAAAGGCCAAAGAATTCAAACATCACGGTGGAATGTAGTCCCAACTCATAGCTTTTTCTAGCATTTAATGTGGTAGAAATCATCATTATCAAGTCCATGTTAGCATCTGATGCTATCTTTTATGTTTTTTCACTTTATTTTGTTAAAAAATCCACAACTGAATCATATATTAAACTTTAAAATAATGTATCACAAGAAACTTTGTAGCATTTTTGTTGGTTTTTGGCATAATTTTAGTTTCATAATAATATCAAACTTTCAGCTCAAAACATAAAAGCGTGCATCTAATGATTATAAACATTACAGAGTACTCCAAAATTTTGTATGTTTTCTTGGCTTGCTTTATTTTTCTATAATTTTCTTATTCACTCCTGATCTTTTTGACCAAAACTCCAGAACTCAGACTGAAACTCCCAAAACCACAGAAACAATCAAAACTAAGACACAACAAGTCTAGATGAAACTTAAAATAAACCAAGTTTCTGAACCTTGCTTTCTTCATTTTCCTTTCTGTGAGACCTGCAGCTGCTCTTGTTCTTGTTCCTACTGTCAACAGATCATTTTGCAATCCAACCTAGAATCACATTTGAATCTACCATATTAAGGACATGCAACACCCAAACCAACCCGTACATCGAACCAGTTTTTCTCCTTTATTGGATTTCTATTTTCTTTCTGCTTTTTCCCAGATTAGATGGAAATCTAATTGCACACCTGACTATATCCTTTGCAGCTTAAATTGGCCATCAAACTTTCGATTATTTACTTACCTATACACCTTTCAAAACCTTTTCTTCTCATATTTGTCCTGTTGCAGATCTCACAAAAGAAAACCTCTAAATCTCTAATATTATATCATTTAGCCTGCATTTGCTTATCTAAATAAAAAAAATATCACAACAAATAAGCACCTCCTACTACCGCTAAATCATACATGCTAGAGAAGTACACATCCATATCTGAAAGGGAATAATCCTCCTAGGCAGTGGACATAATGTAGAAACATAGCTTCTATGTCAGATTCTAATCAGATCTACAATGCCCAATAACAAAACAAGAAAACAAGCAAGTGAAATAAAGAAACAGAGTAATCGAAAAGTGGTATTAAAGATTAAAGCATTCACAACTTACAAGACTAATGTCAATCAAGAAGATTCATTATCCTAGATATGAAAACAAACCAAATCAACAAGGAGTTCACTTGCGTAGAGCCTTTGGTATTGCATTGACCGTTAGACCATTATCTAGAAGAGTGTGGAACTTCAGGTCAGCAGCAACTGATTGGATCAGATCCAAATCTATTTAATAGAAAGAGACTGGAGTAGCACCCATAGTTAAGCCTAAGCATGAAACACTGAGTCATTAACAGAGGACACTTTGAAGTCAGTTCCAGCAATGAAAATTGTTCAAGAACATGAATGTACACAAATAAGCTGATGGAGATCATCTACAATCCAAAAACCACAACAGGTCACATAAGCATTTGGAACTGCAGATGGACCGGATCTACAGTTAGCCAAAGGAATAAAGTACATGAGATCAGACCAGTTAGCCAAAGGAATAAAGTACATGAGATCAGATCAATTAGCCAAAGGAATAAAGTACATGTGATCAGATCCAAACCCTTACAAGACATACAATTAGCCATGGGCACAGTGCAGAGCAAAACTTCAAACAGATTATACCAGATCTGATCCAATCTCTGTGATACCACCTTCAGATGAACAATACATGCTGTAGATCCAGCAAATTGAGAATCGAGAAATAAATTAACCAATAAATGCGGAACAGGATTCCTTTTAACAACAATAACTTTTAGTATTGATAACAAATAAATTACCAGAACAAAATGCAGACCCAGAGAACATCTATTCGATCGACCCGAGAAAGAAACACCACCGCAAAATTCTAAACAATAGCCACATTTCCCCAAGAAAACACATATATTATTGTTAAAAAACTATAACTTTCATATCTAGACGAATCAAACTGAAATATAAACGGCAGAAGAAAGAGCCGAGACTTTGACGGATAAAGAAAAAGACGACTTGCAACCGAGTGGGACCAATATTTCTATGGCTGTTGCTGGGCATCGATGTAGCCGGCGTCGACCAGCACCTTCTCCTTCTTGGCGATCTCGATGTCCTGGTCCACCATCATCTTGACCAGCTCCTGGAACCCGACCCTGGGCTTCCACCCGAGCACTTTCCTCGCCTTGGAGGAATCCCCCTTCAAGCTATCGACCTCCGCCGGGCGGAAGTACTTTTTGTCGATCACCACATGGTCCTTCCAGTCGAGGCCGACATAGCCGAAGGCGGCCTCGAGGAACTCCTGAACGGTGTGAGACTCGTCGGTGGCGACGACGTAGTCGCCGGGCTCGTCCTGCTGCAGCATGAGCCACATGGCCTCGACGTAGTCCCCGGCGAACCCCCAGTCCCTCGCGGCCGACAAATTGCCAAGGAAAAGCTTGGTCTGGAGGCCGACGCGGATGCGGCCGACGGCGCGGGTGATCTTGCGCGTGACGAAGTTCTCCCCGCGGCGGGGGCTCTCGTGGTTGAAGAGGATGCCGTTGCAGGCGAAGAGGTCGTAGGCCTCGCGGTAGTTGACGGTGTACCAGTGGGCGGCGACCTTGGCGGCGGCGTAGGGGGATCGGGGGTGGAAGGGGGAGGTCTCGGACTGGGGCGGGGGGGTGGAGCCAAACATCTCGGAGGAGCCGGCCTGGTAATAGCGGATGCGCTTGCCGGACGTGGAGGAGCAGGAGCGGACGGCCTCGAGGAGGCGGAGGGCGCCGGTGGCGACGACGTCGGCGGTGTAGTCGGGGATCTCGAAGGAGACGGCGACGTGGGACTGGGCGGCGAGGTTGTAGACCTCGTCGGGGAGGAGGGCGTCGACCCAGCGGCGTAGGGAGGAGGCGTCGGAGAGGTCGGCGTAGTGGAGCTTCATGCGGGCCTTGGAGGAGTTGTGGGGGTCAACGTAGAGGTGCTCCAGCCGGGCGGTGTTGAAGTTGGACGACCGCCGGATCAGGCCGTGGACTTCGTAGCCTTTGCCCATGAGAAATTCGGTCAAGTAAGAACCGTCCTGGCCGGTGATGCCGGTGATCAGCGCCACCTTCCGCCGCTCCGGAACCGCCGCCGGGATCGGCGCCGGCGGGCCGTTGGGCCCGGAGCCGGCGGCGCTGGCGGGGTCGCGGTTGGGCTCGGAGGATGCCATTGGGGTTGTTTGCTTCTCTGCGGGGTGGTGGGGGTAGGGGTTTAGCTTGCGTTTAGATCTGGTGAGGGATGCGGAGGGGGGGGAAGGGGAGGAAGTATATGTGGGGAAAGGGGGATGGGGGGGGAAAGAATTTTCCTTTGCGGACTTACGAGGGGGAAACGGGAACGGCGAGGGCAAGCAGGGGGGGGTAGTACATGTGGCGGCTCGGTATAGGATGGTGCACATGGGCTGGGCGCTAGAGAAAGGAAGGTTGTTTCGAGAGTCAGAGATGGGGGCAAAATTCGTTTGGGACCCCCCGGGTCCAAAACCAAGCGGCCGCGCCGGTCCAAAAGGGTGCGTTTTCTAACCTTTGTTTTGGATAGTAGTGCCTTTTTCTCATTTTCGTTCTCATAAAAATTAAAATATACTTATGAGACTCGTTTGATAAATAAAAATAAAAACATCTTTTTAAAAAAATTATAATATTAAAATAGTAAAAGATTAAAAATATTTTAAAAATATTTTCACTATTTTTTAATTAAAAAAATAAAAACGAAAGAAATTGAAAACATAAGAGTTGATGACTTATTTTTTAAAAAATATTATTTATAATCAAAATAAAAAATTAAAAATAATTTTTATTTTTATGTATCAAAATATTTTTTAAACATAAAAAAATTTAAAAAAAAATTTTTAAAAAAATAAAAAATATATATTTTTAAAAACTTAACGTAATCTAAATTTTCATGATTACTTTGTTTTTTAATAACCGGACTATCATCTTGTATCTTAAATTTAAAAATACATTATTTTTATTACTTTGTTGGCCCTTGCATTTGGGTGTGCATCTGTGTCATTTATTTTATATAATAAGTTATTGAGAGCTTAAATAGCAGCTTATATATTTGTATTATTCTATTAATTTTAACTAATTCTATGTAATAAGATGTAAAAATAATAATATTCTTAAACATAGGGGAATAATTTAATTTGAGACATAAATAAATTTTGAATAAATATTTGAAGAAGTATATTTTCATGTTAACTTTTTCTCTTATAAAAAAGAAGTGTTAGATGGATTTATTTTTTCCATCATTCTCTATTTTAAGAGTCATATAAAAGAATTTTTCTTAATAATTTGGGAGATAGAAGACAATTCCTCTTTGATTTCTAATTGGATAACAAGGATTTTACTCTCCATCGCTGGCCATCCATACATATCAAAGCAACCATTAATGAATGAAAATTTTTCCTATTGTCCAGCCGCTAGCTTTATCACTTGCATTCTGTAGGGCGAAAAAAAAAAAAAAACTAAAGACACCAAACTAGAGACTTCTAGTTTAACCATGGACTTGAGAACCATTTTGCAATATACAAATGCTGGTGATGGAGAGCTGTAGGCCTCCAATTCAACTGCAAACCAGAAGAGATCTTGTTTTTTATGAGTGAAAAGTTATGCCATGTGAAGAGCCAAGCCAATTTTAACCCTCCTCCATCCCTTCTCTATCTAAAAATCTTTTTTGGTTAGAAGATGGATGGCTTTCATTATCTAAATAATGGACCAAAAAAAAAGACTTTCAAAGTCATGCATGTAAGTTTCAGCTGAATACTAAATTTTACTCCTCTTTGCATTAACTCACTTACATCATATATCATAATTCTCTTATATTACAAATCACTTTGAGTCAACAAAAAAAAAAAAAAAAGATTCCAGATTTGCATCACCATCTTTGTGAGAATTCACTCCCTGCACAAAATCAATCTGTCATATTAAATAAACATCTGCTAATCATCCTCAACATCCTTGATATTTTTTAAATTATTTTTATTGTTTTCTTAATTTTCATTGCTGCCAAGTGGCAAGGATGAGAAAATCCACTTACATATACTCCCTTAGCAGTGCACCTCACAGAAATCTCTTGTAGCATTGCCTGTGGCCAGCTTGATCCCGCTTCCAATGTGGTTCACTCCCAGGCAAGAAGAGCATTCCGTAAAGCCGGACCCATTCCAGTAATCAGCAGCTGTCTTCAACTGAAAGGTAGCTCACTGCCCACTGATGGTGGAAGACTCCTTGCAAGAGGTTGCCTAAATATCTCCATCATACCACCTAAAATCTCTTGACACACGCTGCGGTCAATCTTTTCCATGGACATGTAGAAAGGTGTGCGTTGTTCCAACTCATTATATTTTTGGAATCTTAGTAGGTCAATACAGAGGTGAACAGGACTTGAGATTCCTTGGAGCAAATCTCACAAGAGGACAAGAAGAGATTTTCTTCAACTGTGGAATTCCGTTCTAGTTACTTAGTTGAAACAGGCTTATAAAAAAAAAAAAAAAAAAAAACCAGGGAGGAGCAGCGGATGATACCACTGAGTGATGAGTGGATGTAAAGAACATAAACAAGACAAGAGCAACGCATAGATTTCTACCAACTACTCTTGCCTCCATGGAGCTTCAAACCAATCACACCTTCAAAGTTACTGCTGTCACTGTCATACTGCACTGGATTCCGATCAAGAACTTCTTGCTTCTTGGCATCAACTTTTTCTCCGTCATGATGGGTTGCTGAGTATGTTAGCGAGTGGGCGGTACCCAACGTCACCTTTTTTTTTTTTTTTTTCTTTCTCTTATTTATTTTTATATTTTTAAATATTTAATTTATTTTTAATGCATAGAATTAACTGATTGAATAATTTATTTAATCAATAGTGTGTATGACTGATATGCATAATTTAAAAAAAAAAATTGTTAGAAAAAAGATATAAAGAGAAGTAAAAAAAAGAACACATGGCCGATTCAATTTATAAATTACCACGATGAAAGTCCTTTATTCTCATTAAAAAAAAAAAGTAATTGATTCAAAATAAATATGCCTTCGTAATGAATAAATCAAGATCATCAATATATAATGAGGTATTGTCAAATGCCTTATTTTATATTAGCACTAGTAATATTTGTGACAAAAAAAATTATAGTGAAGACGATCAATTGAAGATTCACGAGTTAGATAATAAAAACTTAATGAAACCTATCAATTATTCATGTGAGATTTGGAAGAGTAAGTTAAAAACATGTAGAGATTGAAAAATTAAGCAATAGCATACCTAATTATATGCTTAAAAAAATGATAAACAAGATTTTAATAGTTAAACAATATAATGACGATCGAATATATATATATATATATATATATATATATATATATATATATATATATATATATATATATATATAATTTTTAATTAAATACAAACACAAATATCTCACCACATTAAAACATGTGATTGCTTTTATTCTTTTTTATGTTAATAAGTTTTGAAATAAAATATCATTACTTTAAAATTAAAAGATACATAATTCAAATTATATATATAAACCCAGTAATTAACCGAATCGGGTTTGAAAGCCTAAATTCAAGTCCCGTTCAAAGATTTTTAGTGGGTCAGACTTTGGACCCACGGCCAATTTATTTATCGGAGGGTCGCGGTCGGGGTCAGATCTGGGTTATGACGGGTCTCGAAATGGGTCCGTGGAGTTGGGTTAGATTTGTTGGGGTCCAACCTGACCCGTTTGCAATTTTTTTTTTTTCTTCTTTTTCTTTTTCTTTCTAGCCCTGAAAGCAGGGGTACTTTGGTCGTTTCGCCAGAGCCGTGCCGGTCCGATACTTCCCCGCTTCTTTGGGGAGGGGGTGCCGGCGGAGAGCGGGGCTCGTCGGGTCGGTAATCAGCGTTAGCGGGAGGGAGAGGGGGTGCCGGCGGAGAGCGGGGCTCCTCGGGTCGGTAAGCGGCATTAGCGGGAGGGAGAGGGGGTGCCGGCGGAGAGCGGGGCTCCTCGGGTCGGTAAGCGGCATTAGCGGGAGGGAGAGGGAGGGCGGCAGCAAGGAGGTCTCCAGGTTTCCAATGGCGGACGACGACTACAACGACATGGACATGGGGTTCGTTCTCTCTCTCTCTCTCAATCTTGCCCTCCTACTTTTAGTCCGAGGGTTTAGTTTCGTTAATTCCTCTAGTTTTTAGCGTGCTGTTAAAAAAATTTCTTACTCTCGGTGGAGGATACTTTGTTGTTCAAAATTTTCCTTATTGTCCACACGCGGATTCTTTTCTTCGTTGTTTTCAATAGATTTTTTTTTTTTTTAGATTTGTTAATCCCATGGATGGAGAGGTTGCGTCATTCTGGGGTTAAAAGATACTGACCATCCTTTCTTTTTATCCCCGGTAGATGGAGTATGAGAATCTTTGAATACCATGGAAGGGGATTAAAATTTTAGTATGAGCCGTGGTTTACGTTTTGGATATAGGGTTTGTTTAATTACAGACATGGAAAACTTGAAAGTCTAGATTTATGCATGTTTTTGACAGTTGGAGCAAGTTATGATATTAAAGTTGAAGCGAATCCTTGATATCTTAGCATTTACTATTCATTTTGTTAATTTTTCTTTTGTTTTTCATATTATTTTCTCTTCTCAAAATTCAGACTTCAGCGAATTGAGCGTAGTTTATAATAGAGGTTGAAATTTCATAGTTTTTAAATTAGTGATGCAAAGCAGTATTGGACATTATTTATCGGTGGCCCATTGGATGGCTTTAATAGTACTGTTTGTTTTAATTTTTACTATGTAGTTATAAGTCATTAGGAAAGTTTTCTACCGAGTACTGTTGTTTTTGAGGCCAAGTCTTATGAGAAATTTACAAGAAAATCCTGCAAATTGGGTAATTTAAGAATTTATATACATTCAGGGGTGGTTGATTATTGTTGAAGGATAAGCAACAACTTTAGCATCATAACAGGTAGTGAAATTCTATTTGCAATCATGGATAGAGTAAAACTCCAAAATGATGGATGAATTCTGGCTGCGATTGAAGAAAGAAGTGTTCATCACTTTGCCAATGACCTTTATGAGGGAATTTGGCCATATGTGATTAGTAACGGGTAAAAGATATTGAATGAAAAAGATTAAACTATTGAACAGTGTGATGCAAGGATCATCATGGAAGTTATGGTGTTTTAGAACCATTTAATTAGATAAAAAGTTTCGAAAAAAAAGATAAGGTCATTGTCCATTTCTTGATTGTTTTATGTCGATATTTTGATAACTTTGATGTCTCATAGTCTTCATGACATATTCAGCAAGAACAATTTAATTGATGGCATGCTCATGTAGTTGTTGTTTGGCATAGCATCCTATAAAATGTCCTAAAAATATTAGTGATGTTTGACCACTTCATAATCGCCCATATAAGAGAAGCCTACTGTTCACTCTCTATCTTCTTCTTAATTTGCCTACATTTCTCCTTCTTCTTTTGATTATTTTGACCATTTTCTTCCTTTCCTTCTTTCTATGACTTGTTCTTTCACCTTTCTTTCCCAACTTGTTCTTTCACCTTAGGTTATTTATTAATTTTTTGGGAAAGAAGTTAGGCCTTGGATAAGGTTTCCTTGATATAGCAGTCATCTTTATTCCCCCTTTGTTTTTTAGTTTGCTTGTACGTGTGGATATTTTGACTTCTTTTGAGACCTTTCACCTGTGATGGGTTAAATTATTTAAATGATGGATACAATCGAGCAATCATGCTACTAACCAATACATATCACCTCCAATGTTGAGTTGTTTCTCACATTATACTAGTTGACATTTGTTTCTCACATTGTACTAGCCGACATACTTACTGATTCAGTGTTTTAGAAACTTGGATTAGTGATCATCTTTGCTGTGTTAGTTCAACAACAAAGTCTTTTTGATAAATGTGGCGTTTGGTAGTCACATATTGCAAAACTACTTTTTATGGATGGACTTTCTATATTTGAAAGGTACGGAGCAATCTCACAAAAGAACCTAGAAGCTATAATATTTCTAGCTTCTGCTAAAGTGCTTTTTTGACTTTTCAAATGATACTACTGAACACAACTTTTTAAGGAAGTGTTTCTTTTACTTTGAAATTGCAAAAGAACTTGTTGTAAGCAATGTCAAATGCACCCTTAAAACATTTGAGAGGATCTGTTAGTGCCTATTTTATTATTTATGTACGTTGATGGATGCACATACCTTTGTTTTCTTGTTGGGAGGGTGATGCACTTTCTTTTTTAAAGAAAGAGAACATGATTTCAACCAAGAATGTCATATTTACTGAAAAAGCATGCATTCATGGGAGAATGGATAGCAATGGTTGAGTAGTTCACTATGATGTTGTTAAAGTTAAACATTCCTTTCTTGACATCATTGACCTAAAATGTATGCTCAGTTCATCAGTTCCATTTTATTAATATTCGTCACTATTTTACTCCCACAATGTAGCGTGCTTTTTATATCAGTCAATCTTACTCATTAGGCCTGTTGCAAATGAATAAATTTAGTTAGCATCACATCTAAGTCATGCTTCTATCCTGTTATTTTTGAGTGTTTCATCCTACTGATATAGTCAGATGGCTTCTGCAGATATGAGGATGAGCCGCCAGAGCCTGAGATTGAGGTATGGATTTATTGGAGAAAGCATTAAATAAAAGATTCTCACTTATGTTGAATTCAAAAAAGTGAAGATATTGGCTGGGGTTTGTACAGGAAGGGGCTGAGGAGGATGCAGATAATAACAATGAAGAAATTCCTGATACTTTTGTAGGCACAGAAGCTGAAGAAAAGGAGGAGCATGCACCAGTGGAATGACCTCGGAGAACCTCAAAGTACATGACCAAATATGAACGTGCCAGAATCCTGGGTACACGTGCTCTTCAGATTAGGTTTGCCATCCTCATTTGTATAATAACATTTGAATATGTCTCCATTGAATAGCAAGGTATTAAATTTGTTGCGGCATTTGAACTTGTTTGAACAGCATGAATGCTCCTGTGATGGTTGAGCTGGAGGGGGAGACTGATCCACTTGAGGTAAGCCCCTTGATCAAGCTGCAGCACACAATACACAGATATATTACAGCCTAATTATAAATTTCTGCATGATTACATATTTATGAATACATTGTATACGTGATTGGTACCTAGTGTCATCATAATTAGACTTTAATACTCATCCACACCAGCTGCCTGATCTTTTGGGCCAAGACAACAATGACTGGGTCTTATTTGCAAAAAATCCCAGTGCATTAGGGGTGAAATAACCTGCAGGCTTCATATTACAAGAACAACATAGTTTGCCAATTTGGTAGATGGTGTATGATATGTGGAACTATAGTGAGCAAGGGGGATTTCAGGAAATTGTATAGGTGTTGAAAAACATATGGTAAACACATTGGAGAGTACATGCAATTTGGTTGCTAGTAGTTCCCGCCTTTTACCCTTATTTTATTACTCCAGTGGTTTCTGAGTTACTTCAGGTGTTGGTTTTGGTACTCGTGCATTTCTCTGTTTTAAGAATGAGTGAATTGGATTATTTGGTCAAAGCTTTTTCTCAGGAATAATGTTTTGCATGACAGTTTCCCTGGAGATTATAAATATGATTAGTTCTATGTTTAAGGCTTCATGACTGTGAAGTTGTACCGTGCCATATTGTAGGTAATATTCCTGATGACAATCATCACTAATGTCTTTATGGATCTCTTATAAGGTATAGAGAATTGGGCTGAAGTTCCATGGGGCAACCATTTATCTTATAGTGTTATCTTAGTATATTCTCTTATAATGATGGGAGGCTTAAGTTTGTGGTTGCTTATCCATTTTATTCTGCATGCTTTTTAGATCACAATGAAGGAACTTAGGGAACGGAAGATTCCTTTCACCATTCACCGGTACTTACCTGATGGAAGGTAATGAATGCTTTATATTTATCATTCTGCCAATGGAATTAACAGACCGCTTTGCATCATGGATGATAATATTGAGTCATATTGTGACACCGGCAGCTATGAAGATTGGGGAGTTGATGAGTTGATCGTGGAGGACTCTTGGAAAAGGCAAGTGGGTGGCGACTGATGGCAAATCATTTTAGAGATTGCCAGCGTCCTCTGGTTTCTAGTCATGGTTTCAGTTCTACAAATAGATAGATGGCAGATACATTAAAATAGATGAACTTTATTGGTAGAATTGTACTGCATACTTTATGGTATAACTGGAGTAGTCTGAGTTCTATGTATTGATTGTTAGCTTCCTCGTTTGGAGGTTTTGTCTGAGTAATGGGTGGATTGTTGCTCTGTATGATTTTTTTTTGTTGTCTACTGTATATCTTTATTGGAAAATTAACCGTGCCTGTGGTCACAGTGGGAACCTCTCTTCAGCACAATTGCTGCTGAGAGAGGTGCCAGCCTGCGGATCCTAGTTCGGTGGCTTGAAGTGCGGGGTTTTACTGTTGCTTAGCTATAGTCAACTGTATGCTGGTTTTCCCTATCATTGGATCTCTCCAAATTATAGTGTATGCTTGCATGGAGAAAAGCACGGTTGACTTGAAGTGAAATAATCTGTTCATGTGTGCTGTGAATGCTGATGTGGACGATGATAGCATCAAGTCCAAGCCTGCTGGGTTCACCTGGGTTCTCTGTTGCCTCTTCTGTAGAGCAGGGAAAAAAAAAAACTACTATTTTTTTTCTTTCTGTATTACTTTATTGCTTTTATGATAGATATTACTGTCAAGTGGCTATCATGAGTTAACAACACAACAGATTATAAGAGCAAAATAGCATATTTCTAAACTCAATCGGCTTATTGTAATAAGAACATCATTCATCATGACAAAACTTTAAAATAATATGAATCTCCTAAAGTTAAGAAGCAATGATGGTGTGAAGTCCATGCGGCATCTCCCAGTTGGATGCCCCGGTGGTTGTTTTCGAAGGGAGTGGTATCCTGGGGGAGACGTGTGCTAATAATATCCGACCGAGCCGCCTCCGTTGTCTAGAACTTGGATGAGACCTGGATAGCCGCAATTGGTGGCGAGGAGGCGAATTGCTATGCCAAACATCTGAGTAGAGGACTTCCATGCTTTCATGAAGAATTTCCGATTTCCTTCGTGTATTATATTGTTTGCATGTTTCCTAATGGCGTCAAGCTGGTATCTTCTTACAGCTCTTCCAAATGAGATCAATCGTATGACACAAATACAGTGAAATTTGCAACCAGAACGAAGCCTTGGCATACCTGCGCCTACCATAGGCGTTTGGACGATTGCGTAACAAACGTTGCACATATTTTAAAGACCAGGTGCACGCAACTTGGCGAAAAAATAATTTGACTTCAGGATTTTAAGGCGCCGCGGGCGAGAATTATTATGCGAGGCTTCCAAAACGGCCCACGCTAGGGTTTTGACCCCGGGGGAACCTTTGGCTTCGGACTCTCCCCCACGTCGTCACCCTCTCTCTCTCTCTCTCTCCCCCCTTCCGGAGCGCAACCTTTCTCTACCCTCATCCATGGCGATTCCCGGCCCTTACTCCGGCGTCAGCACCCTCGCCTTCGTCAGTCTCTCTCTATCTTTGCCCCTGCATCGTATTCTTTGTCTGGATATCCTTTCTAAATCCCTCTCTCTCTCTCTCTCTCTCTATATATATATATATATATGATTGCAAATTTTGATAGGTAGCTCGGGCATCGGCGTTCACCTTCGGCCTCGTCTACGGGAGCATGAAGCTCTCCTATCTCCAGGTATCAGATTGGGCCCTTTCCTTTCATCCTGTTTCCATTTGCCCATCTTTATCCATTTTTATAGCATGGGATCAGGAGAGAGATATTCTGTTATCTGCCGGATCTCGGATTCGAATGGTGTGATTCACTTGTTTGGATCATAATTTTGCATTTAAATCAAAGCCGGCATCTTTGATCTAATTTCTTTAAAGATCCGTTTAGGTCATTTATTGATGTACTTGGAAATATGGTTGCTGTTCTTGCTGTTATATGCTTCATGCTGAGGTTTTCGGCTAGGATTGTGTTCGCATTGCATTTTTTAGGGAAATTGAGTAAATTGTTTCAGGCATGTGTATCATATGAAAGTACTTGTTTATAATTTCCCATTTAAAGGATTACTCGTTAAGTCATGGTATACTGGTGACCATGAATTGCTCATGGATTCTTTGTAGGAAAAATCATATAGTAACTACAAAACAGATTCCGTCACCATATTTGTGCTTGTAAAATAGTTCATTTTTTGTTTTTACTTTTGAATCTGTTTGATACCACAATCAATGAATCAGCATCTTGCATACAAAATTCTTTGTTTTTTTATTTTTCTTTGTAAACTTTGATGTTGATTGATGATTTGGGTACAAATACACAAAATCAGTTAAACCTAGTAAATGTACATTTTTTTAAGGAACTCTATCTGTTTTTCTTGTGGACTCATAGGACCATTACTTGTATCCATTGAAAAGAATCTCACATTTTTGACTTATTGATATACATTGTCATTGGGTGGTGGAGGAAGCTAGAGTTGATCAAACACTGGGCCAGGCTACACACCGGCAGTTAGACTCGATGCTCAGGCTCAAGCTCAAGCTCGACCCATCTAGGTCTCAAAGTGGGCCGGGTTAGGTCGGGCCATGCCCTATCTCGAGCCTAGTTTTATTTTTTTTTTTTTCTAAATTCAAGTTGAGTTAAGACCAGGTCCGGTCTGAAACCCAATCAAACTGACCTATAACAATCCATTTGAGCCAAAAATTGCACCAGCAGATTCAATTTTTAATTTTTAAGTATTTGCATAGAAACAAGTAACATTTAAAATTATTGCATCTAATTACTTTAAAAAATTTATTATGATATGGAGAGCTATTCTCACATAGTTGACAGAAAATTAGTGTAAAATTTAAAAGGCTTACCACATTTTTAAAGTTTTGGGATTAAATTTGGGTCAGATTTAAGCAAAGGGTTAATTCTTCAGGCTTTTTCCAGGCTCGGCCCAAGAATGCTTCAGCCCTTTTTTAGGCTCGGCCCTTGTGCTTGGGCCGAGTTTAGGCTTGGCTAAGTAATGGTGCAAGCTCTACCCGAAATTTTTTTACACTCTAATTATAAGCCCAAATTCGATCTGAATTAGTTTGAGCTTGGCTTATAGTTTGACCCAAAGTCAGGCTAGCCCAAGCCCACTTTCAGCCCTAGGCTCAGCCCAACCATCGATCTTATATTTTTTTCCTGACCTGGTACAATCTCAAAGTGTGAATCCTAGGCCTATCCATCATGCCCGAATTTCTTTTCTTTCCTCTTTAGGATCCAATAAGGATTTTTTTTAACGCTGAAGCCCACAAAATTTTGGGGTAGGCTAGGGAGCCATCTGGCTCGTGATTCTTTCTAATATGTATGTGTGTGTTCTTAGGTTGGGCTGGGGTGAGCTGGGCTGTTTTTTAATTTTTCTAGGTCGGGCTGAGCTATTTTTTAGATTGAACCTCCTTTTTGGTCTAGCCCATCCCATGGCTCTGTGTTTAGTGCCCAAGCTATTTTGGGCTGGGTGAGTTAGGCAGGCCTCCTGGCCTGTGATCAGCTCTAAGGGGAGCATGTAAATATGGGGAAAAAATAAACTTTGAATCTAAAGATTTAGCGAGAAACACTTAGCCACCAAAACTTTAAAAGCATGAATTAACCATAGAAATTATTTTATCATGTCAATGTTATCCTATCCATTATCTGTCCCTCAATATTATTAACAAAAAATTTAAAAAGAATGAAACACCCTTTTGATCCAATGGTTATTTGTAAAAACCTTTAATCTCTCTTTCCTCCCCATCACACTCGATTTGCCCTTCTTGTCTCTCATCGCTCTCTCATCCCCCCTTGATGCCAAGTCCTCCCTCTCCTCCATTCAGTTTGATCCTCTTTCAATTCTCTTGATTGGGCATGGCATTCTTGATCTGGTGCATCCCCTCGATCCAAATAACATCATCCATCTTGGAGATGACATTGTGGGGGATGGTGGCTACCATGCTTGGATGGCAGGAAGGAGAGGGTTTCAGGGAATGTTGATAGCACGGCCTTAATAGGGACAGGGATCTGCCCAACTTCATAACCTTCCCATGGCCTGCACTCCTAATAGAGGGCATAGATAGCCAAAGTTAAAATATGCATATTCTTAACTTATCCACAAGCTAGCATTTCCATGCACATGTTCTAGAACCCATTGCCGTATTGTTTTCATGCCAGAATATTATTCAAAAAGTTATTCCAAGATTGAATTTAGATCCAAAAATGCTTCTTCCTGAAGCTCTTGATTACCAAGCAAGCGTCTTTACTCTTTTGTTGCACAATTTGAGTGCAAGCCCAAACCAGGGCATTGTATACCATTGGACTGGTATTGCAACAAGTGTAGCTATAGTCTAAAACTGGATGAGGCATGCTGCAAAGTGAAAGCATAGATGGGCCAGTTTGTCTAACTGGAGGGGATGAAGCAAGTGAAAGTGTAAATATTCCAGTCTTTTGCATAGTTACATAAGTATTTAAACGATGAAGAATTAGATGTCTTATGGAGAATATATATATATATATATATATATATATATATATGGTGTTCTAATGTCTTTAGGAGAGAGGTTTGTTATACCATTCCATACCAACCAGACCCGATGTCAGGCATATTATGCCAGGCTTGATATGACATTGTACAAAAACATGGTATAACTGTCTCACCTCTAGCAACATACCATGTGTCAGTATGGTACAAGGGTGTGTTCTACCAACCTGTGCCATGTGAGAGCTACCGATATGGTGTTTGGTACTATTACAACAAACCTTTTTTAGAAGTTATATGTTAGTCATTTTAAAGAGCCCTTACTCAGTAATAGGTATGTTTTGTGGAATCCTCTAAGTCATCAGAAAGGTTTTTAGAGTGATCTATGTTTATTTGGTATGTTACAATCAATTTGTGTTGCATGGACGTAGACATGGAAATCTGATTCGAAGACATATTTAGGACTATGCAAGAGGAAAGAAATGAAGATACAGGCATATGTGCCATACAGTATAATTTCAATTAAGTAATATAACATAATACGTTTTAAGGGCTCATTTGAGTATTCTTGAAGGAACCAAGTCCCAGCCTGCAGCCTTCTAAGGGCTTGCCCATGACCTAGTCTGCAGTTTTCTAATGGCCTGCCCAAGTCCTAATCTGTGGGCTTGTTGATCTGCAGGAAGAAAAAAGACCCACAGAGGTGTTGGGTTGATGCAAACCATTCACTATGATAGTGTGGTGGGTTGATGCACTACTTTCTGTCTAAGCTTGATCTTACAATTGATGTTTGTTGATGTTACAATCGGTGTTTGGCTGCTTGATTTTAGGAAGTCTTGAACATTTCATGAAAAATTGTCACCTTGTTGCCATTTTTACTCTGCAAAGGCGTATTAAAATAGTCAGGCTTGCATTTCCATAGATCTAATTATTAGTATTCCACTCTATTTAACAGTAATATAGCAACAAATAACTTGCTGAAAAATATGCATTCTCGCTGAGGCATTCCGTTTATATTAGACTGTTCAAATATTTACATCGTGAGTGCTTGATCTCACTTATAAACACTTCTGGTGATCGGTAACAGTTTCTTCCTTTTTCCAGGCTAAGGCAAAATCTCATAAAAAAGCTGAGGCAAAAGGACATCATTGAGTGGGGAATACGTATCTGGGTTTCGTGATTCACAACGACATGATTTGAGTGTTTATTTTGATTTATTGCAGCATCATGCTTTACTTATGATTCCTCCCATTTATCTTGCCCAAGAAAACTGCAAGGAAAATGGTTGACGTTTATCCTCTTCTGATAAAAAAGGAGTTCATCTCCCAGTATATGTGGATTTGAAAAAAAGTAAAGATGACAATTTTTAGGTGTCTCCATTATGAAACCAATATTTGCAGTTCTTTTCTTACTGCAGCCAATGTACCTTCTCCTCTTATTTTGACATATTTTCATGAGCTTTACATATTGATGGTGCTGGAAATTTCATAAGCTCTGGGAGATATGGGCCTTGGTAAGGACTTGGGATGCTAAACCTGGATTGACTATGGCACTCCACAATGGCTTTGCTTGAGGAGGCTGGTTCGAATGGCAAACAGGTTCCGTCAAAAGGTCTTCCGTAACTGAAACTCAAAGCAGGTTCAAATGTAATGACTGCATGAAAGTTTTTTGGTTCTTGAATTGCCCAAAATTTCATCGATAAAATCCTGACAGAGATCACCCACAGCAAAACTTCACTCGAGTGAAATAGCTATGCCAAAATCCAAATCAGGTTGATCTGCCGAATGCTCATGATTCTAGATCGTCACTTTTTTGTTGAGATGAATTGAATTAGTCTTTTTTTAATCCATATATAGATACCAACCACATTATTATGAACATCATTGATCATTAAGAGTTGTGCTTTGTTTCTGTGGGCGTTCCATTAGAGTTAGGATTCATTGTTGAATTTTACTTTATTCCAAAAATTGCAAAGCTTTAATTTATGTGTTTGTTATTAAAGCAGAAATCAATCTTATAACACAAACTATCTAAGGCAAAATGATGGTGATGATTCTTGACTTTTGCCCCCTTGTTCTTAATATTTTGATTAGTTCAGCTTATTAGACAATCATATTTACGGCCTGGATAAATTCGAAACATAATGGGTTATTTCATTTGCTATTGAAGTATACTTTAGCAGTTTAACAATTATCGCACACTTCTGCAATTATGTGGCTGATTATAAGGTTATGCTGGATTGGTATGCCCATGCCCAAAATTGAGCTGATAAAGCTTTGCATTCTGTCTGTAATCAAACCAACTTGTTCTGTGATGGTTGGGTTCATTACCAGGCTATCAGGGACCGTCCTCCTTTGGCATAACCAGGAAACCTGTGTGACTGAAGGTACATGCAACTGTAACACCATTTACCCGTTATATAATGTTTATATAATAATTAATGCCACCAATTGTTCCCTTTGATTGAAACCCTCTTTCAATCACGTAATCTTTGCGAGTGGAGAAGTCTGGAACTGGAATTGGAAATTAAACTTCTATGCTTTTTATCTCTTGCACCATCTGACAGTACATGAACTCAACTCTTTTTTTCTCTTAATTTGCAACTTCCGTCATGTCATAAAAGAGGATGATATCATCATCCTCTTTTACTAAGAGTGCAATCACTAAACACCAATCAACCCTATCTCTAATGTATATTTACAGCCAATCACCTTTTCATTGGAGACCACATCAGGTTTCCAAAGTCTCACTCTAACAAGCAATCCATCATACCTTACATTCAGCTAGCTTAGATACGGAAGATTATGTAACAGAGAAGTTTCAACGAGGGATAACCGTTGTTACCCATATCAAATGGATTGCAAGCTATTCTGGGAACTTTGCAGCGAAGCATGACATGTCTCTCTGGACATTGTTGATGCTGTGTGGTTATTTCCCAACTCACTTTGCCAGCAACAAATCCAAGACAGGTTCATTACAATCAAAAGAGTCAAAATGTTTCAAGCAAACAAAATGTACAAAAGAAAGGCTGGGGATGTCAGCATCATCAGCATCCAAAACTATCTAAACATGCAGCAAGAAACACCTCAATTCCCTCCCTCACAATCCTGCAAACTAATCGCTGTTTGCTACAAGATTTTATACTGTTTGCTACAAGATTTTATACTGTAATGCAGTAAGTTTCATCATATAAAACCTCCCTCGCTACCACACTTCTAAATCTCCCTTAATATAGGCCAACCATTTTTCAGTATCTCATCAATCTTGGCATCGATCTTCTTTTGGATTTTTGGAGGGCAAAGCTCAGCAGCATATCCATTCAACTTTGCAGCTAGGCTTGATGTCATAAGTTCCTCTTCTGGCAAGTTTCCAATCAATTGCAGGAGAAACCTGTTGCGCTTCAGCTCAAACTTCTGTAAAATATACAAACTGCAGTCATTATAAAGAGTTCTTAGGTGGAGTCTGTCTATTCAAACTGACATGTAAGTGTTTTGGTTTAAGCAGTTCGAGTTAAGAAGCAAGCTACAACTTGAGCATCTGAACCTTTTAACATTTTTGACAAGATTTCACAAGATTCATGGTCAACAAAGTCAATATATTTGCAATAGCATGACCGTAAATTACCCAGGACAAAATATGTTAGATTGGTGATCAGGTCAGCTTTTTTTTTTTTTTTTAAAAAAAAAATCATGACCTCTACGTGTACTGTACCAACTGTCTGAGTTGACTTTATTAATCCTTCCTCATATTTACTCCCATTAGGAATAAGGTCCTTTTTCAGGACTAGTTCTCCAATCTTTCCTCGCAACTTTTATCCAAGTTACTTTACATGGCCTCTCATTTCCAACCCTCAAAACCACCCTTCTTATTTGCATCCCGTGTCTTTCTTTCACATCAGCATATAACAAGCAACATTATAGAATACATGTGATGACTATTTTCTCTCAAACCAGAAAAGAGATATCAGATTATCTTAAGATATATGCTACCACTTTCCTTGTTCCAAAGAATCAATCTAATCTTCTCAACATAGGATTTTTCTTGACCCATTCAAAAGCTTGCTCTATCCTTCCAATTATTCAGCAAACCAGATTGCTTTTCATGCTCAGATCTGACATCAAGTCCGGTCTCCTATGGTCTTTCCTAATTCCAACAAAAAAATTAGACTTCTTGAAAACCCAAGGTTCAGAAGACCTCTAAGGTTAAACAACAATTTGAACCAGTGAAAAAACAAGATTGAAGATTCATCAAACTTAAGTGTTTCTTCCACACTCCACACTGAACACAACCACTATGACTCCACCTCTGCTACCCCAAATTATTAAATCATTGATGCCACTCAATTGACACCATTATATTTAATTTAATACTATCAGTTCAAATCCTGTTTTTACAGGATGGAATTTTGTGAAAAAAAATAATAACTTTCTTCAATATAAGATCTACAGAAATTCCAATTTGCCCTCCTTTCCTGTAATATAAATAATGTTGATAATTTTCTTAATAATCCTGATCACCATCCTTGGATCAATATCTCTAATGTTTTCAAGTTAGAAGACAGATTTTTCAGTAGGGTCTAGAAACCACTATGCAACTCTTACTCAGTAATGAAAAAGAAAGAGATCAAGGTTAGCCTGTTGGCTCAACAGATTCTCGTCACAACATATATTTTTGGGTCTTTTTTTTATTTTTTATTTTATCATTAATCCTATCCTTTGTAAATTAACTGAATACAAAGACCCTCTTTTAGATATTTGCAAATCAAGACCTCTCTTGCCCCAAAAATCCCACAATAGAAACCCAAGTTGATTTTCCACCATCTATAATAAAAATATATGTTGTTTTTCTTCCCATGCCTCTCCTCATTCAGATTTTGGAGCATCCAGCTAACAAGCTATGTGTGCTTCAGAGTATTGCTGTTGTCAGATTTAAGCTCCTGATCACCACCATCACCAGAATTGAGATCTTCGTTCTATCTTGAATACGAAAAAGGTGGCATTGAGGAAGTTCCACCCGGATCTACCCAATCAGACATGAAAGCAAAGGAAGACCTCAAAATTCCTACAGCTATAATTTGAGGTAAAAAGTCCATCTGAAGGTCTAACAATTTACACTGTTTGAAAGAAAAGCAGATGATAATTGGCCCATATGGTAATTACAAATAAATAAATAAATAAATAAATAAGAGAGGACAATGATGTAGCTGTTTGGACCAGTAGGGACTAAAAAGAAGCAATGCCACCTAAATAAATGGTCCAATGACAATCCCTAAATTTGTTTTGTCAAAATTGCTGAAACCTCAAAGCAGATAGCAACTCAATCTCTGAATCTATTTTCTAAAAGAAAAAGAAGAAGCAGAAGAAGAAAGTCTCTGAATCTTGACACTTTCCTAAAGGGTGGATACAGGTTCTAGGATTATTATCTGAACAGGCTTGATCCTTGAATAGTCCTTTATGACAAAACTGGATACAGGTTCTGTAATTATTCATTGAACAGCCTTCCATAAACTCTTTTAGGATGCCTTTTCAGAGCTAGCTATCTCCACTATAACTGCCCCTCAGCTATCGGAAAATGATAGGCTTAGAATATCTCTTTGGGTGGGACACCAATGATAAAAGAATGCTTAATAGCAGGAAAATATTGAAAACTCCGTTGAAGAGAATGTCTGGATCCCACTACTTTCATTTTAATGTGCTCATTTTCTTACTAAATTGGCTAGTGCCAAGACCATCCTGGTTCTGTCAACATCCTGGGCACAAAGAAACACCCAAAGTCATGTGACATCTGAAAAAAAAAAAAAACATGAAAAAAAAAAAAACATGAAGTTGTTTGAGTTAATCTAGTTTAGGCACAACTATACTCTGCAAGCATGGTTCCTTTGCCACATGAAACCAGCAAAAACTACAGAGGAAAATTTAAGAAAAAGCTTGGCTTCTTTGTTGGTTAGTTCAAACTTCATATATGTTGTTCTATAAAATAAGCAAGTCAAAGGCAACTAATCCAAATGCATGACAACTTGTACCTGGCTGGATACCAAATTGTTTATATTCCAGACTTCTTCGGCAAGTTTCAAGTCGCTTCTAACTTATATGGATATGTAACAAATTTTATTAAACTTAACAACTGCAATCTTCGTTCTATTAAAAACATCACAGGAATTACATTATCAATTATTTCTTGTTTGCAACCAAACTTTCACTCCTTCACGAAATTGACAGGAGGCTAACAATCAATTGTCCACCAACTACAACACTAAGCGATGAACATTGTGAGTTGGAAACAAATTAATGAAAATAAAATGCACTCTCATTTTGACTGATAAAGATGAAAGCATCACAAAGATCACATATTCCCAGGCAGACAACATTTAAACTATTGTTAAAATATTAAGAATATTCAAAAACTAAGGATAAAAGGTGAATACCTGGTGTTCAATTTCAGCAGGATAGAATGATCCTATTTGTTGGATTTGTGTAGTCACGATGCTGCTCCTACTCTTGGTCTGTTCCCTTTCTTTGCTTGCAGCAGCTAACCTAGCCTCTAAGGTTCCATTTGTGAAGATAATTGATCTGCAGAGTCAGGAGAGTCCTTGTTTAAGAGGGATGCAACATTAAAGAAGTGATTGAATCTCAAAAAATTAGGATATATCAGATCTTAATGTGCATCAAAATTTACATCTCCCCTGACTAAGGATGGACATCTGCACACACACCCCATATGCTTAAGCCTAGAACTGAAAGATATGGAATATGCAGGTTTTATATTACAAGAAATGACTTCATCTTCTAATTGATTAAAATTGTCTAACATTTGCAACATTTTCTTGATCAACCTTTGATGAAAAGTCTGATTCATCGATTAGGTAATCCACATTATTCACTTGCTCCTTTGACAGGTAGTACTGTAAATTTGGTCAAAACTCCTCAAGGAGCGATCATCACTTGAAAAGCTATAAACATCATTTCAGTGGCTACTATAGGTTCAAAACTAATATTTCACTATTTGCAGAGCTCTACTTTTGTTTCTTTTTCAAATGTCAAACACCATCAGTAGTTTGGGGTTTCTTTTTCCTTTAAGAGTTCAATTACCTGTACTGGTTACCTACATCTGGTCCTTGGCCAAAAACCTGCCTAGGATCATGACTAGCCCAGAAGACATCCAAAAGCTGCTTGAATTGAATCAATCTGGGATCATATTCAACCTGCATAATGTTACCAAAAGAGGATAAGAAATAAGTACCGCTGCTTCACCATATGGGCAACATAAGAAATTGAAAGCTTGACAGGCATATGCACACATAGCTATCATTTGGAACTTGGGAATCACATCGTTTTGAAAAGTAACAATGAATCACATATCATTGTATCAACTATTCTGGAATGCCATATCAAGAGTTCTAACCGGACAGTGGAAATTCGCAAAGAGAGCAAATCAATACAAGTATGGGAACATAAAGCTAATATTTAGCAAAAGAGATCAAATCAAACACCTGGTAATAAAATAAAGAAAGAAAGAGTACAAGGTTTCACCATTTGCAATATTCTCATTGTTTGGGACTTGAATAAAAATAAGCAAAGCCCATTAGCCGAAAGGAGCTCATTTTTTATTCATCCCATTAAAAAAGGTGTAAACTAAAGCTTCATCATGTGCACCACCACCATGACAACTGTTGAATATTATTAATAAAGAATTGGCATAACCGAACACCAGCTTATAGATATCCAAGTCAATCCAATATTTCTCATAGAACTCAACTCAATCTAACATTTTAGAAAGAAGAAATTATAATGACATTAATGGTAATGAGTTTAAGGGAGTGTTTGGTATGGGGTGATCCATCCAAGATCACCAAATCGGAGTGAAGGTGATGAGATCATCATGTTTGGCTGCACCTTGGTGATACTATATGACAGTAATTTCAGATCACCCCCACCTCTACAATCATCATCCAACCTGATGATCCTATTTGAGTTCGGCTTATTTCCTACTTCTATATATTTTTTGCAAATTTTATCATTTAGGTTCAGCTCATTTATAAGCCAAGATTTGACATTTGTTTGAGTCCGGCTTGTTTCCTACTTGAGCCAAGCCCAAACAAGCTGATCTTGAGCTGCTCGTGAGTAACTTGGATTGTTTGCAGCCCTACTAAAGTGAGGAACATGTGATTATCATTGAAACTTCTGTTTTCTTCTTCTTCTTCTTTTTGGACTCTTCAACTTATAACTTGTCCTTATAGTTTTTAATATCAAACATTGTCTTTTTTCCCTTTTCGTCTAGATTATTTGTAATTTCGAGATGATTTCAATGGTTGTTCCCTATTTCCAGAAACAAGTTTAAACTACAACTTATCAGACATATCTTCTTGTTTGCCTATTGATCTCATAGAGTCATGATAAACTCTTTTCTTTCTTGACTCTTTTCAATCTTTGATATATGATGTTTAGCCCCTTAAATCTAAGTGATTTGTGCCAAGGCAAATAAAGGTAACTCATCAGGGGAAGAAATCCATCACTGATCCTAGCAGATACCAAAGGAATAACTATTGATCTCTAGTGTCTCTATAAGCATAAACTCTTGTGATATGTTTAATCAGCAAAGCAGTTCTTCATGCTAAAATTTATGTGTTGTGCAAGGAAATCCAATTAATAGATTTACTTAAAGGCATTATAGGTTAGTAAACATTAACTTTTGCTCATAAATTTTCAATGCAAAAGTTAGCAATTCTCAAGGCTCCAACACCCCACTGATGAGTTGCAAGAAAAATCAAGCTAAAGAAATTTCACATGCTCAAATAAAAATTATACCAATCTGATGAGCACAACAAACACTGGCAATAGATGGTTTTCTGATCCATTAAATAACAAATCGCACCATGTCAAAAGATACTCATATCTTCTGGACAAATTCACAGAATTGGCATGAAGTACTCAGCCAAGTTGAATGAGAGAACATGAATAGTGTTTGAATTCTTATTACTAAAGCAAACAACGGTAGCAAAGCAAAAGCTAATACTATAGGGCTGTTTGGTTAATCACCACAGTGATTTTCTTTGGTAATAGAATCATCAATGATCCAACATCACCTCATTTGGTATGAGATATTTTAATAATCAAAGATCACCGATAATCATAGACCACTTTGTTTGATACACCATGGAAATGTAAAAACATCATGCATGCAATACTAATAATACCCTTGAAAATTTATTTGTATGATATATGAATATAAAACCTACAATTCTAACATAAGAAGTGCAAAATATTTATATATAATAATATATAAAATATAATATATTATAATATTATATATCATATAATAATACTCTTATTATATAATATATAATAACATAATAATATATTATTATATAACATTTATATAATATAAATATTGTATTATATTATATTATTATAATATAGAGGGAGAGCTCGATAAATATAGGTACAAAATTATATACAAATTTTGGCACATCATCATGACCATAGTGCTGCAATGTTCCCAACATCTTGGATGGGAATAAGGTCAAACAGTGATGTGATCGCAGATTCCTGCCATAATAAAGATGCCCTATCACCCTCTTAAGATCACTGGTGTTATTTCAAATATCACCCTCATTCCAAACACCAGCAATGGCCGCATGTCAACTTGAACAGGAAAAATTATTCTTATTTTCTTAATACGTTAAGAGTTCACCTAAGGGAGAAAAAAAAAAAACAATCATTACATGGAAATAATCCCTACACCAGCATAACAAGTTAAAATTAAATTACAGATCTACAGAAGGTAAAATGAAAAAAACACTAACAAGAATTATAGATTCATGGAAGCTTCCAGTACTGTTTTCTCGATGGAGGGGGAAAAAAAAAAAAAACACATATAAACCAGTTAGCAGTTAATACCATCAATCCTAAAAAAAGAACCCGTAGGAACAATTTCATCAACCACCTAAATTTCTTCGCAATACCCATTCACCAAAAATCAAATCGTGACAACTTAATGGAGGAAAAAAAACAAGCAATCACCAAAATCATCCAATTGGGAACAGAATCAATCCGACCTGGACGCACTCGGCGTGGTCCCCCACGTTCCGGTACCCCGGATCGGTCTTCGTCCCACCGGCATACCCAACCGAGGTCCGGACGACGCCGGGGAGGCATCCGAAGGCGGCCTCGGAACGCCAGAAGCTCCCGAGGGCGAAGACGGCGACCCTGAGGGGTTGGGTCGGCTGCCGGTGGCCGGATTCGGGGATCCGCTCGGGGAGCCGGATGGCCGCCGCCGGTTCCGCAAAGACGCCCGAAAGGAGGATAAGCCCTAGGAGGAACAGACCCCCATTGGGGAGCTCCATCCGATTTGGGGGTGGAGGCGATAGCGGACGAGGCCGTGACCGTTCTCCAGGTGTTTGGTTTTTTTATCGCAGGGACGGAGGAGGAGATAGCCGAAGAGACGGAGATTATAGCGCGTGCGCTCCGCCTACCTGTCGGTTGTTTGGTACGAGTAGGTTAGGAACAACTAAACGGTAGTTAGTGACGGTGTTAAAAACGTGATTAGATTAAGATGAGGGAATACCGGTTTAGACGAGTATCGGGTAATTTATATAAAGAGAAAGATGGGCATACTTCTTATTATTATTCGAAAAGAAAAATTAACATTAAGAGGTGGATCATGGGAATCAACAAGGATGATGACTAGACTACAATTAACTTCATATTTAGATTATAATTAACTTTGATCAAAAGATGAAAAATAATTGAAAATATACAAGAAATTTCTTTAGAAAATCTAGACATGTTATGTAAATGTTATGTAAATAGCTGTTATAATTTTTTTGTTGCTCTCATTTTATGTATAAAGAGCAGTTACATTTATGTAAATAGCCGGCTCTAGTGATGGAATGATAATAATTTACTTCACAAAGCTCTTTGTTGTATTAAAGAGAAAAATAATCATATAAAAATTTATATAAATAGGCATTACTTTGTAAGCCGTGCATACAAAGTAGCTCGTGCTGAAAACAGGAAAGAAATACGCATGTAGATTCATTTAAGCAAGGCACCTCTTTGATATAAATTTATCCGATGAGGATGATGATGCTTGATTTATATTTATGTATGAATATTGAAAGATATGTAATGTATTTTCATCACTTTATTTCATAAAGCACGAGTAAAAAAAGCATGAATAAAACTTATTAGTATTTTCAAGAGTATAATCATTACAATTAGTCCTCATCATTCATATACTCAACGGAGATATTTTTCATTGTGTAAGATATTATCTACTTCATTTTGCGCTATCTTTCTCTTCATGACTTCGATTTGTTCATGTGCGAGCTTTAGTAAGAAAAATCGGCATCGGTACACCAACATACGATTATTCTCTTTACGAATCCTTCTAATAACTGCTTCATAATCTGCCACATTGTGCCTGTTTATCGTGACTGGCCGGCGATGTACAATAGGAACTTCGAACGCGCGTAGATCTTAAGCGAGTCTCTCAACCTCTTTCAAATGATACGTCCATTCAGGTCGCAGTCCAGTATAATACTTCCTACGATCAAAGTATCTCTCACTCTTATAGTCATTTTTAAATTTAAGCAGTAACCATACTGTCAAACATCATCCTACGTTCGACCTTCTAATCATAGTTCAATTTTTAATTTCGATCTAGTATGCCATCTTCACCATCCTTTTATAGATGAATAGTAATGCTTAAATGTAAATAATTAGACACACTTATATATGTACACTTATACATGTATTATAGTTAAAAAGAAAATGCAAAAGAAAATGCATCAACCTTTATTTGTGGGACTCAAGCATTCCATCACCTTAACTTAGGATTCATAAGTTCATTCCCGTTCACCATCCAAATTATGTTTTATTTCAACTTTGCTAGAAGATCATACTACTCCTAATATTAAATTTCATATGACTTTTATTCCATCATCATAAAAGATTTAATATAATTACTTTTATTATAATGTAATATTATATAATAATTAATATAATATTAAATTTAGTATTATAATAATATAAAAAATAACTTTCATTATAACAACTTTAATGTATTGTATTATATGATATTGTAGAAATTATTTAATAACTTTCATTATAACTACTTTTATTATAAAATTATAAAAGTATATTATATTTTATTATTAATAATACTATAATATTATAATATTATAATTTTTAAATATTAAATTTAATTGTATATTCATCAAAAAAAATTCCTAAAATCACCGGTCAAAAATTTTTTACGCCTAACATCTTTAAAAACACGTTAAAGGAAGCAAAGGTCCGAAACCTAATCCGGCATCTTTGCTTTTCCTCCGGAGATCTCCCGCCGGCCCCTCGCTTCGCCTTCCACCGATCCCTCTACAAACCCAACGCCAAGAACCCGGGGGCCGGCCTCAAGGGGATCGCAAGCAGATGTGGATCAAACCAAGAGGGAAAAATGACTTCTTGATCGACGATAAATTGGCTCTGGGCGGCAGCAGCGGCATCCGCATTGGCTCTGGGCGCGGGGAACTTCGACGCTCGAGCTGGGTGGCAAGCCGATGAATGAATTCATTGCCGCACGGGGGCTGTTTCCGCTGCTACCGTCGCCGGCGAAGTGGTTTCCTTGCTATGACTCGGTGTTCGATCTAGTGCACACGATGAATGACTCGGTTTCCGTTCCATGACTCGGTGGCGCTGGAGTTCTTGATGTTCGACATGGATCGAATCCCGAGGGCTGGAGGCTTGCTCTCGCTCGACTACTACCTATGTGTTGATGACAAGAGGAAGCTTATTGAGAGCTTTGGGTATGAGAAGTTTAAATGGCTGGTGGAGGAGAAGGCCGACGCTGCCGGCACAGGGAAGGCTCAGTTGTGCCTCTTGGTGGTGCTGCAGAAGCCAGCAAGAGGATGAGGACGGCAGAGAGGTATGGTTCCTCTGTATGAGAATTTAAGTGTAATGTGGAAGGGCATTATTTGAGTTTTTTTTAGGGTCATATGGTTTAATAGCTTTAGAACATTACAAATCGTATTAAAAACGATTTGAATGTACGAAAGTTGATAAACATAAAGAAAAGATTATTTATAAAATAATAGTAAAGTTTTATCATCAAATAAAATTATTCATACTAATGATTTGATTTGAAATAGATTATGAATAATTTGTGAAGGAAAAGATTGTAATATCCAAAAATAAATTAACATGGAATAAAAAAAAAATTTAAAATACTAACAACTTAAGTTTGTATTTTATTAATTAATTTTTCTTTAAACTTTTAGAAGCATATGATTTTAACCTACTAACGAATTAATTAAATTAATAAGTGGTTTTGAAGTATTATAATATTAATGTATAAATCTTGTAAGATTTATTGATGAAGTAGTGGTGGGGTCAGGAGAATAATATTTTTTCTGTGCTTCTGAATTAAAGGAGATGTAGAGCGGCCAATGTCAACAATGTGCAATCCGTACTCTTATCTGCATATTTCAATTTGAACTTCAGTTTCATTTGTTAAACTTATTGTTCTTAAGGTTAATTCAATGATCGCTTGTAGATCTATTTGTACCCTATCTCTGTTAACCATTTTGTGATTATATTTAATAATTCTAAATTTAAGGTCTTTTTGTTTGATGGTGACTAAAGCACCTCACCTTGCTCTCATGTCTGAACTGAAACTACTACAAGCACCACACCTTGTGAGTTATAAGGTTTAATAGCAACGGTACATGTTCTGTCTTTTTTTTAAAAATAAAGGGAAAAAAAAAAAAAGGAAGGGAGAAAGAATCCTCTGGATTTGTTAGAAGAGATAGAAAAATATAAGGTTCCCTCTCAAGGAAAGTTAAAAATTACATCGCTGTTCCAAAAGATGCATGAGATTCTTTCCTTCAAATCATCCAGAAATAGGCTCGTGCGAGGATGAGAAAGGACTGCCTGATATAATTTGGCACTGTAGTGAATCAGTGGTAGACCTTGAAACATTTTTTTTTTTGAACGTCGGACTAAAATGGTGAGCATTATTTTGGGGTTACATACTGTAATTTTGATGAGACAAAAAGATTTTTAGACTCCACTAAGGTTCTCGCCCTTATAGTCCTAGACTTCATTAAGGTCCACCCCTACGGTGAATTACCATGAGGATCTTTAGAATGGCTGCTAAAAGATGTATGGTATCTTCACTCACCGTAGAGAAACTGTCCTAATATTTTCCTCTGAACATGTTCTAATTGCCATGGCATTTATGTGAATAGCTCTATAACTTGGAAAGTAGAATATACAGTGGCAATTCAGTACTCCAGTAGTTAACTTGTAGAGGTAAAAAACTAAATGTTTAAAGAAAATCACATAATTAGATAAGATATGTTGGATATCCGTCTGTTTAAAATAAAATATGTGGGGCATTTGATTGTTTGGTGGAATGAGGAAATCAAAAGTAAAAAAATAATTGATGGTTCCTTGTACAAGAAAGAAATGTTTAATGATATGAAGGTTGATTTGATTAACTAAGCATGCTAAACAACAGTGATTTGTTACATTTACTGCCATACATGCATGCATATATATATATATATATATATATCTGAATGTAACCAAATTTAAAATCAATCAGTATTCTAAGATTCATATGGATCCAAAAGTAGAAAAGATGATCGAATCTTAAATTTGTCTGCATTCAAATGCAAAGTCCAGGACCTCACACCAAACTCCTAAAATTAACAGCTTTTTAACAATGTTACTTGACTTTTTCACTGTTCTTCAATTATAACAACAGTCAAAAAACAAGAAAACTCAAAGGAGATGTTTAGAACTAACATCTTGTACTACAAATTGTGAGCAATGAAAAGTTGATGGCTGGAATGACTGCTAACTGATGCTATCGTATTGACACTAACTTATAAAGTAACTTATTGGGTCATGACATTAGAAATTAATGTTGCAGTTAATATTACAAATAAGGATCAAGATCCAACTTCATTTTGGCAACACTAGCAAACAATATCACAAGATCATTTTCACAGCCTCAAAGGGAACAATGATGCTTGCTTTTATCTCACCCAATTCATCAAGCTTGTCCACAACCTCTCCCCTTTTCAAAGAATACAGCCTGACTTCCACAACACTTCAAGCTTGCTAACATCCCTTTGGTTTTTCAATGAAAGACCATTGAGGCTTTTAGCAAAGCCTACATCTCAGATTCATGATGTTTGGAAGTGCTATGCATGGCAAACATCTGTTCTCTTCTTGGCCTCATCAGAGGCAGCTATTCATAAGCTGCATACCATCCTGGCTCATCTGCTGTACTTCAGAAGGGGATAAAATTCTGATGCATCTGACACAGTTGACAAATTCCCTGGAAGCATACCAGACTATTTAGATTTATGCAAACTTCTGAAAGAATAGCAATTGCATGGCTTTTGATGCTGAATGAGTACAGCCACACATATTACGGAGCCAAAAACAAAAAAACAAAAAAGAGATGAAAAGAAATTAAAGCCAAGTTAAAAGGTGTGGCTGTACTTGAATGTGTGGTGGTACTTGATTCAAGAGTAAATTATGTCCTAAGAGTATATTTCATAGGAATTTGACACCTGGTAATACATCTAGAGTTTGCAGACAACCAGAATGGCTGCATCAACATGCCATCTGCAAACTTTGAAATTTCACATGCTGCTTTAAAGGTTTGCCTGACCAACTTGCAATGAAGTGATTATGGCACATCGTAAATCAAAATGCAAAATTGAGTATTGAAAACAGTGCCCTAACAAAATCATGATTTGAGGTATGAGAAACCTCTGAGGCATTAATGACATGGTTTAATTCCTTTATCTACAGATATTGGGATATTATTTAGTTGGCACAAGATGTTTGGCAACATGCCTAAGATAGCAAGACATTATAGGAAAATCAGTTATTATTATGGTTTAATTCCTTTAACCAAACGAGTACAAAATTGAGTTTTCAGCTCCTTATTCCCTAAGGTTGTCATGGTTATTATTATGGCTGGGAGACCTATTTAATAAGGCTACAATTGTGGATAATGACCATGAGATGATGACAACCTTTTCTTAGTTGCCAAAGAATGACTTCACATCAACGCTTGAATATCTAATGACATTGACAAGCCAACATGAGAACAATATCTAAGTGACACAATACTATCATAACAAACCATTTTTTTAAAATGTGATAGTCTTTGGATGTCCCTTGACTTAAAGAGATTTACATGGACTCCCATGAATTGTAGTCACTTTGATAATTTAAATAGAGAAAATTTGGGTTTAGTAGCTGATTAGGTGTACATGACTTGCAGTAGGGGCACATGGAATGCCCAATAAGAAATCCACTACCTATGTAGGAGAATAACTCTGAATATTTATATTCTAATTAGCAATTTATCTAAAAGGTTCCATGCATTTATTTTTTCTAGAAAAATTAACAAATATATGCAAAATTATCTTGAAAAGTTTTTTCTATTAAAAAAGTTTCTCAAATATCTAATCACACCCTACAGCCCATGAGAGTGTGTTTTAGTTATGGGTTCAATTAAGTCACTATTTTATCCCAAGGATCAAAATGAGTTATTGTAATCTTTGTGAGACACTAGTACAAATGGTTCTATGATCACATAAAATCACATAAATAAATTACATCTCACAATGATCTGGATCTTAAAGAGTCATTACAATGCCATTTTCTAAGGTGGGGAAATGTCACTTGCAACTTAGGTGAAAAGGTCACATGAAGTGTGATGAATTTAACTAAGAGTTAATTATTTGTGCACCTAATAAGAGTTTGATCAAAATCCTATATCTGGCCTACCTTTACAGTTAGATATGCTTAAGAGTTGAAACATTATTCAGGTTATTCCAAAATTTATATGAACACTTAACCGAGATACTAGATTACCTACATAACCTAGAATAGTTGTTTTAGCCTATGGGAAGTTGTAGAGCATGTATGATAGGCCTGCTAGGCCTTGGCCATATTAGAGACTGAGATAGGGGGTCTTAGCATGCATTTTTAAAATGTACCTATTCTTCAGTTAACTTGAGAGAGAATCTCATCATTGGCCCTTATGGGCTTAAGAAGCGTCAGATGCATGCGTTAACTAGATTCCACCCCCTCTCCTAGGAGCTAGAAGAGAGGGGATGTTGGCAACCTCAGTGTGGTTCCTCGCATAATTTTCAGGACAGGAAGGCACCCGCTTAAGTTAGTAATGCTCCCATTGAACCTACTTTTCAGAAAAGGAAGGAGGGGGAGGAAAAATACTCAACAACGATAATAATAATCAGATTAGGAGGTGGGGGTGCCAATTAATTGGCCCCTCTTTTATAAATAAATCAAGAGGGCCAATGCCATTTAGCTTTGTTTCCTCTCACTCAACTGACATGTACAATAAGGCCTAGAGACTGGAGAAACTGTAAATGCCTCTGGCAATGAGTGAAGCGGAACCAACTAACAGTGCAATATGGGATGAAGGTCTATGCCTTGACTGCTCTAGGGCATTCCGGTTGTGAGAAAGTCTGAATCACATATATCAAACTTCCATGATTAGGTTATGTTACAACTCAACTTTTGTTGCTTAAGAGAGAAAATCCATACATAGCTCGATCTTTGGGTGCAAGAATTCACTTTCTCCATTGCATATTCCCCTTTTTTCATGCTTTAATGTCCGACAAACCTTACTCGAGTATTTGCAATCATGACAAGAACAAGTCTATCTCTACTTGAACCTAGATTTGATAGGGATTTCAACATAAAATCACAAATACCTGAAACAAATCAGGCTAGGTTAGATCAGATCACCAAGTCTTTTAAATTTCCAGAATAATGTGGTGTAGAAAATGAAAAATAATAAAATAATTGAGAAAAATTTTCAATTGGGAAAGGTGTTGTGAACTAGTTGCCTGGTTGAATTTCTAATGTATCTTCATGCACAGCCTAATATAGTGTACCCTCATGAGCATATTAGAGGCAAATGTTCATATGCATAATGTTAAACAGAAGAAATGTAAGTTGATTGTATTTTGCTCAAAATAATAAATGTGGACTATCCTTGTGAAGTTGTTGAATATGTGCACACATATGAAGGGAAGGAAAGGTGGACTTACTCCCATGGATCATCTCCTACAAGAAGAACATCATTTTCATAATCAACGTAGACAAGCTTCCAGTCTGAACCTCTGGGGTCATCAAGTTGTCCATCAAGACCAAACATGCATGCAATTGCAGATTTTAATTCATGGTAATTTCTAAAGCGTGTCACATCAATTGATCTTCCAACAGATCCTAGCTTTTGAACCTGTTCAATATAGTTAAGATCATACATTATTGGAGCAAGAGCATAATTTAAGGGATTCTCATATTGCATAGAAGTGCAGAGTTCAGTAACATCAGATGCAAGTAAAATAGCTCCAAACCTTAGTGTATGTTCGCAAAGGTTGTTGAGAAACCTGTTTCCTCGAACCTTTGTTTAAGCTGTTTTCTTTTGCATCCATTCTTCCAGATGATGCGCCTCCAGAGGTATCAAGGATATCTTGTAGAGGGAATACTTGAGACTCTGCCAAGCTTGTTGAGGTAATTTGAGACTGCATATCTTGACTAGAAGTAAAGTTGCCAACCAGACTTTGCGAGAGAACATGAAATTTGGAACTCCCAACCATATTTGAGCCATCTATAGCTTTACTTGGAACACAAGGACTGATAACCATGCTTCCAGTGCTACCTTCAAACTGGACATTGCTAAAAGTCTCACTTTGGTTGTAACTCTCTTCAGATATGTCCCTTCTTCTTCCACATGAGTTGGATATGCTCTGCAAGACAGTTGCCTCTTCACACAATTCCAAATTGTGAACCTCAGATGATAGGATACCTTGGGCAAGCTCGTCTTCATGTAGGGTGTTTAGCTCTGGAGTGGCCAAGAATTCTTGAATAAAGTTAGTAAGGCAAGGGGAAGTCCTGGAATCTGAAGTGCACGAGAACTGAAATGTCTCTAAAGGATCCAAGGTTTGTGAATTCACTATAGATGATGTGTCTGTCAAGGCACTGATAACATTCTCAGATGCAGATAAAAGCAGGGAATCTGCCCTTCCAGCAGCATCCAGAAATTCAGGTGTTTTAATGCTATTAAAAGATTGATAACATGAAGGCTGCAGCATCCAATCCTCATTATCCAAGAGCTGAGATGAGTATCCTTGATGTAGATCCAAATCGTTCATGTCACTTTTATCTGGTGAATGTGTTGTTTCTAACGTTGCCGGCTGTATACTAACAGGCTCAAGCTGCTCCTTGACAGTTTTGGGACCACTCTGTCCCTTCACTTGTAGCTCTTGGTTTATATGTAATTGATTTGCTGCATTCTCATGATTAAGTGGGCCTGTGGAATTTCCACCATTTTCATTTCTTGAGGGCAGGTTCAGATGTTCTGCCAATAGCTGCTGCAAAGGTGCTTTCATTATGTTATCAGATTGTGTATCCACCTGACTTGTCAATGCCACAGAAGATATATCTGTGTTCTTAGGAATAGTCTCATTTAATAATGCACCCTCACTCCTCGGGATGCTGATTATATCCTCATCAGTTGCATGTTGATCCAGACAATATTGCTCCAAGTGAGATTCTTTTTTACACAGTTCTTGTGGCTTCACACACATCCATGACGCAGAACCTAAATCGACACTTCTGTGCACTCCACAATTTTGAGATTCTTGACTTTGTAGCAATTTATTTTCCGAAGGGATGATCTGTTGCTGGACAAAAGGAACCTGGCATTTTGGTTGAATTAGTGGTTTGTGAACCAATTCTTCCTGCTGTGCTGGACTTCTTCCCATACATAATGGCGCAGCGGGAGAAAAGATCCTAGAAATGTCATCAGTTCTAACGTTCTGTAATATGCTGGCATACACTGACTGATGGCATCCAAACCGACTCCCAGTGATAGGATTTTGAGGTTTATGTAACAACTTAATAAGCTGCTCTGATCCAAAAGCAGAGATCAAGGGATGAAGGTCACCATTTACATTTTCAGGAGCCTTCAACAATGATGATATGTTTGTCAATCCAAATTCCATCCCAGGCACTGCAAAATTAATAATAGGAGTATCATCTTTAGTCTAAACAGGGAAAAGAGAAAATTATCGCTGGCAGCTAGTTATACATACGCATGCAAACAAAGTGTAGGGGAATCAACTTGTCACTTGCTATAAATATTTCAAGGACTTGATCTGACAAGATTGAATCCATAGAACAGCGAAACTTCAAACATGGACAAAACACTTAAGAAGAATTTAAATATTTTCTCAAAAGAAGACACTACAAATCTTACCCACAAATCCAGGAAGACATTGTCGTTTTGGAGTAGGCAACACAAAAAGACTTTCAGGGGTTTCAATTTCCCAAAGACTAACCCTATCTGGTCTTTCTCCACAGCCATGTTCATCCCATTCTACCTGATTATGAGACATAAAGAGCATCTTTAGTGTTCAAGATTGTGTTTCTTTATAGGGATCGTTTCATGCATAAATGAGCTAGCGTAAAGTCACCTGTAGATTACGCCACTTTGAATTTGGCCATCTTAGTGGGTCATAGTCATTAATCCCTATAATCATGCCCATATATCTGCAAGAACAAATGAAAACTTTTACAATGCTTGCACAAATACATGCTGGATAATCAATTGCAATGCACTTATTAAAATTCTAAAATAAAAGTTAAGCAAGGACAACCACAATCTCCAACACATGTAATTCTAATGCAATACATACCATTGATGAGAAAATTAACAAACTCAGTTTTAAGGAAAAACATATATATTCCAGCCATTGGACAACATTGTAAGCTAGATCTTAAGTAAGCCTACAGGAAAGAGTCAAACACTTTTGGTTTCACATCAAATCAAATGCTAATCCATAAGTAATAACATCAATGACCAATATAAACCCAGAAATTATAGAACTTACAGCCATATTAGCAAGATTGTGCGATCACACTAGGGTGTGACACAACCAAAGAAATAATTCTGTAGCTAATTGTAAAGTTAGGCAGTTGATTATAATAAATCTGAACCTGCGTTTGCTTGACTCCTCTGTTTCGAACATCATTCCAAACCTCATCCCAATTGATACTTGGGTATATGCAGCTTTGTGGTACTTGGTTAAAGGAATTATAAACTCTGAAGGGCATGCCCTAACAATATAGTGAAAGTGATGCTTTAGTAATCAAAAAGGCTCAAAAATTTTGAACCACAAGGGCAGATTAAATAGATTTGGAGTTTGATATACCTTGGATTGTAGTAAACAGTAAATGGACTACGACTTGCTGCAGCATGAGATGCAGCAGCAAGTACACCAATATGCATACTCTCGGCTGATAGCACAGATGATGGCAATGCTGTTTGCTGACGATTGGCACGTCTCACGCCCAAGAGTAGTTGTGACTTCTCGTCCCTGTACAAATGATTAACATTATTTTCTCACTCAAGGCAAATGCAACTTTGTATAAGATAATGACTCTAGAACACAATATTCATCCCTTCTGCTCAAAAGTTGGCCAAAGTTCATATAACTTCAACACCTTTCCAGCAGATTGAAACACAAACTGAGTTGTTCCCTTTAACTAAGATTGCAGATATTCAACTTGATTAATGTACGCAACTCGGTAACATGAACAATAAGAACATATATAAAGGAACGGGCAAGTGTTAGAAGTGATGAAACAGGTTGGCTTACAGCACAATGGACCTGCACTAAAGAGTGACTGCTGATACTGAAGAGCGTGCCTATGGTGTTTGTACTTTGCCGTGACATCATTTAATTGTTATGATCAGCAAATGTCTAAAAGCTGAATGAATTCTGGAGGAAAGGCTTTGGAGGATAATGAAACATATTAACAGAATTGAAATTCACTATGAAGGCAAACAAAAAGCTATAGCCCAAATATACTCCACTTGATATCACTTGGAAACCCAAAACAGGGTTAGGTAGGAAAAGGTAGATGACACAGAGGGGTTCCTTTAGGGTGTGGTGTGTTCGATGAATATGTTTGAGGCCAGGGAAAAAATATGAACAATTTTATGACCTGCAAAATTGTGTGGATCGAAATGTCTGGAATCAAAATATTAGAGGTCCTCACATGAGATATCGATAAACACTGTTTCTTCCCTATATGATGTTTCACATGCCAGATTTTTGTACATTTGGCTAATTACTTAGTTGTAAGTTTTTTGCTTAATGCGTTCCCTTAATGCTGTGGATCATGTTTGCAATATGATTTATAAAACGCTTTTAGATGATAGGGATGAGAAATGAGTAGAACAAAATGGCTGATTAAATTAGGAGATTTTATTTAGCTCCACAGTTTTTTTTAAGGAAAAAAGGAAAAAAAGTGTAACTTCACAGAGCCATGAGTTTGATCGATTGTTTTGTAGTTATTATTTGTAAACTATAATCTATAAATCAGTGACCGATTTTCCCTTGAAATTAGATCACATTGACTTACTGCACTCCACTAATGTCAACAATATGACTAAATTTATTCAGTGGTGAGAAGAGTTCATAGCAATAATTCTTTCGGCCTTGTCATTTAGTCCTAGCCTAAGCAAGTTAAACTAAGGTTAGCTCAGTAGTGTAAAACAGGTCGTTCCAAGCCAGCATGGCCCATGGCCCGCTTGGCCTGTGATTTCGCAAGCCGTGCCAGCATGGCCTGTGGAATTCAAACCCCTGGCCCAACATGGCCCACAGCACATGGCCTGCGATTGGCCCCTTTTTTTGATTTTCTGACCTTTTTTTTTATGTTTCCCATTCATTTTCTTTTTTTAAATCTAGCTCAAGAAAATGTCAATGGTTGTATCTATGAAAGCTTTTAGTTGGAGCCCTGCCCTTGTTACCATCCAAAACAAAAAAAATTAGGATTGAGTTGTTATAGAAACAACCATTCTAAAATTCAAGGCCACTCTCGCATCCTTTGTTAAAGAGAGCCCGGCACAAGAGAGAGAGAGTTCCACCTTGGGTCCAACGGAGCTCATCTTGAATTACTATCTGAATTACTTTATAACTCCAAAAGATCTTTGGCACTACAATTTGACCGTTAACATAAGTTGGGAGGCAAAAGGGAAAAAAGGCTTTCTATGCATTGACATTGATCATTTCTAACTTCCAAGTCCTTGAAGTCAATTAAAGCTGACCTTGTTTGCAAACTTGCTGCAGATTCATGTGAATCACTGTTCTTTTCTTCTCAAAAATGCCCATAGTGGATTACTTAGTTAAAGGTCCTCAAAAAGTAGTTTTCATTAGCAATATGTAATACCTAACTATTGTATTGTAGTTCCACGTTATAAAATGCCCCTAGAGAAATTCAAGTAAAGCAATTTAGAGTGAAGTTGTTAAAAATCACTACGTAAGAAGAACCACATCCCTTATCTGAATTTGATTTACCACTTCACTTGGGCATTCATTAAGAACGATAAGCATCAATACATAACACATCAACACTCAGTTACTTTCAACACAAAAATCGTAGTGAATATGATGTCCTGCATCAAGTAAATGGGTTTATAGACCATGATGCATTTAGGCTTCATTAATATAAATTATAGTCACACGTAAAGCATCTATCATCCTTTTCTATGGTACAATATAGACCATATTAGGTAGTTATAAATTTTCAAAAATTGTTGAATTCAGACATCTTTGAATCATTGGCAATTCAAAAAATTTTTGATTTGTAGCGATAAATTTATATGCTAAATTGGCCAAAATACTCACAGAATATAGCTGTTTACGGCTGTTGGAGGAGGTATTTTGGTAAACTCCCCAAGCCATTACTGGACCGTGCTGACCTATGGGCCTTGAACCCCTAGCCTAGCATGGCCCAGTACTATTCATTGCAGACCATGTCGAGTACAACTCATGTCGTGCCAAGCCATGCCAGCCCATAGGCAGCACGGCCTGTTTTCCATCACTCGGTTAGCTTCTAAATCACAAGAAATTATTTATGCAATAACTTATCCGAAATACATGGTATGAAAATGATTTCCATAAGGACAAACAAAAGAGTTATTTGAGACGGTCTAAAATATGTTAGGAAAGAGTGCTTGTATGCCTGGCCTATTTCAATATCTGCACAAAACAGCAAGTTTTATAGTTGCTCAGCACCAGATATCTCTGAATGCTTGCAGATCCAGATGAGAGCCATTTATTCTGCTGTGATTTTAGATTGCATGTATGGATGTACCTGCTTATCATGTATTATGTTACCTCATAGATGTGTTCTTGCAATACTAACATTACCTGATAAATAACACAGAATCACCAGCTTTCAGTCGTTTTGCACCCACAAACAGACTCCATCCAGTTGTCAGAAGGTGTCGCTTTGGCTGTCCTGGAAAGAACAGGAACATTAGAATCCAGTCATATAACATATCAAGTAAATTGTACACAAGTTGGACATAATCAGCCTATGTGAATTGTTCAGTAATACAAAAGGTGTGAACTTTCCAAAACGAAGGAATCACATATTAATGAAAATTAAATGTAAGATTACATAAATGTGTGGCAAACATCCCTGCCATGATAAATGTGTCGAAGCGTCCAGAAAGTAACTTAAGGTACTGAAGTTTGTTAAGAAGCCAAGGTATGACCAATGTTCCTACCACGATAAATGTGACGAAATGTCCACACATTATCATGCAAGTCTCGGACAATGAGCTCCTGATTTGGAGGTTGCATTGAGTAGTCCTGGAAAAGACAAGAGTATCCATTAGCACAAATACATCAATCAGTACACTATTATTGAATTTTATTGCAACACCCTCACCAATTGGGGAAACAGTTTTTCTGCAGCTCTCCGAGGCACTGAGAAGCCACCATGTGTGCTTGTATCGCTTGCAGTTAAATTCTTGCAGAAGAACTCAGTTGGGTGTTTACTTTTTATGTGTCCGAGGTCTGGAATAGGAAAGATATCACTTTCCTGAAGGAAGGAAAAAGAAAATGTAAAGAAAACAGGCAATATAATGTCCAGGCTCCTAAGAACATAGAATGCATAAAGGATGCTTTTCCATATTGCAAAGGAATTCTAATGGTGTAATTATGTTATTCCAATGTCATGTCTTCTCTAAACTTCATAATGTATTATTAAAAAAATGAAATCAGTAACCCAATCATCTGTACAAATCTATAGCACTGATGCTCAGGTTGTGCCTGTGGCAGTTCTTCAAAAGCAACTGTTTTTCAATCAATTCTAAAAAAATATCAGTGACCATTTCTGAACACTAAATATGTTGTTATCAAAATAATTATCATGATACCATATCTGATATTAAAAATTCATACACTAAAACAAAGCATAATGTGCATTCCATCCGCCAAATGCTGGCAATCGATATATGAAACCATTTGTGGTAAAGTTCCTATGTATAGTGTAAGTGAATTTTCAAGTAGCAATAAGAAAATTATATAGGCAAGAGAAGTTTGCAAATATTCTGTAATCCAATCTTCTTTAAAGAAAAAAAAAAGAAATGGCCACTTAGGCATGATAAATAAAGTACCAGTCAAAGAAAGAATCACTTTTTTGACAGCAATGACATATACTGCCTCAGAAACAAGTTTTGATACATTTATGAGAACACAATAAAGATAAATATGAGTCACCAAAATGAATTTGCTTACAGAGTTCACTGGCTGAAGAGTCATTTGTGCATAAATTTCATCAGTGTCTTTGTCAGCCTGGCAAGACAGTCAAAACAGAAATTAGCAAGTATTAGTTGAATCCTATTAAAGAACAAAACTAAAGTCAAATATTATTGCACATCAGTTTTTTGAACAAGAATGTGACAGATCCACCTATTTACATTTAAAACTCAAACGAATTACGACATAGAAGTTACACTTACATGTAGGGTAACATTGTGAACCTGACACATCAACTGAGATGGGAGATTTGGATAACTGGGAATGTGTGAGTTTGCTGTTTTTCTAGTTGAAGCTGTTACCTGTTGAAAGGAAAATATGGTTATAAAATCAAATAAAGAATTCTTTGAGGGTTTTAAAACCTGCAAAAAAAAAAAGTCACGGTGCTTGATTATTTATCATGTTTCCAGATGCTCAAATCCTGAAATAGCTCTGACTGCATCAAATTCACATAGCTTTAATTCAATGTAAAACTCAAAAATCTAATGAAACACTAAGATTGTCTCATGCAGCCATCATGTATGTAGGTGCATGATCATCATGTATTAATGTCCATAAACTCTTGAAATGAATTCAAGAAAACAGATGCAAGATGCTGGTCAAGAAGAACCCTCTATTCAAGTTCAACAATTAGAAAAAGTTGTACATGCTTAATAAAAAGGCTCTAGCACCTGTCTACATGATTTTCATCATTCTCACAGTGGTCATTACAAACCAAGTTCACCAATGTGTAATCATGTAAGGGGAGTGATTGTGTAAGCTCTCACAGAACAGGCGGTAACTTAAATGGCCGAAGTGATAATATAAGATTACATACTAACTGCCCCCACATCATTTTGATTCATATCAAATTGCTGGATGAACCGCCATACACATTTTTATGTACTGCTAAGTGAATACTCATGCAGAGATTTAAGAGTCTCGGTTACAACTGCAAGAGAATTAGGCAGATTCTGTGCTCACTATGTCTTGCTACCAAAGACTCACAATTTTGTTGCTCTATAGAAATGGTCAACTTGCTTATAACTGAACCTAATGAAAAGTTCTAGATATGGTTATCAAAATTATGTTAATGAGAATGCAACTCAATTCACTATGCGAGGAACTACATAAAGAAGAGATTTGACAGCAATAAGAACCTGTTCGCTGTGTCCCTGAGGGAAATAGTATACAAGACTGCCAGGTTGAGGCAAGGATACAAGTGGCCCAGCACAGGCATGCCAAAGCTCGGAATTTATCACCTTCCTTGCACCTAAACATAAATCAGGAAATGTTTCACGAAACAATAAAACTAACAAGCTAAATATTGTAGTAGTGGTGGTGGTGGTAAAAGATGAAGAAGAAGAAGAAGAAGAAGAAGATCTCAAAATTTAAGGAAATTGTGAATACCACCAGAGAAGATGAGTTTAGTAAACACAAAAACACTAACCTTGCTTACTTGAGACTTCTCCCAAGAGCTTCATTTCATCACGCAACGTTGCTGCATTATTCAAACCGGAGGTTTTTACCTGCTCTTGAACAGAAGTCATCTTCACCTAGCAAGCTAACAAGGAACTTCTCGTCAACTTATCTGAACAAAAAAAAGAGGTTGCAATCATCAAGCTCTCCAAAGAGCAAAGAATCATCGTCTTGACACACAAGTCATCATCTTCCAGCCACAAAGCTCACTTTGAGGGTCGTTCAATAGGCACAATGGAAACTTCCCATTAGCTAGCAGAGGTGCCAAATTCCAATACCCAGAAGCAAAGCTCTGACTTTTTTTGAAGAAAAACACCCCGAAATGGTTTTCGTCTCAAAAAACTCACTAACCAGCAGCATCAAAATCCCATCTTTACTCATAACACCTCACCCTTCTTCAAAAAGTTCGCTTTTTTAGCGTCGGACTCATGCATTCCGACAGGAAAAAACCACGCATGAGTCCCGAAGCTAGTGAGTTTCTCTTGTTTCCTCAAGAATCCCCCACCCAAACCACGTCAAAACCATCTATATGAGGGAGAGAAAACCTCCTTTTCTCTCCCTTCCCCCCTGCGTTCAGCAGAGCAGGCAGAGCCCAGAGCAGAGACGGACCACCCCACCCTGCTGCCCTCTCGCAGAGGGAGAAAAAAAAAAAAAAAACGTTCAAAAACGCCACAACCCGACCCAATTTCTAGCAAGCCAGCCTTGACCGAGGAGCAAAAGCTGCGGAAATCTTAAACGGGCCTGGGCGCGGACCCGGGAGAGAAAAGGCGAGATTTTTGGCCCTCCGAAGCACGCGACGAATGGCATTACATGAGTGGTCGAGCTCGGAAGTCTCTTTTCCTCCCTCTTTCATCCCTCCTTTTTAATTCTCCCCTCCCTTAAAGACACCGACCTTTCACTGGAAGACGCCATGATTCCCCCTCCACCTCCCCACCCTTTTCGCTTTCCTCTCCAGAAAGGAAATGGAATCCCTCCCCCCCTCTCTCTTCTCTTTATTCTTCGGTTCATCAAATTCTCCTCCATAATTCTCTCCTTACAAATAACCCTTCCGGGCTTACGGCAGCTTTAGTCTGCAAGGAAGAGCAGGCAAAGACGAGAGCCATACGAAAGCAGCAATTGTGGCAGGGAGGCAGGCAGCCAGCGAGCGAGCAACAGGTTGGTGGTGGGACTACAAAAAAAAAATTAAGAATTATAGTACTCCAGTTCCGCTCCCTCACTGTATCTTTTCTTTTCTTTTTTTTCTTTTTTTTGTCCGACTCTGTTTGCTTGGCCCTTTGAGACGCAAGCTTTCGGCGCACGTCAGCCGATGAAACGTGGCGATTATGTGGCACTTCTTTTTGGTATATCTCCAGCTCAAAAACACTGCATGCCACCAGCCGTGTTACCAACCAAGGGGGTGATGAGTACAACGGTATTATATATATATATATATATATATAAAGACATTTAAATTAAGAGATTGATGAACATATCACAAGAAAATCCTGTAACTTAAAAATGTTGGCATTGTGCTTTTTCTTTCAGTCATGAGATTACGGTTGCTAGACCTCTTTCAATGCTAATCTCTGAAAGGTTACTCCCACTTCATACCAAACTCCAGGTAATTCAACAGCAGGCACTGGCTTCGGTGGAACAGGAACGGCCATTGCATATTTAATTGAATACTTGTCTGCGATAATGTGAAAGAATGGAAGCTTTATCTGAGGGAGTGTTACAGTATCCAAAACTCGTATCAGGTCCTGGTGGTAGTCCGTACAAAGATTGAGAGGGATGGCAAGCCCCCAGAAATATGATGAAGGAAATGCTTTTTCTTTAAGGGGCTAATGGACAAACCTTGGAGGAGATACCCGCAGTAGTTGCGTGATGTGATGATGGCATTAGCCTTGTGGCACCGTAGATTTCCTGGTAGCTCCTTGGCATCCACCATCTTTGATAATTATATTTGAAGGCCACATTTGATTCATAATAACCTATCTTATAATCTAAAATTATTATATGCATTACAATATTTGATAATTAAATAAAATAATCTATATATAATATTTAACTTTCGATAGTTTAAGATTATCATAATAATTTAATTCTCATATAAAAAAATTATTTAAGATTAACAAAACCTATTAATCTTAAATTATGCTACTAACTTTCATATAAATATTTAATAATATTTTAATTTAATTATATATTTACATAACATAATATTTAATATATAAATATAATATTTTTTATATTATTATTAAATTAAATATTGATATAAAATTTAATATTTTAAATGCTTATTTATATAATATTATGGAAATATTAATTTTAATTATTAATATTTATGACCTTTTTATATATTAAATTATTATATATTATACAATGGGATATCTAATAATGCTATAATATATATTACATATTTTTAATATTTAAATATATAATCTTTCTAAAATCAGTTTACAAAGAAACTTGATTTTTATCATAATATTTATATTCTAACAAAAAGAAAAAAAGTTCACTTAAAAGATAAAAAAAAAATTATAACAAAATTTAAAAATATGATAAACTAGTTGCCATGTTTTATTGTTATGAAATAAATATAGTAATCTTCTATTTCTAATAATTTATTTATTAATTATAAAATTATTAGGAATATAATATTGTATTACTATGAACCAAACATCACTGGCATAAATTTTTAAAGTTAATCAATTACTTGAATTATACCGATCATCCCTTGCAAGGTTAATGACCTTTTGATGCCAGCTAGAGAATTTGAAAGTGTTGTTAGTTTTAGAATTCTTGATGCCAACTGAAAATTTTAGGTATTTTTTTGAGTTATAGGATAGATATAGATAGATGGTGTGGATGGTACGTGCAGCTATAAGCTATCTCAATATTTGAGTGTTTATTTCATTAAAATAGCTATAGTATTGGATGTCTATTCTAATCAATATGATGATAATGATCGCAATGATGATGATAATTTTTATTTTTATGAAAAGGATTCCATTGGATTCTTACAAATAAAACCCCAATTTATTGAAGTAAAACATTAGGAACATATTTGGAATAGTAGGATCAATAATAGTTATTTTTTATATCATCTTTTAACAATAACAGCAGCAGCAGTAGCAACAATTGAGATCAACAGTTACCCCCAAAGAGACTTAGGTCCCATAAATTTGGCTAGACGCTATTAAAATTCATGCTGATCATTTAATATCAATTCACGAGAGTAAAATGCACACCAATTAAGACGCGCTTCAGCAGCGTAGAACGTAGGATGCTCCTGCCGCGCCATCAACGTCCGTGGGTCCACCAACGGCCTGAAAACCCTTCGAGTTGTGGGCCCCACTCGACCCCACATACCGTAACGTGACGTCACCTCCTCCGTCTCTGCCCCACACATCACTCCTCCCATCACCAAAGCTAAGAAGGAAAACAAAAAAAAAAAATTATGATGACATGGTGGTGATGGCCATTTGTTCGCTCACATTATATAATGCACGTAAAATGAAGGATATAACTGGTTTTTTTTTTTTTTCTTTTTTTTTTCAAACAATATACTTTCAACTTTTAGCCTTGGACCAATGAATCAAGTCTCAAGAGCTTCCCACTTCATTTTATGACCATAAAATATTATAATATTAATTAAAATTATCATAAAAATTATATATTTTAAAGTTAAAATATATTTAAAAATTAAAAAAAATATTAAAAAAAATATTTCAGTAAGTATCAAGAGTATTGATCAGATCGTAAATCGAGAACACAAAACATCTTATTTCGTAAAAAAATAGAAATATTTTTGTTTCATAAAATTTAAAATTTTTCTTTATATTTACATTTAAAATCTATTTTAATCTTCAAACTTTCTACCATTAGAGTTTAATTTCTTATAATATTACATTTTTAATGTCCTAAAAAAATGATCGAATAACTAATGCGCCTTATTGGTACAAATATATAGTTATATTGATGTGGTGATGCATCAATTATTCGCTAATTTTATTTAATCTTAACAAAATGTTAGGTTTCTAATTTCTTAAAGCACAAGAGAACTATATCGTGATAATCGGAAGCTTGAGAAACAAAAATAAATTTTACGTGTATCACTTAATATATATATATATATATATGTCATGAAGAAAAGAAAAAAAAAAAAAAAAAAAGGCAAAGTGGTGGTGAGGAGGCGAGAGGCGAAGAAAGGGAGTCTCAAAACAATACAAAATCCGGAACGGAGGGCAGGGCCAGCTTTTAGGCTACGTCTCGTCTTTTTTAGCGCCGGGGTAGAGCCCTCGTCGCAACATGCATCCATCGGTATTCGCGACGGGGACGATGGGAAATGGGACGGCGCTGATTCGGGCGCCGAGAACGAAGAGCACGCGCGGTGGTCCTCCAAGGACGAAAGCGAAGCGAGGCAGCGCATGGACGCGTTGGAACTTCAAAAAAATTTGCGGGAGAAAATGAAGGTGGAGTGTCCGATTCTAATTTGGAGCGACGGTGGTTGTTGGATTGGATGGATCGCTGCTGGCTCTGTGACGAGAGATCCTTTGGGGGAGAGAAATGCGAGCTTGGAATCATGGAAGCTGGGAGCGGCATGCATGCTCTCACATGACGATAATGGATGAAGGCATTAGCACCGTGGGAAATAGGAGGCACAAAAAAAATAAAAATAAAAATAAAATCCACTCAACCCTTGTACCAGAACATTAACGTTCCTTCTAAATTAAATTTTTTTTTTAAAAAAAAATTGATTCTTTAATTATAATTTAAAATTAATAAAAAAATGATTCTATGATTCTCACATTATCATCCTTTAATGATCCTAAATAGATTTTATTAAATCAACTTAATTAAATCAATATATATTATTTTATATTCATTGTTAGCATCAATTAAAATTTAATTATAACATCTTTTAAATAATTATGATGAAGTATAAATTAAATTATAATTAAGGAGTCAGTTAAGATTTTTTTTACTTTAAAAAAAATATATATAAATATCTACATAATTTAGGGGGCTAAATGGAATTAATCTAAGAAGAAATGGTGTTATGCAGAGTACAAAGTGTAAGGGTATAAATTTAACTGAAGTGTAATATTTAGCACATATTATTATACCATACATAATGTATCGTAGATATATTTTTTTTCTATATACACAATGCAAACCTGGCATGTTCATGTGTGTCCAAGGGAAGCATTAATATTAGCAAGGTAGATGCTTGATGCTAGCTAGTGGAGTACATGCACCAGACCAAAGCTTGGCATTTTCCCCTTCTCTGACCCTTCATTTGTCCACCAATGTAGCAGGGTGTGTGACATTAATGGCTAGCACTTATGTGCTGTATTCCATGGCCATCATCATAAATAATTAGCTTAGAGGGTTTAAAGTCCAAATACTTGAAAAACTAGAGAAAAAGTTTTAGAGCACTAAGAAAGGATAATATAGTGGAGGAACAACTGAATACATGATCTATTTAGATGATTACTACTGTATTAGATGCCATACATAATTTACAGAGGATCTTTCATTCGAACGAAAGCTGAGATAATTTAATTTAACTGCCATGATACTCTGCTGGCCATGAGGGTTGTTATATAAGTTGTGAAGTAGGGATGGACCATCCAATGCCATACAAAGGACCGTAGATATTTGCTTTGTACCAACAAGAGGGTTCCGTTCCAACAAAAGCTGGGGTGGTATAATTGCCATGATACTCTCACTGGCCATGGGGCTATAAGCTGTGGGGTATGGATGGACCCACTGTACAAAGAGGAGTAGATCTTCCAAAGAGAACACGTACAGGATAAGTATGTCGTTTTCCTCCAATGAGAACAGAGGATCTGAATGTGATTCTTTTAGCTAGCGTAGGAAACAAAAGCACAACTGCAGCACTGTTGGGAAGAAGAAGGGGGACCAGAGGAGATGAGATGGGCATGACATAATAGGTGGGGGTGGGGGGGGACCCACAGAGAGGAAGGGATGCTGTGCCTAAGGGGAAGGCACTTTGCAGCCTTGTTGGTACACTGGGCAGCAACCTTCCTCCCCTTTTGCTGACCACATTGACCTTTTGCCCCCCTCCCCCCCCCCCACCTCTTCCTTGGCCTGAGATATCATGAACAGAGCATACATGTTTTCAGGCCCCTGCACCTAGTGATTAGTGTAAGAAACTATTTGAACATGATTTACCTGCACCAAATGGGGCATCTGGTGAGAGAATTTTTTTGTTGGCAAGATCTATGGGCTTGACATGAGTCAGAGAGTCATCAGATCTTTAGCAGAAAATGCAGAGTATAGTTTCCTCATTTCCAACTCCAAATCCCACCTTTAGCTCACTCAGGTTAGTAAATGGACTGAGCTTAAAGCTTGGCTTAGCTTAGCTTAGCTTAGCTTGGCTTAGCTTAGCTTAGCTTAGCTTCTTTGTGCATGCTTCAAAATAAAATGTATAGATGATTAATATAAATATATTATAATATTATATACTAAAAACCAATATAATTTATATATAAAAGATTGCATTTTAACTACAGTATTCACATAAACAACAAAAATTAAGTTAAAAAAGTGTGTGTACGTATAAGAGCTCTCAAAGGGGTTTCAGCCTCTCATTTGATTTTTCAAGAAAGCTATCCGTGGGTAGTTCGGTTTAGCTTCATAGCAAATGAGCGGGTTAGAGCTCTTGTTAATTGCAATAAGAAAAAAAAAAGAGCTTGATATATCTTGTTCAAGTATTGATCCTTTACACAAATAAATAAACCAATAAAATATAATGATACCCCCTTCAACTTTAGATGAGAAGCACTTTAACCTTTAAAAATATAAAAATTTTCAATTAATCTCTAAATTTACTTTTTTAATATCAATATAGTCTCACCATCCATTTATGTTAGTATGTGTTATTATGTGATCATCACGTGATGACTTAATACTTCTGCTATTCCTAAAATGTTATTCTTTTTAATTATAGTTAGGTTTCTATTTTGATACCAAAGAAATAGAAGTCGCGTGGCAGTCATATAACTATCTTCTTTAACTATAAGGACTAATGGTGCTCGCTAATTTCTAACATATTTTTAAATTTTTTCTAATATAAATCTCTTCAATTAATTATTGCACACAAAAAGATGTAGATTTTTTTTTTTTTTTATGACATGGTCTTCCATTCTCACCATGCATCACAAAAGTCATCAACAAGTTATTCCAACAAAACAAGAAAGAAGCAAATGAGATCTAAACCGATAAAACTAGCAAAAAGCATTTGATATGGTACCTAGTTGCTTATTGGGTGATGACAAGTGCTTTTGTTGGCACTTGAATGAATTAATGAGAAGTAGAGTAATAATATTATGCCTATCAAATGTAATATGAAAAAATTATATACCCTAAGCTCACTTGCAGGTCCAATTAACTTTTTTTTTTCCATTCAATCTTAGGGTATTACAATATTCTCTCCCTTACACCACGGTTAGTTAGAATTCATCCCGAACTAGATCATAATTTCTTCCTCCTTACGCCACAAGCTAACTAGTTAGAATCCAAGGTATTACAATTTCTTTCTCTTTCGCCATAAGCTAACTAGAATGCACCAGGTCATATCATGGCATGACTCTACTACCATTTTATAGGTAGCCCTTCATCAATTTCTACACATTCGGATCACGCCATAGTAGGACTCTACAATCATTTTATGAGTAATCCTTTCTTCATGTCCATCAACTTTTATATACTCGGTTTGACTCTGATACTATTTATGGTCCGAAACCATACGATCCTATAAAGTTAATTGGCAATAGGTGAACTTGAATTATAAGCACTTTAAACTTTTTTTTTTTTTCATTCGTTATAGGGCTATATTTTTGAAATATTACATTTGCTCTCAAAATATGCCACCCTAATATATTTTCAAATCTTAAAAGCAAAGTCGACAAAGGATGGATAAGATCTAACGGTGCTTTTGTTAGTTCTTAAGAGACAGGACGTCACCGACCTCTTCTGCCCCTTCCATTCTTTTGACCACTACCATGTCCTTTTGCACCCCTTGTTCCCCTGCTCTCGCGATCACAACCCCGGGCTATCAGTGATACCTTGTCGAATAATCGGAGACCCTAGATTTGTACTTGTTGAGTTCTTCCATGCTGTGATCGTGTCCTGCTGTGCACCATATAAACCTAGGATTTATACTGCGTTAAGGAAATTGAGCTCCTCTACGGTGCAATCTTCAATGTTGCCCTCCACTACGATGGAGTAGTTATGGAAGATGGGTGGTATTTGATACGGATTGGATGGATAAAGATGTTTCATAATGAAAATGACAGCTGTTACGTTATGAAAGAAAAATTTTAAATGATGTTTAATTCATAATAATATAATATTTATTAAAAAAATTTATATTTTTGATAAATTTATAATTGATAATTAAATTTTTAGAAATAAAATATTATTGCATTGGGCTCATAATAACAAAATAGGGTAATCGGTTCATCATGTTTTTAAATTTTATTTGATTTTTTTAATCTTTTAAGTGGTTTTTTTTTTGCTAGAATATGAAATATTACGGTAAAAATCAAGGTTCTTTACAAACTTATTTTAATAATATTATATATTTAAATATTATAAATATTTAGTATATTAATATGTAGTATAAAAATATTCACTGATATATTATATAATAATTTAATATACAAAAAGATCATAAATATTAATAATTTAAAATTTAATACCTATATATTATTATATAAAATATATAATAATATTTAAAATATTAAATATTAAATATTTAACATGAAATATAAACATAATATTAAATATTTAAATATTATCTAGTATAAATTAAATATAAAATCGTATTAAGTAACATTAAATATTTATACGGAAGTCAAGATTGTAATTAAAGATTATCAGATTTTAAAAATCTTAAATTTTTATTTTTGAGATTAGAATCGAATTATCGTGATTTATGGTAATTTAGATTATTAAAAATTTAATATCATTGCTTAAATTATTATGCTTAATTATCAAGTTAGATTAGAAAAATGAGGAGACAAGCCCTGCATGATGGTGATAGTAGTTGTAGTTTTATAGTTTTATCAAGCAGGGTAGGGCTGCAATTGATAGAGCAAAAGGGTCTGAAAGGATTACTGGGTTCCTCTCTCTCAAGATTTAGTGGAAGCTCTGTTGAATCTATTACATAATATTATAGAATTTTTTTTCTTGCATTTGTATCTAAGTTGCTTTTTGCTCTTTTCGTGGACCAAAATATTCTTATAAGAGTTTTATTGCAAGAATCATAATGAGAAGATTAATTTGCGGAGTATTCTTGGATTTATGCAAATAGTTCTCAAATTAAAGTAGAATATTGATTTCAGACAAAATATTATGGAATAAATCATCCTAGAATTGTCTACACCAAGTGATGAAAGATTATAAAAAAATTCATAAAGAGTATGCGCGATCATGTAAGTCCATCATAATATCTGCGATAAAGTGATAAAAGTGAAGCACTTGATATAATATTTCATTATAAATAGAAAAGATAAAAAGAAAAGAAAATAATTAGGAAAAAGTCTCTTAAATTCAAGCAAAAAAAATACTTATTTAGCCTTTCTTACACATTAATTATTATTTTTTTAAAAATATCACAGTGTTTTCAAACATTTAAAGAAGCCGCTACCACAAATGGGCCGTAGCTAAACCAAGACAAAGGCCCAATAATTTTACAGGTCCAACTAATGATCCCAGCCCAGTTATTTCCACCTCGAATCCCTTGCTCTCTTTTGCTCCTCCATCCCAGCACCGGTCCGTCTCCTTCGAACGCCGCGCAAAATGCCGAAGTTCAAGGCTAAATCCCGGAAGGAAGGAGAGAAGCGAGGAGACGATGGCTCTACGCTTGCCGCGTCCAAGGCAACGCTTTCGGAGAACGCAGAGCCCCAGCAAGGCGTCGACGAGGAGGACGAAGACGAGGACGAGGACGAGCACCACCTTGCTTCGTCCCAGACGAAGAAGAAGAAGAAACCCAGCAAAGCCTCTAAGGTGAGAACAAGGGCCAGAAGATCTCTGTTCGTTTAAGCTCTCTCTATATTCATCACTCGTTAACAAATTTTTCACTGGAATAGAGGGAGAAGAGACAAAAGAAAGGATCAAAGAGTTCACGAGAAGAGGAAGAAGAAGAGCTGGAGATAGAGACGAGGAAAAATAAGGAAGAGGAGAAGAAGGTCTATGACCTGCCGGGGCAGAAGCATGACACACCAGATGAAGTAAACTTTTTTTTTAATTATTATTATAAAAAATCCTTTTACTTCTGGCACATATTTATTTAATCTTCCATCTTTTTTGATTTTTTTTTTGGTTGATATGCAGAGAGACCCGTTGAGGATTTTCTTCGAGACGCTGTATCGGAAGCTGCCCGACAATGAATTGGCCGCAACTTGGTGAGTGATTCTAGGGCTTTTTTTTTTTTTTTTTTGGTGTCAATCTTTGAGTTGCTTCTTTGCTGATTGTTGTTAAAACTTGAAAGAGTGCTTGTTTTCGGTAATTTGAGAGGCGAATGGTATGAAACTTGTGCTGAAACAATTGAATCTAAGTTCAATTGCATTTTATTATGCTCATTTCTCTGTCCTAGGTTTTTATTGTTTGTTGTACCCTGTAGGAAGTGAGATTAAATGTATTAATGATGAAAAAAAATAATTTTAAGATTGGAAATGGGGTTGCTTCTTGTCTTTTGAGAGCAAATTATGGCAAAGGCATGGAGGTGATGGGCTGATGGGCAAGCCTTAACAGAAAAATGCACTCATGTTTCTGCTCCGCATGCTGCAGAGATAAGAAGTGGAGATAGAGTTGTCATGACTACCGAAGATGATCTGCAGATGACTTCAAATCAATGGAAGAGTGCTTTAGTGGGGTGGGTATATGTTGGAAATGAAACCCAAACATGTATCTCTTCTCAGCTATGTGGAAAGGAAATGGGAATTAGAGGGGGACATTGAAGTTCATCTGATGCCTACTGCCCCTTTTTGACTCAGTTTTATTTTTTGGGGAAGATTCAGATGAGTTTTGAAAGAGATTTTTTGGATTTCATGGGGTTATGCAGTATGTTAAGAATGGGAACGAGCAAATCTGAACGAGGATCTCTTGATGGTGATACTGATATGGGTGAGGTTCCTAAATCTGGGATTCCGTGTTTCATTGAGGAACCTCCTTGGTAGATTAGCTAGCGTAGTAGGGAAACCTTTATACATAGACAAGCAAACTTCAAGGAGAAACATACAGGCTTTAGCGAATGAGTGCTTCTGAAGTGATTGAGTGAATGCAAAGAAGTTGCAGGATGTATGATCATTGATTTGGGCTATTAGGAACTATGAGATATGCTAGTGGAATAGGAGCAGAAACATATAGGTTGTCCTTTGTTTGCTCCTTTTGGTCTTCTATTTGCATGGTTTTCGTCCTTTATCTGGGTGAAAAGTTAGTTTTGGGAGGATTATTGATGTGGGAGCATTGTTCTGGTTGGTGATGAATGTGCTGTGGCTGTTGTAGTTCTTGTGGAGATTTCTAGAACTTGTGGAGGGGAAAGAGGCTGTTTATATTGAAATCTCTGACTTCTGCAAGAGGGAACAATTTTTTGAGGTCCTGATCCTATTCTTGGTCTGACATTCTTCAAAACAACCCATGTGTTTTCTTGAAAGTCTCCTATAATGACAATTTGGTGCGAAGAAGGTTAGTTCTAGTGTGGGAAGTATTTAGGTAATGGACCTTCCCCATGAGGTTTTGATATGCTAAAGAGAGGGGAAAGAAGTCCAAATCTTTAGAAAGGTGGTTGACATCCACATTTCTGAGCCATGGCAAAGAAAGCTCAAATTGTAGAGTGGGTGAGGGTGAACTAAGTTAGATGCTAGGCAACAGAGGAAAGGAATCAAGGGGAGAACGTGATTATTCTAAATCCAAACAAATTTGGTCGCTTAGGAGGAGAAGATGCAGCTAATTTATGTAGCATGAGGGAGGAGGATAACCTAGAGACATCTATATAGTTTGGTGATGTTATTGTAGAGATTTTGGAAGAATATAGGTTGGATGGTGATGGTGGATGGGTCTTGTAGCTCTGCAGCTAGTAGTTGCAACTCAAGTGAAGTAGTGTGAGAACATTTTCTCTAAATTATGATTGCTTCTTGAGATAACCCTGAGAGGCAGGGCAATGATAAGGAAGTGCAGGGTTGATGCCTTGGAATGATGGAGGGAAAAAACAATAAAGTCTTCTACCAAGATCTGGAAAACAAGTACCAAGAAACATATTGATATACTATTGGTTTGGTATGGTATGGTATGGTATGCACACCGTACCAAGATAGGTTATCAATACCTTGTCTCACTTCTAGCCATAGTACCATTGGAAACTGGGCAGTATGGGTCAGTATTGAGTGGTTCTGCTTGGTTTGGACTGGTTTAGTTCATATCGAATCGAACCTCCATACTGTACCAATACCTTACTGGTTTGGTATGGCATGAATCGGTATGGTAAACCTTATTTTTTGCTATAAAGATACTTGGAACATTTGGAAGCATGCCAAGTATCTTTTAAATGTGAGAGGGAATGTCAAGGGATGGCCAATTCAAGTAGCATGGAATTCGTAGGCTTGAGATGTACATAAGGTCAATTTCAACCAATGAAATGTTAATGATAAGATGCTAACTTACGCTTTCAAAGAAATAAGCCATAATATCTTCCATGAAGACAATATGAACATAGCTAGAGCTGAGTTATGGAGGGATTTTTGTGTGTTTAGTTGGAGTACAAGGGTCCTTGTTGTTTATGATTGAAACTGTATGAGATGTAATGGTGAAAATAGAAGCCGAGATTTGGTACCAGATTTTGTCAAAATCTTTTAACCTGTGCCTTTATGATTGCAAATTATTGGAGCCTACTATGATGGAACTGGAAAGGTTGCGGTGCAGTCAGTCTATTGGAAGGAGCAAGATGTTGGCCAAATTGGACAGAGCTGTTGTCAGCCCCAGTTGGCTAAATTGCTTCTTCAGATCATCTGTTGCTGTTCTCTTCCTTGGCATCAGCGTTGTTACTTGTTAGGGGACAACACCTTTCATTTTTTGATTATTGGAGTACATCCCCAGAATTTCTCAAGGTAGGTAGTCACGCTTGGTAGTTATTGGTTCTACGGAATCCTTTACAAGATCGAGATGAGTAAACTCACAAGAAGTAAAGTCAGTTTACATTTAGAGCCATAAGGTCTTGATTGAAGCTGCAAGAATGTTAGATTGGTTCAAAGCGAGCTATACATATTTCCGGCAGAAAATTTGATAATATAGGACTGTTGATATCTAAGCCTGTCATTTTGGTTAAGCAGCAGGAGGCCATATTGGCTTCAATGGTCGATTGATTACTGAATGTGGATTTGGACTTGATGAATTGTATGCTGGTGGCTTGTTTACCTGTTATTAACATTAATGTAATGTGTTGTGCTGTGCTATATCAAGGTAGTGCTTGGAACACATAGCATGTGCTGGCATGGCATACTGTCAAATATTGGCACGCAATCAACACCATGCCAGTGCATGTTAGTAAAGCATTGGCACTGTGCTATCTTGCTGTGCTTACTCTGCCTACCAGTACTTAAATCCATGGAAGAAAGTTAAATGCATTCACATGCCTTAAGAAGAACAATAGGGTGTACAGTGGACAGTGGACCTTAATAAGCAAGGAAGGAGGAGCTGGATCTCTTTTCTGATTATTTGGGAAGTTTGAGTTTTTGGAAGTGGATTGAAAGGACTGTACCCTGAAAAATGTCTTAACAAATGCATCTGGGTTTTTATTATCAGAATTTTTCATTAGGGACAAAGTGGAAAAGGTGGTTATGGTGGCTAACTGTTCTAAGATCCTGGACTAGATGGTTTTCTGCTGGGTTTGTTCAAACTGCATGGTAGATAATCAAAGAGAATTTCCCAAAGAATATTCTTGATTTTCTTGATGAGAAAGGTGCTAAATGGAATACCTTTGGAATTTATTTACAAGGAAATAACAAAACCTATTGCAATGAGGTTGCAGAAGGTGATTGCAGAGCTACTTAACATTAGTCAAGCATTGTTTCTGAAAGAAGACAGATGAGTAGCTCGTGAACTCATCTTTAAGATCAACAAGATATGATTGTGTGCAAAATTTTGTTTCAAGGAAGATGTGGAAGACACATGATAAACTTAATTGGAATTTCATCTTTGGAATGCTATTAAAGATAGGATTTTTTTTTTTTTTTTGCACTATTGTGGATTAGATGCAATAGGTTATGTATATTTACACCTTCGTTCCCTATTTTGAATGGGGAATTTGAAGGAATCCTTGAAATAATTTGTAGACTTAGATAGAGGATCCTTGTTCGCAATAGAGATGGTGATCCGAGGATCATCTCAGTTGTCATGAACCAATTTGGCTACTATGAGAAGGATTAGACAAGTTTTAGGAGCAGGATCTTCAACATTCAGGACTCAATCACGCACCGAAACAACAACCACCACCACCATCACCACCTTAACCTCAAACTAGTTGAGTTCGGCATAGGACTCAATCAAGGACCAAAACCTTGGAAAATCATAACTTCTAATTTGATGATGTGATTAAAGACAAAATTGATGTGTGAGAGGAATCCAATTCGATTTGGGCTAGACTTCACTAGTATAAAAAGAGAGAAGTTTCATCCTCTTCTAACTACGAGAGGAATACAACTCAAATAAAGCGAATGGAACTCTATAATATAGTAGAGAATTTGTACTTTCTTTTTTTCTTTTTTAGCTATAAGAAGAATTCTAGTCAAATAACAAGGACCTCACTAGTATAAATAGAGAGCCTATGTTATGGTTTGAAAAAAAAAAAGAGAAGTGAAAGAAAAGAATGTTGACTCTACATTCTACCCACTAGAATCCTAACAGAGAAGGAGAATAGAAAAGTGGGAATAGTAGGAGTGAAAGAGAAGACTCTACTTTTGACCCCTTAAAATCCCAACAATAGGAGTGAGAGATATGGCCATAGACTCTATTTTTCACCGACAAGAATCCTAGCAATGGGAGTGAAACTCTACTTTTCACTTGTGATATGTACTATAATTTGTAGATCATAAAAAATAATAAAAGTAAAGGTCTTAAAGCCCTGCTTTCTAAAATTCTCATTATTTATTATTTTATTTAAGAGATTTGAGTTGAGTAGGTTGAAGGAAATCCTTCCTTCTTCTTAATTGGGTCAGATGGAGGCATTTGCCTTGATTTTTGAGGTAGAGATGGTTAAGAACCTGGGATCATCAAACATCAATTATCTATTTGTTGTCTGTCCTGCCTTGTACGTATGGTATGCATCATGCTAGCAGACTATTGGCATGATACAATATACAACAATCTGTATTTATTTACAGGCTTAAGAAATGTCTATAACCTGTAAAAAAGAAAGCACATACCATGCATAATCCTGTAAATAATCAGAACTTTAATATATACACAATCTTTTTACAAGCTCAAAACATATCTATACACCAGTAGCTAATCTTATAGAACTCTGCACTTTTTAAGCGCTGGTGCATGTAAATGATTAGGGGACTTTAATTCAGCCTGTACATTTGCTTAAATGTCAGTAGACAAATGTTTGCTGCTTACTGGTGGCTATGGTTTAGAGTTGCGACATTGGATTAAAAATGTAAATTATGTCTTGCTACTTCGCTTGTAAGGTACTTGGGTCTTCCTTGGTTTAACAGGACATCGGACTGGAATGTTGCAGCCTATTTGTAGAGAAGTTAAGAAGTTGGGTGAACAATAGAACCTCAGAGGAATAGATATCTTTCACTTGCCATCTGTCTTGAGCTTGTAAAGCTTTTTCTTTCTTTCAAGTTTTCTAGGCATTAGCTTTCTCTCTTCCTGGTGAAGCACTTCATGATGTTAAAAAGATAGGCATGCATTTGTTGGTATTTGGCAGTGGGCTTTGAATGTGGTTGGGATCTTGTGATTTTACTGAAGTGGGGGGGTGGCTCAGGGACAAAAGAGGCAGCTGTGCAGCAGCTTGGAAGGAGGCAGCTATAATTTGTTATAGATAATTAAGCAGCAGGACGTTTGGACTGCTGATTGGAAACCATCACATTTGTGCATTGGGTAGCATATCAACAGATCCTGGTCTTTGGCTTCTAAGGCTGCAAAAAATTAGATCAGAGATTGGACTTCTTCCTTGTTGTAGAGTGCTCCCTGGTGATGGTTTATGTTGGTCCATCCGTATTGATTTATGCTTGCTTAATATATGTAAGTAAAAAAGAACAAGCGTTAAGAATCTAGCATATTTTGGATCTTCCTCATATATTGTTTCAATTTATCTTCCCTCACATCTCACTGAATGACATCATAGAAATTTGAAAACATATTACCAATCTGGGGTCTAATATACGTGCATGTGTCTCTTAGTCTTCATGTCTGTGTGGTATCACATTTGCCATGGCAGATCTCCCCTGTGACATGTGCATCAAAGAAAGTCTCAGGTTTTCAGTTAACCTTTGCCTAGTCTTGAATTAACAGCAAACAGTCATGACAGTCCACCACCATCACCTTTATCTTTTGATAGTGATGGATTGTGAAACTAGAATATGACCAGATATGAATTCCAGATTAGTCATCTTGAGTATTGAGTCACCTATGTTAGCAAACAGTTAATATCTTAATCGTGCTTTTAAACACCAAGCTTCCAAGGTCTGCCACGGTTGGGTCACTTCCCAGTGTTCCAATCTTTATTTCAGCTTCCTCTTTTTTCTGTGAAAAATGCAGAGTATAACCTTGCTGAGCAAGATTCTTTGTGCGTAGGATTATGGAGTGGGGACTGCTTCCCCTAGCTGAAGCAACGAGGATTCACGAGAAGCTTCAGACGAACCTGCAACAGAAGCTTGAGTTGCCAGCTGAGGCAGCCCCCATTGAGAAAACATCGACTCGTTTGAATAAGAAAAAGGGCAAAATGACCTCGGGAACAGTGTTGAAGACCAAGAAACGAAAGCATATTGATGACAATTCCCATGGCAGCCAGGATGACCCTGTCTCACGAATAAAAAAGATTAAGAAACTCAAGGTTTCTGCTTAGCTGACCCAATCTACAACCTGGGTTTCTTTATTGTATGCTGAATCATTGCACCAACAATTCTTTATCCTGAAAACAAAGATTTGAGTTCCAAGTCAAAGACAGCTCAATTACACGCCAGAAAGTGTGAATACCTGTTCAGTGTGTACTACCAGTCAGAACTTCAACAGGTTATCATCTCCATGCTTCCCAAGTGTTGAAAAGGAAGCTGCAAGGAAATTGATGCAGTCTTTATTAAATGATTAATGAATTTTTGAGTCAGTTTTAGACTACCATAAGCTATCAGGATCGGAGTAAGAATATTCTGTGGGATTTAATTGATGATCTCATGAGGTGACAATGGTTTATGATATTTGGATTGAAAAAGTCAGTCACATGTTTAATAAGATAGTTGCATCTTTCACTACCTGTAGAAAAATAGAGAGGAAATGCCTACATTTTGATCATGTCGGCAACCATTAGACCAAGAAGCATGAGAATCTGGGTCTAATCTCTTATAGATCTCTCCTTTAATGAAGCATCACTTCAATATTCTATGAACAAATCATAGAAAAAAAAAAAAAAAAAAAAACGTAGACAGGCTGGAGTCTTGGATTCTATGCCAAGTGTGCATCCAGCAGCAGCACATGGATTTCTGAGATCCACTGCCCTTGGACCACCGCCAGTTTCTTGAGGGTTACCTTTCAGAAAATTATTATTTACATTGTTTTCTATTTGATTTGTTTTCTACTCATATCTTGGGTGCTACTTTGAATGTTTTGGTCAAATAATCAAATCACTGTTTTGTGTATGTTAAGTGGAGCTTGCTAATAGGCAGGTCTGTGACTTGGTCTCTTACAGCTCAGGGAGGGGCCAACTGTGTTATTTGCTGGTCCGTTCTTCGCAGCTGTCAACTTAGACAAACAAACCATGCCATGCTTAAAAAAAAGAAAGAAAAAGGTACATCAATCTCATGAATTGTCAGAGGTGCGGCTCATGCCGCGTGCTGGTGACTTTTACCTGCACATTTATTGATGATTGCTCCTGCTGATATCTGAACAGCGTTGAAGTTGGAGGCAGCTATGGTGGGTGGGTTATGTTGAGCTGTTCTGTAACTTTCCCTCATTGAGAGCTACCCTCGGTCCCTTCTTTAAAAGGAGGGTCCTTTTCTTCTTGCTGGCCTGGAAGGTGGTCAAATGACTCAAATTATTGGTGCAACTCAGGCAAGCTTAACCTGAGCCCGGTGGTCTTCGGTTTGTTTTGGGTTATCTCAATTTTTAATTTTTAGGTCAGGTTTTGTTTTGGGTTTGAAGGCTTGTTTTACTTGATTCAATCAAATCTGACCAGTATTATTCCAACCAGAGCGGTGCTGCAAGTTAAAGCGACCTGATGAAACTTCCGTCCAACTCTTGGGCAAGTGAGCAGGGTTTTGTAATCAGGATTCATTAGTCTGTCTGTCGTCACATCATCTCTCTTTCGTGACACGATGCTCAACCAGTCTATTCCATGATCAAAACTAATGAAGGTACAACTCAAGCCAACCAAGCTGGACCTTTGACCTGACTTGATTCTAGTTGTTTAAGCGAGAGTGACCAACAGCAAGTATATTGGCTGGTTGGCATCTTACTCTCCCCAAGTGAAAGTTCTCATGTTTAATCAATAACCATTATACTCTCAGATAGGGAGAGAGATTCATCATAGATCATATTGGAGGTTTTTTTTAAAATTTTTTATTTTTATTTAAATTTAAGGAGAGTGAGACAAGATTTTATTTATGAGAGGTGGTGGAAGAAAAAATTTAGACATGTTATGAATTCAGATCATTTGGCAAATCACATGAGCTTGACCTGTGAACCAAGATCCTACGCTAAGAGCATACATGCTTCCTTTTTATTCACTGCAAGTTTAATATTTTATCAGCACAAGTTTGAGCAATGTTGTTATCAAAACCTTAGTGCACTGCTGAAGTGTTATTCTTTAAAAATGTTTTTTTTAATATATTTTTGATGGTGGAGCACTGTAACAAAAGATTTACATCATTATACTTAACATAAAGCTGGGTTCATTCCCTATTACACATATTATGAGAAGCATTGTGGAATATTATATCTTTATACTGGACATAAAGGTGGTCCCATTCTTTATTACACTTATTATGAGAAGCATGGTAGAATATTACGCGTGAAGATGTCCAGCAAATTTTATATTACTTATTTATGCCATTACTACCAAGGCAGTCCTTAATTAATGAACAACTTTATAAACAATTTGCTTGCTTGAGATCACTACTTATAAAAGGGCACGCTTGTAGGCAAGCAATCTTGTGTTCTTTTGTTCATGATGGATTTTTGAGGCTCCTTATTTATTTATTTATTTATTTATTTTTCTTAGAGAAAAAGATTCATAAGCGAAGGACTATAAAATAAAGGCAATCCTCTCTTTATCATCCTTCATCCTCCAAAACTCTGATTAAAGTTCTATTTGAATACAACCATGAAGTGACCTCATTTCTCAAAAGAAAGCCAACAAGTTAATTTACCAGCTCAATTAGTCATGCCACAAATGGATTGCATTATTGATAAATGGATTCTCCAATACTCTCTAGTCCTAAACATTAGTCGCAGGTGCGTGCTTTCTTAACAAATAATAAGAATATCTCACCAAGTTACTCCCTGGATCCTCCTCACATCCAATGCCCCTGCTCTAAACCTTCATTTTAGTTTTCATGTGCATGGTTTGATGCAGTTTAATTCAGTTGAATATTGTATGTTTGTGGGCTGGTTTGATTTGCTGAGTCAAAATTAGAGTCACTGATATCGGTACTAAATGTTTGTTTGGACAAATTTCAAAATTCAATTTTAATTCTACTTAAAATTAGAATTATGATTTTGATTTTGATTTTAGTAAAATTTAATTTTCATATTGGTCCAAATGGGCTCCTCAAGCAACCAGGCTTGCTGGCTCTTTAACAGAAATAAAAATAACATGCTTGAAGAAATTGAAGACAAGTGGGAAAGGAAACGCAACAAAACCATTTCTTTCAAGAAATCATGCAGTGTAAACTGAGAGAAGAGCCTGCGTCACGTGAAGGAGACCAAATTGATGTGGAGACAAAGGAACGGGATCCAAGTCGTAAGAGACGATTGGGTCAAGGTCTGGGTCTTTCCTCGCTCCTGCACGCACTTCCCAGGAGAAAGCGACCGCTTTTTTTTTTTCCTCCCAAGACCCGGTCGTCTTTCTTGGTTCAGGTAGCACGCCACCTAGATTCAAGTTCACTCTACTCCAAAAAAAAAAAAAAAAAAAAAAAAAAAAGGTCTCACTGCTTCAAAAGCATCATGGGCTACAATATTTCAAAAAAAAAAAAAAAAAAAAAAGGATGGATGGATGCCTTTTTTTTTTCACCTAAATAATGTAATCTAATGTATTTCAAAAAAAAAAAAAAAAAAAAAAAAGATGGATGGATGCCTTTTTTTTTTCACCTAAATAATGTAATCTAATGTTGGTCAAGTAACGTGCTGTTAGAAAGCCATAGTTGGCTGCAAATAGCCTTCAAGTTCCGAGATTAATGTGCACTTGGTCAATAAATGGGGGTGTTGCCACTAAACGGTGCCCACCTACTACAAAGGTGAGAATATTTATGACCATAATATTCTTGTTTAGTCCTGATCAAGATTTAAAAAATCATCATCAGTCGTTGGCGGCTCCTCCTTTGGATCATATTTTAAGGGAGGGGATTTATCGTCAAATATATAGGAGTATCATAGCACACTTGTTTAAGGAATGATCTCTTTAGAAAATATAAATTTTTTTTTTTTGATGAAAAATTAGCTTGTTTGAAAAGTTTATTATTGTATTTATGAAAATTTTCTCTTTTCATGAAAAATTATATTTTATTTTTTTTCCAGAGATTTTCTTGGAACTAAACACTTTGTTGAATTGATAGAAGCCAAGAGGAGGTTAAAGCAAAATAATATATCTCATCATGACCTATGGTTATGTGTATATATTTAGAGTAATTAAGAAACACTTAGTCTGAACAATTTTTTTGATCTCAAATGATTCACTAATTGTTTAAGATGAATTTACACATATGATTAGCCTTGATATATTTTTTCAGTGGGTTTTGGTCGAATTTTGGTTGTAATTTTTTGGAAATTAGGATAAATAGATGTCCTATTGAATGTTAGAGCAAGGGTTATGTTAAATCCATGTCGATTACTAACTCATCTAGCCGACATCTCCTGTATCGTTCAATTACAATTAAAATCAATAAGCTCATACTGATGGTATCTTGACGTTGGTAGATCCATCAAAGGATCAAGTTAATGTCTCAGACTCAAATTCAATCTAAAGATCTCATCTTAGGCCAAATTAAAATTAGATTAATTATGATTTATGCAAGCTATCTATATTAAGGTTGCAATTGGGTTGGATTATGCCTTATTTCAAACCACTCTAATTTTATATTTAGGTCTTAATTTTATATCTAGACTCAACTCATTTATTTATCAGATTGGTTCGAGTAGACCCGATGAGTCATTCGGGTCTATTTAGTCTAATCCAAGATATTGTATTTGAAACAAGTATCTAACTATTATTTTATAGCTAATATCTAATAATTAATAGTTAAATATAGATCCATTAAAAAATTTAAATGAGGTTAAAAAGAACCAACTGAAAATAAAATTTTTATTCGAAAGCTCTTAATTATATCTAAGTAATTATTATCCTTAAGTTTATAAATTATAATAATTAAAATCTTTATTAATATACTTAGGGGTATTATAAATAAGAATCTATCAAAATAAATAATAAAATATAAATATTTAGATATAATTAGAGAAAAAAATGAAAAAGATTTAATTGTTAAAACTAAAAGGAGAATTAGTTTAAATTGTGACAAATTAAATTCGAGTTGGATTAGGTCAAAAAATATAAGAGTTAGATCCAATCCGAAATTTAAATCGAGTCTAATTTTCAAACTTAATCGGAGCCATGGGTTCATAAATATGAATTGAATCGGATCTAATCGATTCAGATCATGAGTCCCATTTGCAGCCCTGGTTCCCATCCATTCATGGTTTTCATGTGCATCCAGCAAACCTCATGCACTCCCCCTTGACTCTTTTGAAAGCACAAACAACATCCATACCAAAACACCGAACAATTATGGTAGAATAGTCAGCAAACATACCTAAAATTAGGTAATCAAGAAACAATATCATCCCTATTTATACTTGCATGCAGGAGAAAAATCTAAAGATATAGAATGCCTAAAATATCCTTATCCTCAGCAAACATACCTAAAATTAGGTAAGCAAGAAACAATATCATCCCTATTTATACTTGCATGCAAGAGAAAAATCTAAAGATATAGAATGCCTAAAATATCCTTATCCCATACTGGCAACTCAAGCTGTTGGACCTTTGGTTTAAACGGTTTACCAAATTTTGGATTCGGTGGCAATTCTACTCACGTGATAGCCCCATCAAGTCCAATCCTTTTATTGGACGATCGGAGCCATACCGGCAACTTCAGGGCGTCGCTCTCGGTGCCGTACTATTCAACACCTTACTGCGCACTTTAGCAAGTGCCGAGCAATAATGCTAACGTGTGCAAAAAGTCGATGGCGACCCGGTCAACCCTCCGTGTGGCGACATTGATCTTCAAAAGCTAATATTCTTGATTAGAAATCTAATTACCTAAAAGTAAATTTACCTTCCTCATTAGTAGTCTTTAATACTTCATATCGTATTAATATATTATATTTTATCTTTATTTTCTTATACCGATGTAAAGAAATATATCTTATCTTTATATGTTGTATTTATAAATATTATCTTTATCCAATGCAAATTTTATTATATAAAGAGAAGGCATTTGTGGTGGCATAATATTTTAAATTTTTTAAAATTTATTTTAGTAAAAAATGAAAATTTATAAAACTAAAATAAGTTATTCTTGTTTGAGTATTACTATTTAGGGCTTTGAAGAGATGGGATCACTTAAAATATCATTCGCGTCATTAAAATTTACTGTTATAAATCATCCATTTTCGCCGTAAAACTGATGGGTAAATGGAGGGAATAACTTTTAATTTTTTTATAAAAAATTTCTTTAATCATTTACATTGAATCGGTGGACGGACTATCGGGTAACCAGAAACATTAAAAAAAAAAAAAAAAAAAAAAAAAAACGGGGGTGCTAAATTAAAGAAAAAAAGGGGAAAAAATTCCAACCAACTTGACAGGGAGGACCTCTCAGGTATGAAAGGGGATTTTTTTTTTTTTTTTTTCTTTCCTTCTTTCTTTTTCTTTTTGTCCCTTCCTTTTTCATCCAATTACAGAGGGAAAGAGAGCAATAGAAAAGGGGAGGGGGTTGGGTTGGCAGGTTGCCTTCAAACCCCCACCTTTCTCTCTCTTCTTCAAGGAAAGTTTCTCCTTTGACCACTTCCCTTCTTCCCCCCATCTTCCTCCACCCTTCCCTCCTCCTTCTCTCCCTCTATCTACCCAGACCTCAAGCTATTGCTCTTAAGGCCTCTCCTCCTCCTCCTCCTCCTCCCCCGACTCTATAAGATTATAATATCATCACCAATTTGATGTATTGGTTCTTGTCTCGTCGAGAAGTAACGGCAGAAGGGAGAGAATGGGCTCTTGCGTTTCCAGCGCCAGCAGGGTGGGCGGCTCCTCCAGCAGGAGCGCCGGTCACCGGAACCCGGCGGCTGCGCAGACCCCGCCGCACAGCGGCCCGCAGCAGAAGCCCCTGGAAACTCAGAGGAATCCGCCGCAGGAGCTGCAGCAGAGAGACAGACATCGGCGGCGGCCGAGCGGCATCGTGCCGTATGGGAAAAGGACCGACTTTGGCTACGCCAAGGACTTCGACAGCCGGTACTCGATCGGGAAGCTCCTCGGCCATGGGCAATTCGGGTACACCTTTGTCGCCACCGACAAGGCCAGTGAGAACCAGGTGGCGGTCAAGAGGATCGACAAGAATAAGGTAGGCCTTGGGCACGGATTTCTTTTTCTTTTCTGGAAGGATTCAATCTTTTTTGGATTCTTTTCGAGTTAGGTTGGCGAATTTTATGGCTATTTTTGCTTTCTAGAGAGCCTTTATTCTGATTCGTTGGAAGATTCTTCATGCGGACGCCGGATTAGAATTCATGTGTTCTGATTCCTAGACGAGAGAAGAGGACCCCATACAACGTTTAAACTTTGCTATAGTTGCTACTTTCTCCATGGGTATCGAGGGCTCGTTTGAGTAGGATGGGAGAGGGATAGTTTGGAATGGGCATGGGCTATGTTAGGTCTCAGATTTGGAAATTGCTGTTGCGATTTGTTCATTCTAATCTTTCTTTCACCTTAGATGATTCCAATTCTTGTTTGTCCCATTGATTTGTCATATTGATTTGCTGGGATCAAAGATTGAAGCAGTTAATTGGGATGCAACTTTAATTATTATCACACGCCTTCATTAATATTGAGTGAAAAGAATTAGTACTATAGACAATAAAGGTGATTGTGAGCCTTAATTTCTGCCTAATTTCTCAAGTAGAGAACTTCTTTGTGAAATTGAAACACAATGAGGGTGTCTACATAAAGGGTGAAAGCTAATCCTTATACAGCAAGAAAGAGTGAAATTAATTGACTGTTAAAATTTTCCATTATTTTACGTAATAATTGACCCCTATGTCACATCGTGTGGATGGTAGAATACTAAAATCGTGTCATTATAAGCTTACAACCGATTCTACTGAGATTATGACTGCAACTAAGAGAAATGCAAATACAATAGGAGCTGATAGTACTAGGAGTCATGTGGACTAAGCCTTAGAAGCAAATACAATAGGAGAAATGCTTCGTAAGGGCAACAGAAGAAGACAATGAATTGAATGGGGATATGGTTACAAAATGCTGCTGTAGTTTTTTGGAAATTAGAAACTATGATAATAGATGAGGGTACACCTTGGCATAATGAGTATCATAGGTTCAAAACATGAAAATATCTTCTCCGCATGCAGGATAAGATTGTATGCATTTGACCATTGTAAAAACCTAGGATTATACCCAAAAAGACTAGCCAAGTAAGTATTATTTTGGATTCTTTAGTTCTGTATAAATATCCAAGGTTTTTCTAATGCTAAACTGGTATGGAACCAAATACATACAAACATGGGCTCTCATACACTCTCCCTAATTAAACCCCGGTATGCTTGCTAGGTTAAGGGTTCAAATCCAATCAGAAACACTACTATCAACCTATGGTTAATTCCAAATGAGCTCATCTATCATTTCCACTTGTCTACATTGGCCATGGACTAAATTTACTCTAATACTATTTGTAATAATGCAGGACCTCATTTAAAAAGACTAGGTAAGAAGGTTTTATTTGGGTTCTTTAGCCTTATTTAAGTTTCGTAGGTCCATCTGATGATCAACTTATATGGAACTGAACACATGCCAGCATGGACTCTCACAACCCTCCTTAGACCTTGCAATGGCTAGGAGCCTCATGTACTGAGTTTAGAATAGTCATAATAGATGATTTGGAGATGTTCAATTAATATATAAGAGAGATCATCAGATATGAAATAGGATTCAGCACAATAAGCATTTGGTAAGCAAGACTTTTTTTTTTCTTTTTTCTTTTTTGCCAATCTTTTTGCTGGAATTCTTTTCATGGACATAATGGTTTTATGTTTAATTGGCCAATTTTTATGGGTGTCAGAAGTGGCAAAAGTGCTAGCTGAAACAGAAGATATACAAGCATATGTGATGAGAAATATGATGCTATGCATTTGAATTATTAGCATTGTAAAGAATCCTGCGTTGTGAACATTGAGGTAAATTCTTGTTGAGAGAGTTTAAAAAAATATCTTTGGAAAGTGAAAATTTATGGGAAATAGGAACATCTTCCTTCCTTTGTTGTTCCAAAAGCAGGATACAATAGAAAGGTTTTAAATTAAAAAAATGGGAAACAATGAAGAAGTTCAGCTGGTGCGGTTATCCCTCCGAAATAGTCATTTATGGAACCATTATTAGCACTGAGTTCATGAACTGATTATTTCAGCTGGTCACTATTGTAAAAGTCAGGATAGATGATCAAATTTGTTAGCTGTCTGAATGTTTTTTTCTTTTTTTAATATGTGATGCTCATTTACACTTTAATTTATACAATATTTTAATTACTGTGGCAGATGATCCTTCCCATTGCCGTAGATGATGTGAAGAGAGAAGTCAAGATATTGCAAGCCCTGAAAGGCCATGAGAATGTTGTCCACTTCTACAATGCGTTCGAAGATGAATCCTATGTATATATAGTTATGGAGTAAGTTTTTCCTTGCTTTTTGTTTTTTAAAATGTCACATTTATACAACATTGTTTAATATTCTGTCTCCTGCTTATTTAATATATTTCTTTTCTAATCAATTCTTTTGTTTATTAGGATGGTTTTACCTGTCATATTGAACCATCCAAGCAAGATAAATAATTTAATATCTCTTTGTGTTAAACCATGTATATATGTGGGGCATGACATGCAGTATTCATTATGTTGTTTGTCCCCATTTTAGCTTAATAATTAACGTTATCAGCAGTAGCTTTCTTGCTCCAGGGATATTATATATGATTTATACCTGCTTACTTTATTCTTTGTGTATGTGGTATATATTTTTCTTGCTGAAATCCCAGATTTCCTGTTCATGGACCACTTAGTGGTCTCTATATCATTTATCTTTTCGAAACAGAGTAAGTATGAGCTATATCTGCTTCCTTGATAATAGATGAATTGTAAAAGTCCAATCTCATTTGCCATCCAGTGATATGAAGATTAACTTTAAAATTAGCTTCCTCTAGCAAAAAGCCTATTTTGATGAAAAAATTGATACCCCTTGCTTTTGGAGCATAAAATAGAAATGTGGATGGAGATACCTGATCTTCCATGTTATCATTTCTACACAAGAGATATCAATGACAATCTGTGCCTTGGTGTTGCATGTGATCTAAATATATCCACTTTCATGAGTATGTTTTCCCTGTAAAAATTCTATGTAGAACAAAAAAGTGAAATCTAAGAGGTGTTGGAGTTAGTCACATTGAGGCCACATCAGCATTTTGTTCTGCCTAATCTTTCCTATGATCAAGCTTCTTTGGGAAGTAATGTTTCTTTTGTGCTTTTTTCCCCTGATCAGGTTATGTGAGGGTGGTGAATTACTGGATCGGATATTGGCCAAGTAAGATTATTTATCAAACTCTATGCTTTGTATTGTCTATGCTATATTTTCCTATGATCATCTGATATGATGAAGAACATTTATGCCATTTGTGCTCTTATAATTCCTAAAGTCATGTCATTGCCAGATTTAATTTGTATCCCGGGGTATAGATTTAATTTGTATGCCGGGGTATAAATTTAATTTTATGTTCATTGTTATCTTTTTTCTCTTTGAACTTTTATTATTTTTTTCTTTATTTTTGAAGTATTCAAATTTAAATATTCTAGTGTTAGTTAGTTTAATAGATAACAAGCTGATCCTCTTTACCTAGGAAGAATAGTCGTTATTCTGAGAAAGATGCTGCAATAGTTGTTCGGCAGATGCTCAAAGTTGCAGCTGAGTGTCATTTGCATGGTTTAGTTCATCGAGATATGAAGCCTGAGGTACAAGTTGAACACCTGAATTTTATGTTGAAACTCTAGCTCACAAACCTAGTGATTGTTAGTTTATGGCTCCACTATTTCCTTTTGCAGAACTTTCTTTTCAAATCAACTAAAGAGGACTCACCTCTTAAGGCAACAGATTTTGGCCTTTCTGATTTTATAAAGCCTGGTTTGTTTTACAGTCCTCACTGAACTTAGTATATTCCTGCAATTGTTCTAGAATTTATTCATATTTACTGCAAACTGAGATGTTTATATTGATAGAAATAGCATTCAAGTGTTTGATTCTTGCTATCTAGGAATGATTGCTTGTAAATGACCATGTGCAGGGAGGAAATTCCATGACATTGTTGGCAGTGCCTATTATGTTGCTCCAGAAGTACTAAAACGCAAGTCTGGGCCTGAGTCAGATGTTTGGAGCATAGGGGTGATAACCTACATTTTGCTCTGTGGAAGACGTCCCTTTTGGGATAGAACGGAGGATGGAATATTTAAGGAGGTAATTTTGCAGTCTATTTCATAAGATGATCATATCTACTACTATTCTCCCATATCTTATGCTTGGTGTTTGTCATATCTGTTATTGCACCTGCTGCTTTCTCAAGATGAATGTTGTGTCCGGTGTGGAATAATTATGTTACTGCTGGAGTCTGGAGGAATAGTAATTGCCATAGCATTTCTTGCTCATGCTTCACCTTAAAGTACCTGACTGCAGAAGCGCTAATGCTTGTCTGAGTGATTACTAATTTAGAGAATGGACTAGTATGAAATGTATGATCATGTCTTCACATTGATTAGTTCTAGCCTCTGCCCTTAGGCATGCCATTCACGTTGGCGGCCAGCTGCTAAAGACCAACTTTCTGGTACCCATCCTGTTTGGATGGCATCACTTTCTAATTGGATGGCATCAACTTTCTGGTACCCATCCTGCTAGCTACTGACTTTTGTTGTTTGACTTTGATCTTACCATAATAAATTCAGGACACTTTTCTGCAAATTTATTATGCTTTTTGTGAATTAGTTGAGGAAAGAAATAAGTCTTGACTATTGAAACGCTCCCAGGTGGCGGCAATGCAGGTCTCATCATAGTTTTACAGATTATAAAAATGAAGAAGCAATGCCTTTGTTGAAGAATGACCAGAAATTTGAAAAACATAAAATTGTGAATTAAAAAAGAGAGGAAAAAAAACTGTTGTGAGGTGTTCATGCAAAGCATTCTCATTGTAAACAAAAGAGGAAAGCAAATAAGAAGTTCGGAAACTTTGGCATGTGGATTTTGTCATGTGACAACTGATCCTTGAATATTTCATGTTTTCTTGAGAGAACTCTTATTGTTTCACAATTGAGGATGCACACATCTCCATGGAGGGGTCTGGAATGTCAGAAGTAAAGAGAGAAAAAGCAGACTAACTGAACCATTAATCTTGGATGTTTTCTTTGTGCTGAGATTCAATTTTTGATCTCTGTTTTGCTTTAAGTAAGGAAGCTCCAATAGTTAATAGATGCTGTCAGAGCAGTTGTGAAAAATGATGCTTTTATGTTGCATTAGGCCTCAGCATCAATAGATGAAGCCATATATGTTCTTTAGCTGTTCCATTGTCACTGCAGGAACTGCAATTGTCCTTATGTTATGTTGCTGTTTTGCAGGTCCTAAGGAACAAGCCTGATTTTCGTCGAAAGCCATGGCCAAGCATAAGCCACAGTGCAAAAGATTTTGTTAAGAAGTTATTAGTGAAAGATCCTCGTGTGAGACTGACTGCCGCTCAAGCTTTGTGTATGTTGCGGATCTTTATATCTTCTTCAGGCTTATGAATGAATACTAGATACTGTCCATGATTCACTGGGCTGAAAAAAATAAATAATTTACCTTTTGAGATTGGTGTTAAAAATCTGTAAATTTGTCTGTCTTTGAGGCTGATTCATTAGCTGACTTTCTTTATTATAGCTAGTCATAAAAAGGGGTGGCCTGGTGCACTATTGTAGCCAATCATAATGATCTTTAACTCTATCAGTTTGAGCATCTGCTTGTCAGATACCTATTAGGTTCATTTAACTCATGAGCAAGGTGTTAATAGTCTCCTGATGGATTTATATTTTCAGCACACCCATGGGTGAGAGAAGGAGGAGATGCATCAGAGATCCCAGTAGATATATGCGTACTGTCCAACATGCGCCAGTTTGTGACATACAGCCGTTTCAAGCAGTTTGCACTTAGGGTAAACAAATGTGCAAGAAAATGGTATCATCAATTAGTTTCCAATGATTTGTTTTGGAATCTACTGATACATGTTGATTTTTCCTGCAGGCACTAGCGAGTACTCTCAATGAGGAGGAGTTGGCCAATCTTAAGGACCAATTTGATGCAATTGACGTTGACAAAAATGGTTCGATCAGTCTTGAAGAAATGAGACAGGTATATAAATATGTTCTCTATATGCTTTGTTTTTTACTAGTGTTTGAAGGACTCTGCTCTTTATGGACTTGGCTGTTTATGGGTGTTTGAATCATCATTTTTCAGTCACATACTTGTTTCGTTCTACCTGTCTCATTTAGTCATAATATGGTTTAAAGGTCATCGATTTTCAGACTTATTGCTTTCTACCTGGCTGCACAACTTCTTGGCTCTGGTTAATGGTGTATTGGTAAATATATTACATGTTCACATTGAGCAGTGTTAGATAACATAGTGTATACTTGTTTCTTAATTCTGTGTTTTGCCAAAAAAAGCCATCTTTAGTAATTCTGCAAGATACTTGATTTTTCTGTTTGTGTTGGTGGTCATCCGTTAGCATCAACTGGCAGACATACTTACCAACCATACTCAAGTGGATAGCTTGATTCCTAAGCCACAAATTAGATATAGGGAGCACCGGCCCATGACTCATTCCTATTGGTGTTTCTTGGAGAAGCTTACTGCCTGTCTTATATAACCTGGGCCCTGGGACCTTAAAGAAAATGAAAATCCAACTTTTTACATCTTTCTTTAAATGAGTGAGGACACTCTGACAGGCCATTTAGCTCAAATTTCCATTTACAAATAAAACAGTGGGAGCATCTTTGAAATGATCTTTTGAATTTTAAATTATTTCTGAACAAAGATCACAATCTTTTGTACAAGTGAAAGGCCAAAAAAGTCAGAGGCTGTCTAATCATCTTTAAAATGGAGGTTCCATAATTTGGGCCTGAGAAAACTTCTTATTCTTTTTCTGGTATGACAGATGAAAGAACACAAATACCTTAATATCTTACATGCCTTTATGTTCTAGGATCTTGACTTAGTTATTTTAGTTCTACATGCTAGTGATCTGCATCTGATGCTTCTGAAATCATCATCATCATTACCCCCACCGCCACCACCTAATCCTTTTTCCATCAGCTATGGGATAATTCTAAGTTTAGAAGGCATCATCAAAAGATGGAGCGTAAATAGTTGTTGGTGCTTCTAAATCATCTTTGCCACAACCTAAGCTTTTTTTTCCTCGATTATAGAATGCAACTCTAAATTGAGAAGGCTCCATGGAGGGATTGAGTATTTTTCACAACTAAACCCTCTAGAGTTTTTGCTGAATCCTTGTTCCAGGCAAAAGGCAAGAGAGTGATCTCCCAAGAAACCTACAAGGCTAGTTGACGAGCAAAGATATCTATCTTGTTCTTCAGAATCTCAGCTCTATAAATGGTTGCCTAGAGTCACAAAGAACTTTAGATGTAGGGAGAAGAGAAATGAAGAAAAAAACTATTTAACTAGAATACTATTATAATATGGCCATCTCTATATGTTGTTATCCCCATGCAACACATTTAAGTCTATATGGGTGAGTTAGGACTTACAATCTGCATATAGGACAACATTGATGTTTCTAACAGAAACTATTGGTTTTGAGTTTTATGCAAAATCTATGAGGATCAAGAAACTGAATAAGTTGTTAACAAAAGATTTTATATTGGTGCTTCCATTGTAGGTCCTGTGATATTTTAGTGCCTTGCAGAGATGTCGTTATGAGTATTGAAGGGTTTGAGATGGGATCGTTATGAGTATTGAAGGGTTTGAGATGGGACTGTTGGATATCATTCATGTCCTCATATGAGGGCAGTGGGGGTTTTGAGTAATGACTTTCTCGTATGTCTTGTGATGTGGATCTCAAGAAGTTTAGCTTTGAGTGCTCTCTTCACGGTAAAATGGTGGTTTTCTCTAAGAGGGTTGTGGATGTGGATTAAGAGGTTATATGCCTTCTGTCGAAGTTCCTGTATAATTGTTAACTTCCTATATGGTTGACTTGTAGCAGTAAGGTTGGCCAACAGCTTGAAAGTTCTAGAGGTGTGGAATGCTATGACACATGCTGTCTGCTGAGAGGTTTGGAAAGTATGGGGGAAAAATTCTGTTCAAGAGGTAGGTCATACTAGGCTGAGAAGCATTGACATCTCTTGACAGATGTTCTTTCAGTGGTTGTCCTTTGATGTAGTTCCAGTAAGTTAGCATGTTGTCCCTTTACCACCTTGGTAAAGGGTTGGAAACCATTCTTTTTGATGTGTAGAGGTGAAGCTATTATATCTACCAATAATTCAATGTAGCACATAAAGGCTTTTGTTTAGTCTAGCTTTAATTTCACCTTTTGTGTAGAGACATAATTGATCATTTAGTACAGATCATAAGTTCACAATTGCAGATTATATTATTGTCCATGTCATTGCCTACTTATGATGAATAATGTACAGGCTCTTGCGAAAGATGTTCCTTGGAGATTAAGAGAGCCGCATGTCCGGGAGATTCTTGAAGCTGTAAGACTATCTTTTTGTGTTTTCTATCTAGTGGTATTCGATAATTGCTATTTGAATATTTTGCTTTATGTTATGCATTTGGCACAGTCTTATAGCTCTAAATTCTACTAACATTCTCTGATTGATGAAAAATATATTGATACATGCATACAGTGTGGATAATCTGGAGTGGTGGTTATTTCTGAGTGCAACATTAATTGTATGATACTAATTGGCTTGCTTTCATGTACATTGGCGCAACATGCTTATTTGTCTTCGCTTTGAATACTTGAAATGCACTACCTCCATTCCTTACCAAGTTAATGCTACAGATTGTACCAAAGGGAAAAAAAAGGTTTATGCTAAAAGATCTCTGACCTGAACTAGAGTTGCAAAATCTCGTATTAAATTTGCTATTGATGCTCTTTGTTTAACAGTAACAAGGATGGTTGATGTGATAACTTAATTGTTTGTAAACTTGCCCAAGGTTTGATTGGCACATCACCAACATTAAGTGTTAAACAATAATTAACAAAATTATGTCAAGAAGCAATAAAAATGAATTACAAAGTGGTCTGTATATAGACCTTTTACCTTTCGGAAAACTGTGAACAGCTGTGCTCATGAATGAGGCATATATAATGGTGTTATTGGAGACAATAAGACCAGAAATTTTACTTTTATTGCAAGAGCTTTTCTGCCTTAATTAAATTGCAATAAAAAAAGCAACACTAAAATGATTGTTTGAAACTGTTTATCGTCTTCTTGATATGGAACAAAATAGGGTGAGATAACTTTTTAACCAGATGCCAACAACTGTTTTCTGAGCTGGCTGGTGCCCAACTCATACGAGATGTCCTGGGTTCAGTCCCAGGTGGTGGAAAATAACTGCTGTTTTTCTTCAAAAAACTTTTTAACGACAACTTCCCAAGATTTGCATACTATGGAATTCAAGGCAATGCATAAACTTAGACATTTCTATGTGCATTTCTTCTATGATGTCAAAAACTGCAAGCATATTTTCTTATTTCAAACTCTTTTGGTATATACCAAAAGGACTCAGGTTGAACTGGTTGGCAGCCTCTCCTTGAGGAGAGGACCTGGTGTCATCCCTGTTGGTGGCATATTACCAGTCTCAAAAGAGGAAGAAAAGTTTTTATGATGTGCATTCTTGATTCGTTTTTGTTATTCAGTTTTAAATAGGATCTGTTCATTTTATACATGCTTGGCTTCAGTGTTTCTCTAAGGATTTATTCTTTCAAAGCAGATAGACAGCAACACGGATGGGCTGGTCGATTTCCCTGAATTTGTTGCAGCAACTTTACATGTGCATCAGATGGAGGAGCATGATTCCGAGAAATGGCGTAAACTCTGTCAAGCTGCTTTTGATAAATTTGATGTGGATGGAGACGGATATATCACACCTGAGGAACTTAGAATGGTAACTTCTCTATACTTTGATTTGATAGAATCCTCTTGCATGATTAATATATGGCTTTAATGTTGTAGGGTGTGATCAAATGGGTTATGTCCTGAGTAAAAATACATCATGGAATTTTGAAGTAATAATCTAAACCTTTTATCCTGATCTGCAGTGCCTAAAATACATGCCAACATAAGATGTTTAAACACAAGAAAACTGTCCAGGAGATGTGTAGATCTCTCTTGCATCTATGAGTCAGTTTCCAGCTTGACCATGAAAGTTGAGATTAGAAAGTAATTCTCACGAAGGTTTGTTTTGGGTGCAGCACACAGGGCTAAAGGGATCAATCAGGCCACTGTTGGAGGAGGCTGACATTGATAAGGATGGGAAGATAAGCTTGTCTGAATTCCGCAAGCTTTTAAGAACAGCGAGCATGGGATCGCGCAATCTTCCCAGTCCATCTGGCACTCGGCATCATCAGAGATTGTAGATGGTAAGGCCATTGAAGAGGAGGGAGTGAGAGCAGCAGGGAGGAGCTATGCTGCAGTACCGATCCTTACCAATGTTTAGTTGCATACAATGAATCTCCATTACCTGCCCCTGCTCAAATTTCCTATCACAAATATATGTGAAGATTTCTTTTTGTTAATTGCAAGCGGCCAGCTTCTGAGAACCAGTTGCACCTGAAGAGTGCTTCAGGAAAAAAAAAAAAAAAGGAGATTCCTAGGAGCCACCAGTACATGATCAGAGAGAATTCTCCCATGCTGCTGCTTGTACATTCTGATGCTGTGGGGAGGAGGCTGCATTCACCTCTCACCACAAATGTAAGGTGTGATTGTATATTTCAATGCAAATTTGTCCTTTGAATTCATGTCTTTTGAATTCACGGCACACATTTGCCTACCTTGCCCCCCTGTATCTCTCTCTCTCTCTCTCTCTCTCTCTCTCTCTCTCTCTCTATCTATCTATCTATCAATGCAAATTTGTCCTTTGAATTCACGGCATACATTTGCCTACCTTTCTCCCCTTCTCTCTCTCTCTCTCTCTCTCTCTCTCTCTCTCTCTCTCTCTCTCTCTATATATATATATATATATATATATATATATATCTATCTATCATGCTGCATCAATTGTCTGGTAACATTATAGCTGGTATTAAAGTACAGCACATACATTTCCATGTCAAATTAGAGTTTGAAAAATTTGTTTGTGTCTACCTATATTGTCATTAGATCTAGTATCTTTTAAAACCATCTTTAAATTTTAGTATATTTTTTTGTAACAACATTGTTATATAATATGCACAAACTTTTGAATGTTTATTGTTCCTACTCCTGTTTATTCTGAACGTCTCTTGTCCCAGTATGTGAGGGTTACTGATTTGTTGCTGCTTTCACATTTGAATGCTAGATTTTATAATTAATTCCATCACATGCCTCCAAACCCAAAGTCAACTCCAAACTGCCAACAATGCGCCTGGCTCCTTGGTGGTTTCAATCAACCCATTAGGAAACACAAAGCGCTGAATACCGAAAAAAAAAAAAAAGTATTACAATCTTCTTCTGCCTATCAAAATTTATATATCGGATCGACTTTGATATCATTTATAATGATTCAAATTTATTTGCTTATCCAATTAATCTGTTAGTAGGATCGATCTATTTGACTTTAAAATTTTGAGGACAAGTTAATTGATAGTAAATAAATTTTAGTTATAAATTTTTAAATTATTTTTTTTTTAATTTTATATAGGATTATTCATGTAAGGGGTACTATAGATATAATGCTTGTTAATATTAAAAAAGATAATAGGAAGACTAAAACTATAAACTTATCAGAAAGTGCCATGTTGATTGATCAAACAAGTAAAATAAAAAATGACAAACTGTTAGACCATAAAAAGCACTTTTCTTTCTTTTTCATTCTTTGTGATAAAAAAATTATTTTTCTCTCTTTCTTGAAAATAATACTATTTACATATTATATATTAGTTTATCCTTGTGCATATGGGTCCTTGCATCCATATTTCACCTTCCAATAGATTAGCTTGTACTCATCTTAAAAATTAATAATCATTAGAAAGATTAAATTTTAAAGCACAGAGTCAAAAAGTGACATGAAGTCTAATTAAGAACCATAGAAAATGAAAGTTTCTTGGACCTTAAAACATAATATTTTTTATTTTTTTAACTTTGGGAGACTCCTCCCCCAAAGAAAAAAACCCAAAAAGGCAAAAAAAAAAAAAAAAAAAAAAGAAGACTAGATTGATGATATACCTATCCTATATTAAAAGGAGTGAGTAGGGATTTTTGGGTATATGAAATTCACCTTGAGGAAGAGAACTAAGTTGTTAGCAAAGAAAACTTTATTATGTGATGATTAAAGATATGAGTAGTTTTGGAAAAGTAATGTCCTTATCTTCCTTGCATCTCTTTCTGTATATAAGAAGCCGAAACTATGTTGCTGAGTTCTTTTATTAGCATGCCTTCATGAGCTCGTCTCTTTCCAGATCTCAGCCTCTGTAGCCAATTCAATTTGTTGATAAACCAACCATCTTTTTTCACTACATACGTTTTCATGTGTCCATAGATGTACGTATGTATATAATTAGTAGTGCTTAAAAAGAAAAATCAGAAAAATTATCAACCATGTTGTATTAAGTTACATGCATCTCATTGAAGTCACTGTATTGAGCAACTCAAATGTTAAATGGAATGTTAAGAGAGAGATTGCCTAAAGATTTCCCATAACTTAGGGCCAAAGTTTCAACCTAATGTTGCCTGATTTTGTAATTCCAAATAAAACAGTCCAAGATATCCAGGCTATGTCCGACTGCCTGTGGTTGTAGAATCACCACTTAATTCACTGAAAATTCAAACAATGCCTATCTGGAGAATTTTATTTCATGTTTCCCAGAAAAAGGAACAAGAAGAATGTTAGAATCACCATACTAAGCTATATGACCAGTAAAATTTAAATAGTAGAAAAAAAAAAATTAACCTCATATTCAAATCAATAAAAGGTTAACAGTACATAGATGAGATATTATTGCATGCTTGCATGCAAACATAATTATTTTAGTGTAGGTTAACACTGTTCAAGTCATCGAAGAATACAGTTCTTTTGTTAATTAGGAAGCAAGCTTTAAAATTTCTAATGGAAGAAAAGAATCAAGGAGAATAGAATGATGATAATATAGCAAGCATTTGAGGGACTGGAAGCAGTGTTTGGTAGTCCTGGGAAGTCATTTGGCATAGGCATCTCACAGATTTCTCCATTAAAGTAGACCTTTCGAGGGAAAGCCCAGCCACTCCTCAATGTGAATGACTCAGGATCCTTTTGCACATCCATCTCTGTCATGACTGAACCTGGTTCGCTGTTGCCTGCCTGCAGAAGCTCCTTGTTGTAGTACTCTATACCCCAAAAGATGGCTGCCTCATCTGCATCATTTGAGCTCATATTATTTTCTCTTTTTTTTTTTTTTTTTTTTTTTTTCAGTAGGAATCAACTTTTTTTCCCTAGAAAGTTGATGATTATAATCTAAGTTTTGTAGGCTGAAAAAACAAAGGCACCATACTTGATAGAAATGCCAATATCTAACCATAAACTCAGGGAAACATCTTCCAAGGTTCAAACACAGTGTCTCCTCCAAATGGAGGGGTGCAACCTCTGGGCTATGACCCAGATTGTGCCACAAAATGACAATATCATGTGATAGCAGTTGATAGGACAAATGTTAAGAGCCAAAAAGAATTTGCTGAGGCAGCACTTCAAATTGAAAAATTCCAAAAGGTCTAGGCATTTTGGAATCAATATTTTGGTAATGTATTTATTCTATTTATCTTGTACTCTCTTTCAGTGTGCAGCAAGCACTTGATCTGGTCCTTCTGAGAGTGAGGCACCAAAACAATCAGCAAATACTTTGTAGTCTGGTTGAAAAGAAAGAGTTAAACAGAAAAGGGAGTACCCATGCCCCCCACAGTAGCTAGTGTGGTGGAGTTGAAGCTGTAAGACCGAGTAGGCTGGCTAAAACCGGGGTGCTGAATTACCAAATTCCAGTCAGAGAAATTGTTAGCAAAGTAGTAGTTCGACACCGTCACCTTCACTCTCCAGCGATCTCTGTAATTAGATTTCACATGCCAATGAACTCTCACTGGACACATGTGATCAGTGCAGCCCACCAGGTTGGAAAGGCCTGAGTCATCTCCTGGCAGTCGTCTCATCTCACCGTCTCTGCACCAGAGTTCAAGTTAGAAGTGCACCAGCTAACTGGTATGAGAGTGCAATGATCTGTAAACTTTTCCAAGAAACAACGTTGCATGCTCAAATGATTCTGGGATTCTAACAAGATCTACGTTCTGTCTGCCATGATTAAATCGATTGATCGAAGCAACAGTAATGAGATCACAAAATTAAACGATGAACCAGCAATATGAACAGAAAAAAAAGCACACACACCCTACGCATAATGGTCTTGTGCCGCCAGTGGCCTGGCAGCCACAGCTGCAGACCGAGCACGGTGTGATTTTAGAATTGTAGAACGTCGACAGCGAGACACAGCAAACCGGTGCCTCGTTCGCCACAAATGAAGAGTAGGTGCAAGTCGATTTCCATGTGCCTGCCATCAACTTAGACTTTCTCCATTAGTCCTTCAGGATGGTTGGTTGTTCACAACAAACTCACTGGATCAAAGGCAATCAGAAACATTCTGTATGTGAATTGTGGACAATTTTCTGTCTAGAAGTCTTACTGAAAGCCTGCTCTTCTCTTTTCCCTCCCACCACTGAGACCACTGTAGGAGTGTCATCCTCCAATGGACCGCAGGTGTAGCCCAGGCCTGGTGCCAGGAGTGTGAGGTTCTTGGGCTTCTGCGGTGTTGCACCAGGACCACCTACAACCAAATCAAAACTTGACAAGGAGGTAGCCTGGTCAATGGCCCAAGCAGAGAGAATCCCATTGCGACAACAATTCTGTGTCCAATTTGCTGGTGCTGCCTCTGGTGTGAGGTCAATGATGACTGGATCTCTCTTGCAGGAATGTGGAATACGGGATGTGAACTTGGAGCAGTTGCCTTGCTGGGTGGCAAGAGCACCAGCCATGGACCAGATAACCTCTCCCTGTGCCCATGTCCATCCTAGGCTCCAGCCGGGCTTTTCGACATGCCGGTATAGGTAGTAGTTTTGGATGGTCACCCTTGCCTGTAAATAGATTAGCAAAGCATTATTATAAGTTATGCCGAACCGTATCAAACCATTTAGTATAAGATATACCGAATTATACTAATGTAGAACCAGTACGATCCATCATTTTAAAGTAGCATGGAGCCCGTATTGGTCCATACCATCTTGAACTAATTTATACCAATCTCATACCATACCAAACAGCTTTGTATGGTGGTGCCAAACCATCTGGTTCGATGCGGTATAGAGTGGTTTATGGGTTCTATGCATCCTAGTAGTTATTGTTATGAAATCTGATAATTGAGAGAATTCACATGTGATATCAGTTTGTTGTGGGAATTTAATGGGTTGGATGATCCTCACCAGGTAGCCATCATCTGTCCAGTGATGGATGTCAAATGTCACTGTGATGTTTCCATTGGGATCCATAGGGTCGTAACAATCTGGAGAAAAGATTTCAACCAAGAGAACAAGTGACAAGAGAAGGCAAAGAATAGTTTTGCAAGCTAAGAGAAGATAAAAAGAAAGAGAAATAAGATGCATTGCCTGTTAGATTCCATAATTCCACCACCAATAATAACAGTGCAAGACCCTTTTTTCGAGGAATGAGAAGCTTCATAATTCTGGGTCTTGCCTGTTCCTCCTCTTGAGAGAGAGTTTGTTCAGATAAGATGCAGATGATAGAATGGAAGACTGGAGGCAAACAGGCCATTTCAAAGAAATAAGTACACAGCTGACAAAAGGATGGAGGAATTAGCAAGGACATACATGTCTGGCAACCTCGGAAAGGAAACAAGAGAGCAGCTTTGTGAGTATCAAATGGATAGGAGAAGCAGACAAAATCCCCAGGATATTCTATCAAAGCTGACCCATCTAGTCCCAGGATAAGGAATTTTCAAAGGAGCATTAATTTTCAGAGAATTGTATGACTTAGGAGTTATATGTACTGCATGTTTCATTCATGGGATCAAAGAAGATTACAAGGACCATCAAATAGATAACGTAAAAGGAACGTTGGCTTGAAAACAAACAATTCAATACGACAAAAAAAAAAAAAATATAGTATTATGTATTGATAATTTAGGATATCATTTTGAAATATATATGATGTAAAGTAACAGCTGGCCAAGTACAAGTGATAGTGAAACCATATCTGAATGCAAAATCTTCTCAATCATACATGTTGGCCCACAAATTGGCAAAAACTTTGCTAATGGAGCCAAGCAATAATTTGATCTCTTTATACTTCTTGACTCACCAGCTCAGGTAAGCAGATATTAAAAGGTAAATATAATATAGCATACATGTTGGCCCACACATTGGCAAAAACTTTGCTAATGGAGCCAAGCAATAATTTGTTCTCTTTATACTTCATGACTCACCAGCTCCATCACTGAATAATTTGGTATCAGTTTTGATATTAGTGGTGATTACAGAGTAGCAGCTTTGCCAGGATGAAATCCTAGACAGACTCCTTTCTTATTGCTCTTGCTTTTCAAAATCCTCCATTCTCTCAATGCAACACTGTTGTGGAATAATATCTCTAATAGCAATTGAAGCAGCTAGCTAGTTTCTTGAAGTTTCAATTGAACTGAGTACATTATTTGTGATTCTTCTTGTTTTATCGAAAAAGGAAAACAAAAGAAAAATCTAAAGCAGACAAGGCTCTGATGCACAAAAAGGGTCATAGATTCACTAAAAATGACCTAATTCATCTATTGTAAGAAGGCTATTGATGCTTCATATGTTAGGCTCTTCTTTATAGAAGTAGCTCGCCAACATGGGAGCCCAAAAACTATAGCATCTTGCTAAGCTTCAATTTTCAAGCGCCTTTCACCCTTAGACCAATAGGCAAACGAAGTAATCTTATGGCAGAGAACTCAACTAATTGGGATTCAATTGTACCCAAGGCCAAGTTTGCATATAACAGCAATATCAATTGTTCAATAAGATGTTCATCATCTGCGATCGTAGCAGGATTAACACTAACAAACATTAGACCTAGTACTTTTGCCAATATGAGGCTAAACTAGAAGAAGATTTATCTTGGTATATCCAGCAAATCTACGATGAAGTCAATAATAAGATTGTTGAAAGCAACAATGCTTATGAGAACCATAAGAATCAGAGGTGCCAGAGCATTTATTTCAAACAAAAAAAAAAAGGGCCTCATCCACAATCAGCCAAAATGACATCTACCCAAATTATTTAGCAAGCTGCAGACAAAGCACCTTAATCTATATTAGATTATTAAATTGATGAGAGAACACATATGTATAGTCCTGAAGAAGTGTTTTAGGCCTCTAAAAGTGCTTTTCAGTCTGCTAAAAGCTCAGTCAAATAGAGCCTAGTAACTTGTCCAAGAGTTTTAGAACTTCCTCTTTCTTCATCTTTATTAACTTGAGTATTGAAGGATTTTTTCTTAAGAAAAACTCTAAGCCCCCTAATTCTCTATTCTCATTTTTCACACAAGACAATTATTTGGTTGGAAAGATGCTCTACCATGCATGTGAAGATCAATCTTGTTCATTGGTATGCGAAGATCGAATTTGGACGTCAATAAATTAACATCATCTGTGAGAAACAAGCTATGATTAGATAGCTAAGCCATGAGCTACATGATAGTTCGGCCATGAGGTACCAGATAGCTTGATCAAAGATAAGCTATCGGATAGCTCGGTCATGAACTATATGATAGCTTAGTCAAAGATGAATACCGAATAACTTGGTCATGTGCTACATGATAGCTTGGTTAAAGATAAGCCCTATGATAGCCTAGCCACATAGAAAAAAATTAATAAAGTTAAAATAGATCAATCATATGAGAATCCAAGCTACTTTCATAGCTTAAGTATGAATTTAAGCTCAACTCTCGAAAGTATGGAGCAAATGATATGGCTCAATTTAGTTGGTTAATCGTATGGCGACACGTGATAGAGTCGGATAGTGATATAGTGTATGGAAACCCTAGCGGGAACATAACTCCCTTTGATAACAACCAACTTATTCTAATTTGATCAAGACTTTTCTTATTTAGTATAAACCCACTTTGAAAAGGATTTAATTGATTTATTTGCAGCATATTGCTTTGTGGATGCCAATTCCTTCAAGATCAGGATTATCAAGAGCCGTCCAATATAAAAGTCTAACTCTAAGAATAACTCCTTTAAATGTCTATAAAAACAGCCATAATTATCTGTAAGTAAATAAGATTTTTCTCTTGCTTGAGGCTTAAGTAGCTTGTTCAAGAACTCTAAGACTTTCTTCTTGTCCACCTTTGGCTGACTTGAGCATCAAAGAATTTTCTTCGAAGGTAAACTTTAAGGTCCCTAATGCTCTATTCTCTTTTCTTCTTTCATAGGAAGGCAATCATCTAGTTAGGAAGGTTGTCAATTTATGAAAACTAATCTTGTGGAGGGGGAGGAGGAAGGGCCGCGCTGGGGGGGGGGGGTTGGGAAGCCATGAGGGTTTCGCAAAGAACTTGCTATGTAGGCGACATAGGTGGGATGCTATATCAACCTAGTTTCAGCCACGTAGGTGAGTTCCTCATAATGTTACCTTATTTTAATGGTAGGGACCAAATATATATAAAAAAGAAAAAAAAAAGTTAAGGTCTAATTTCGTAATTTTTTAAAGTTAAGAGATTAAAGTGACATACCTCCTAAATTCGAAGGTAAAAATATAGCTCAGTAAATAAAAAAAAAAAGAGAAAGGCACATGTGCCAAACATATGAAATATTAAAGGAACATGTTTGCCATCTTTAAGCATGGAACACTTGTGTTACGAGAAATATGGGGTGATGCATGGGTTACCGTTGGAAGAATCGGATGGACTGCACCTAAGTTTTGTCCGTAGGCAAAACCTTGCATGGCCTTTTAGACTGGGAAACGTGTTCGGAATCGAAAGGGAAACGCCCTTGGGTTTGAAACGGAAAAGGGATAGCGTTTTCGAATGAGGTTGAGGGGAAGGCCACTTCTTCTCCCTCCACTGGGTGCTTTGTCGAACACTTTTAATGGCGCTGGCTGCTGCTTCTTCTTCTTCTTCTTCACCGGCGTTATCTGTATCGCCATGGAGCATAGCGTCGCTCCGTTCGGCCCTTCCTTCGATGTCATCGCCTCGCATACCCTCGCTCCGCCTTCCGGCCCGTTCGTCGTTCCCTTCGTCGTCGGGACTCTGGTCCGGCCTCAAAGAAGCCAAGTGCGTGCGTTCTTTCTCTGGGCTGGCTCCTGTGACTCCTCTTCTCTCCACTGGCTTCGGTAGTTGCTGCTTTTGTCTTTCATTCTTCGTTTTCTGCTGCGATTACCTTGCGGTGGTCTAAATTTTATCTAAGCTGATATTGATTGCGATGGTATGTTTGTGTTTGTTGGAATGCCTGATGGATGTTGAATTCGAAGCCTCTTCCAGATTCTTGATGGAATTTCCGCTGCAACCTTTTGCGAATATGCCTTCCTTCAAAACATGAAGGCGCAAAATGAGGTCTTTACTTCTATGCTCGTTGGGTGCCATGATTGATCGCAATTGCCGCTACACTAATGTTGCGCTGTTGAACGTGAGCATTCTCTTCCAGTGTGAGATGCAAGCTTGTTAATTATAACAGTTGAAGGAGTCTTTTTAGATAGCATATATGGTACATATGGTTAGGTTGCCATTAACCTTGGTGAACCTCTTTATCTGATGTGAATCCACATGTTGGATAATGTGTTGATGTCTTTATGTTTCGCAGCGGGGCTGAAATGTTCAGAGCGGAATAAGAGTTATTGAATTCTAAAATTTGAAAGTGAAGTGACAATACAATTATTGAATCTTTAAAATGATTAAGGAAACAAACATTCTAGTTTAGTGTTATCAAATTAGGTTGCTGTTATCTCTAAGCTGCAAGATGGGTTGATGATAGATAGTTTTTTGTAACAGGCTTCGTGGAAGTCTTATGGATTCAGGATACGTGAAAATGATAACAAAGATACTGCTTTCGTATAATATGATGTATATAGTTTGATAAAATAGATTGTTGTCTGTAACCTGAGATGGAAGCTTTTTCTTTTGCTTCTCCGAGTGACTGCTTTGGAGTTTAAGCCTTGACCATGAGTCTTTTGGAGGAAGGTCATCCATTAATTTGATTGGATAACTGTTTGTTGAAATGGAGTAGCAAATACCCATTATGTTTACCTTAGAATTATGTATTAGTAAAATCTTCTCTTATAAAATGGATGACAATGCAATGTGTTTATGGAGTAAAATTTGTTTGGGAGGATGGGAGGATTCATGAGAATAGTCTGAAGCTGATATTATGATTCCTTTGGTCAACTCTTTCTGTAGAAAGGGAAATAATGTCACGCTTAACTTCTGGCTCAAATGGATTCCTCCAGAGGTCATATCAAATAATGTCACTCATAACTTCTAGCTGAAATGGATTCCTCCGGAGGTCTTATCATGTGCTGCTTATCTAACAGAATTTGACAACTTCTACATGTGGTTAAGAATAGAAAGCTATTTGTCTGAGCAAGTAATGCAGTACTCTAAGGGTTCGTTTTTGGAGTCTAATGGCTCAAGAAAATGATGACATTCATATATTATACTTCATTTGCTAAGAAAAGTAATTTTACAATGTGCTCAATAAATGAAGCTGAATGTCACATACTATTTGTTTGCTTTGTGCATTGGCGGGGTAAAAAGTGTTATACTCCATATTCCATAGCATTGAACACCATTTGTAGGTAGTCAATAGTTTCTTGATTACCTCTTTGATACTTCTAGTTGCCATTATGTGCTCGACATAACTGCAAGAATCATGACTCTGCATCTTTCTTAACTGGCCCTGTGATCTTTCATGACTGATGTAGATATCTCAACAAAGGGCCATGAAATTATATCATTAGTTCTCTCTTTCTAAAATTCTGCTAGCCTTTTCTTTTCTTTTTCAATTATCTGGTTACCAAAATTTCCTGTTTCTAGATGCAGTCTGCATCCAAGTTTTTTACATCAGTGAATAATCAATGTATCTGTAGCTTCAATTATCTGAGCTATATTTCCCTTTGATCTATTTTGCACTAATGAAGCAGGGCAAACCTCAGAACCCAATGACATGCTTTCTTATTACACAGAAATGTTGAGGATTTGATGACCCTCTTGTTTTCTGACGGCATTATTTAGTAGCTTCTCTACCACTCATGAATTATTCCTCTACCTTTCCCTCTGTTAAAATGTTATTTGTTTTAAGTTGTGAAAACTATAGAGAACAGCAGATGGTTACTTTTTTGTTAATATATATGCTAATATTGCCTTAATATGTGCAGAAGCAGGGGATGTAGCAATGAAAAAAATGTATCAAAATAATAGTTGTTTGACTTTTTCTTCTGAGCATTAGAGTAAATGGTTAATTTTCTTTTGATTCTGCAGAAAGTGACAGTTTTGAGCAGAGATTCAGCTGTATCGGCAATGGGAGCAAATTCTATGCAATGAGACATGGAAAGCGTGCACCAAAACTCAACAGGCCTCCAGATCAGAGGAAAGCATTATTACGTGGCCTTACAACCCAGCTGTTGAAGCATGGTAGGATAAAAACCACAAGAGCAAGAGCAAGTGCAATGAGGAAATATGTAGATAAGATGATAACACTGGCAAAGGATGGATCCCTTCATAAGAGGAGACAAGCACTGGGCTTTATATATGAGAAGCAAATAGTCCATGCCTTGTTCGCAGAAGTTCAAGACAGGTATGGTGATAGAAATGGAGGTTACACAAGAATCATCAGAACTCTGCCAAGGCGAGGAGACAATGCACCAATGGCTTACATTGAGCTTGTTTAGGTCATTCACACTCTTCAGTCTTGAAGTTCTTAAAAAGCAACTAAATCATGGACAGGTCTTGCTATGCTTTCATGGAGACTGCCATCAGAAAAGTGCAAATGTTGCTAGTACATTTCATCTAACGCTATCTGGGAACTGTGTTTCATGAAATAAAGACATCAGCATTTTGTTGGTACCTTTTATGACCATAATAATGCAATTTACTCATTATTTCTCATCTACCTGAACTTTTATGTGGAAGGGATAAATGTCATTTAGAGGTTAAAATGTTATTTGGCATGGATAGAACGAAGTTCAGACTTAACAATTGCAATGCACGCCGTGCACACACTTGCATAATTGCATACATTAATGCATACCCCTATACTTAGACAAGTACTTGTTTGTGGAACCATAAAATTTGTTTGGATGGACTATGTTTTTAACACTTTGATCCGTGAACTATAAAAAGCTTTTATTATATTATTATACTATCATTTTTGTTTCAATATAGGCTATGTTATTATAAAATCTTAACACCATTGCTTCTATGTGGCATGCCTACGTGGTATAGGATATGTTGCTGTGGAAATGGGCCTTGGATGTGGCCTGTCTTCTTTCAATTATCTACTGAAATTACAATTTTATCCTCAAAAGATCATTAGAATTTACCATTCCTACCCCTAAAAGGCTCCACCTATTGAAATGACATGCCACCCAACCAACACTGTGCCAATGCTCCTACCTCTCTATTGCAGCCTTGCCTCCACCACTTGGTGCCGCTTGCTGAAGCATGTAAGCTTAAACAAAGGGAGGTAGAGGATGCCACGGCCCCCTAGGAACGCCCGTCTTGACCATGCCATTGCCAAGGAGAGAAGGAGCGGAGAAGGAGGTGGCCCAACGATGAAGCGGTGGTGCTCCGAGAAGCTCTGGGTGCCTTCAAAGGTTGATCTAAGAGCTGTACACGGAACTGGAGGATGAGCGGAATGTGACAGCTATAGCGGCGAGCGAGGCGATGCCGTTGATTCTCCAGCTGCAGCAGGAGAAGGTAAAGGCTCATCGGTTCGAGTGCTTTGCTAAGGAGAAGATGGCCCACGGCCAGTAGGAGATCGCCACGCTTGAAGATCTCTTCAAGCATATAATTCGACCGTTCAATTCCTCTCCTGTGAGCTCTAGGCCTACAAGCACCACCTCCTCAGTGATGGCTTTGATGCCTCCTCGTCTCCCGGCAAGCCCTTCACCCCCGACATCATCAATTTCCAATTTGACCTCCCCCCACCGCTGCTGCCCTCCTACAACTACCCTCCCCTTTGTTGTACTGTCCTGGCAACAAAGACATCGTCGCCACCGATCTCAAGAGGCACCCCTTTGAAAGGCCCCTCATGAACACCTCCAGAAGCTCGAGCAGCGCATTTGTTATCTGAAGAGCGTGTGGGGTAGCAACCATTTCATCATGGAGAAGAGAGTTATCGGCTAGCCCCAAGAGGTGGGGAATACCATCCAAAGCATCTCAGGAATATCTCCTTTCATTTCCACTACAACATGCCCCAAGAGGTGGTGGCTTGTCATTCATCACGTAAGCATATCACATAAGCATCAAACCAATAGCATTACGATTTTGTAATGGCGTGGACTATAATGAAATAAAAATGATAGTGTAAGGATATAATAAAACCTTTTTATAATTTAGGGACCAAAGTGAAACAAATTCTATAGTTACAGGGTTAAAAAACATAGTTTACCTAATTTATTTTTATGCATTCCATTCGGTGCATTGGATACTTGTTTAAATCATTTACATGTAAAATTTGCAGTTTGAGGACTTTCCATCTGTTCAATTGATCTTTTATATTTATGTTATCACTCAATTGTTTCACATAGATATAGCTTGCCTAATTAGGAGGAATAGATTTTGCCAATGTTTTAGTGCAAGCTTGTGATGGCAACCAAAACCCATAATCCTTAACTCTAGCCCAATTCTTATTTCTAAGCTGCTTGCCAGGGTACAATGTACTAGCACCTGGAATGCCAAGAGTGAACTTTTGCGAGGAATTTACTTCAACCTGATATTTTTTAGAACCTATCCGGTCTATCCTTCACTGACCGTCAAAAGATCCCAAGAGTACTTGCGTTGATATAGTACAACTTGGTTACGGTTATGACACTTGGGTGAGGATCAAGAATTACAAACTTGAAGGGGTTAAAATGATGCAGAACATCCACAACCTAATACCAGACCTGTGCTTAGTGCCTTGAACTCTGTAGACAGCCAAAAACTAACTCCTCCACAACAAGTGTGAGACATCCTAGCTCCAGTAGCTAAATTAGCATTATTCTAATTTCTTCATTAATTACACTCAAATAGTTTTAAGTGATGACAAAATATCATTTTGTACTGTCATGTTGGTTGTGTGGTCAGCTTTGATTCAGAGATTGATCATGCATGAGTTCTAAGTAGTCAAACAACTTGTTTCCGTATCTCAGTTAGTTCCTTGTATGGGAAATGATCCATCATGAGATCAGCATATTTAGCTGCAAAAATGACCAAAATGTACTCTTTAGGTGGTGAAGCTTTCTCCTGCTTCTACCGATTCTTGACTGCTGTGTTAAATCCAAACATGCACCATCCATCACAAGAAAATACAATATCTCATTAAGTGATTAAATGTGCTAAAGATCAGTTCGTTTTCAGAATATACTTTAGGATCTAAGATATAAAGACAAACAGTTCAGCAGCCATGCCCAGATGAACACATCAAACAGTTCACCACGGCCTTAGGAACATCATTCTGTAATTTATGTGTGATTGTTAATACTGTCTATATCAATTTAGATTTCTATATCACCTTATTTTTCAGTAGATAGGGTGCTGGTTGCATTGACCGACCCTTGATTTTGAAACTGACAGTTCTTCTCATCTGCAGAGCTTTCCTGCACTGTTGCTGTCAGCCTGTTATCAGGCACTCCATGCCTTTGCCAATACCCTCGAAAGAAATATTCTCCAACATCGTGTATGTTTCTAACTTTGTGTGGAAATGCAAAACATGCACGTAATTTTGCACCCGCATCCCTTTATCATCATGATAATCATTTTCTAATTGTTTGTGCTTCAGAACTGTGTGACCAAACGTGTTTCTTTCTTCTTGTTCCCTCTAATTTCCATGAGCATCATTGCACGGCATTTGAGCAAATCATTATCTTAAGAGCTGCCACCATGTGATGAGTGCAGTAAGTTATCAAATTTGAATGACTGGCGCCCTTTTAAGATTTGAAAAGTTGTGGAACGTGGGTGAAGCACTTGCAAGTATGTGACACAGCCACCACTTGTAAGCAAATAACGTGGATTACTTGAAATCATTGATAGGGAACTGGAGCTGACTTGGAGTTTGTTGCTACGTGCCAATGGACTCCAAAGTGCCGGTCTCAGAAAGGTGAAGTGTTGGCCTTTTATTACTAGGTGAATCAGATAGCACTCTTCATTGACCTGCTAGTAGTGGGTGTTTGTGTAGACTTTGGATTGAGAAGCGTGTCACCAAAAAGCACACTTTCCATGGATTTTACAGGGTGGTCCTAGGGATTATATATACATTTTTTTTTTTAAAAAAAAACATATGGTATTCATATCACTTCTGGACAGAATGGAGCCGGCAAAGCTAGCCCAGTTTGTGGATTTAAATGATTGGGACACCACATAAAGAGAATTCTGAATCACACCTTTCTTCCTACTTCCTAGTTAGCAACGTCCTTAAAACATTTCTGGCATGTGATTTGTTATCTGTAACGCACTAAAGATTAGACCAAGACAACATAGAAAGCTGGAATATTCAGTATGAACATGGTTGAAAAATTAGTGCCACCTGGTACCTTATCATGCACTTACCCATGATTTTATTTATTTATCTTGGTGTGTTTGTTTGCATGTCATTGGTTCTCACATGGTCCAGCTGTTTGCTTGGCAGTGAGAAGGAAAAGGTTTATGAAAAAGCTGCAGAGAACTTGATAGACTGTAGCTTCTGTTTCATAATTTGCAGTGATAATAAATTTCTGAGTTGAAAGATCATTAGCTTTCTGTCTATTGACTGTCTTCTGAATATTGGTCTTTTGGCTGAGTTGCACCAAGTTTGATGAGTTTCAACATATTCTTTGCCAAAACTGAACAAATTTGAATAGGGAATGGTGGCTTGGTCAAATATCTTCACATAAATATCCACCTGGTTTTCTTCTTCTTCAGCCAGTTCTAGTTTCTAACAACTCAAAGCATGATACTGATAGAAGAACCAATGGATGGATAACTTCAACAAAAGTCCAAGAAGCATGCAAGACAAATGTTATGCAACCTAAAAGTGGATCATGGATCTTGTGAAAATATATTAACTACAACCCTTCCTTATTGTCTGGTTATGATTGGCTCGAATGGGCTCTTATTTGGCAAGAGAAAACCCTTGGAGATGAAAAATTAGATTAGAACTCAAAGTAAATCAAAAGATACTTGGTTTTGGAGTTTGGAATCCTATTGAAAACTCTATTCCTCAAAACTCCTGACATTATTTACATGGTTATCTCAAACAGAGATAAGTGGCTTCGCTAACGCGACTTTTTTTGGCATCCACTATTTCTGCAGATCAATTGCTTGAAGAAACACCTCCCAAAGTTTCAACTGGAGTTAGGTTGACCAAAAGTCCATGGCACATTATACTGCAGGAGCATTTGTTAACTCAAATGAAATCATCATGATTATTTTAAATCCTCAGTGATCCTGAAATTTAGAGTGATTTTATCTCTAACGGTATAAGATCATTTCGTTTGACATACAATGTCTTAATGATTAAAGATCCCTAGGCATCCATAATTAAGTTGTTTATCATGTCAAAAAAATTCAAGATCAACGACCACATAATATCAAAACTATTCCTAATATATTTTATAACATCGAGATGATGCATTGTTAGTTTATATCATTTATTATTATAATATTTATATTAAATTATAATATTACTTTTATAATAATATATTATGATACGATATTAAGTTATCATCTAATTATAACATTATAGTATAATAATATTATATTAATTTATTATATTATATTATTATAATATAATTTTATAATATTAAATTATATTATATAATTTTTTTAAAAATGATCATGGAGTATTTTAATTCTCAAATCTCAACTTAACATCCCTGCTTGGAGGTAATCTTGGATACCCGTCCACAAGGATGGGTATGAAATATCTTGATTAGATAGAGATTTTAAAGATAGAGTAACTTAGGTTCATCATCATATAAAATCATCAAATAATGATCCCATCATCCTAACCCATATAAATCACCCCATGCTCCTAAATGGATCACACCATTCCATACCAAACACCCATACAAGTTTTGGAAAGGTACACAGAAAAGCTAGAATCTTGCCGACTGGGCAATGGGCAACACAACACAACTTGCTAGATGACTCCCCATTGCTCCTGTTGGTGTCCTTGCAAGTGCTCAGCAACCTGTGCGTTGGGCCAGGTCAGGGGAAAAAAGTTTGAGCCTTGGAATGACTTTAAGAAGAAACTATAGCTTTTCCTGAACAAAGAACTCAACAAAGCAAAGTCCTAGGGGAATCCTCTTTTCTTTCCCTTCCTTTCCAGTTCATTCCCAAGCAAGCCAAAGTTTGTAAACAGCGCAAAGGACCACCATATTAATCCAGGGAAGGGGACCAAAAAGCATGCATCAGCTGTCATTTGTGCACTATTTCTCATTAAAATAAAGTTGCTTTGCTTTGTATATAACATGACTAGATGAATCCTGGACCAGATCATTAGGTGAACCGTCTCCCTCTAACCTCTTCCATTCGTTGGACCTTGGCCCTGTGATAACTCCAATCAGGACCGTTCACCCAACTGGAATCTTCTCCATCAATTAATCCAAAACAAGTGAAGTGGACGCGAAGAAACGAAGCACTACCGTCATTTTATTCTGCCACCCTTCTCCTCTCCCTCCTTGTGAGGAGCTGTCAACCTGAAATCATCAAAACAAAATAAAACCATACCCTCCTCCTTCCTTCCACCACCTTAACACCTCCACCATTCCCATCTCTCTTTCTCTCTCTCTCTCTCTCGCTTCATGTGGTAGTCTTATTTGTTAGAGAGAAAGAACAGAGCATGGATAGAGAAGAAGGTGGAGTTGTGACGACAAGAGCCGAGATCGACACAAGAGCACCCTTCCGGTCAGTGAAGGAAGCCGTCATCCTCTTTGGTGAGAGGGTCTTGGGCGGCCAGGTCTATACCAACAAGCTTAATGAGGTAGCCTCTTTCCATCTCTCTCTCTCTCTCTCTCTCTCTCTTATTTTGCTCAAGAGAATAAAGAAAGGAAATCTATCTCTATTATATAAAGCCATATGTAAGCAAGCTGTGGTTAGAGGAATTAATTCAACTGCCAGATTTCAAAGTTATTTGTGGTGAACAATCATGGCAGGAAAATGGCAGGGTATTTGATCATCCCAAGGAGAGACTTTGTTAAAAGTTTAGGAAGGTGTTTAAGTGTTAAACATGTTGGTCAACAGAAGGGAAGTCCACGTAGTTGACTTCAAGGATAAGTTATTCCTAGCGTGCACTTTGGTCCATGGCAGGATAAAAGGTGATGGAAGCAAGGTGTTTCAAAAGGTTGATTCTCAGTTATTGGCTGTGTATTGGCATTATATTATCATTAGAAATGTGATGAGAAGAGCACAATTGACATTGGTTTTGCATGGATTATATCTATAAGCTTAATAATTTTATGTTGGTATATATTATCATTAATTGGAAGGGTCAAAGGCCCACCATGTGATCACCAATTTGTTTGCTTATGTAAATAGTATGACACATGATTAGGTGGATGGTTGTGATCCGATCACAAGTCAGCATTCAATGCACCAGATAGTTGACTTGAATTATGATTCGATTAGATATTAATTATTATTATTATTACTATTATTTTCCCTTAAAGAAAATAGCTCTTCCCTATTTCAAGAGTATAGTGCAGATGATCAAAGTGGAAGAGGGAGAGAAGCCCAAGACTAAAATTCTATAATGCTATTCTGTTTTATATAACAGCTATTCTCAAAAAGAAAGAGAAAAAGAAAGAAACAGAAACACCAAAAAAAAAAAGAGTACAGATGAACCCTTTTACCATTTAAGAGTAATTCATTTTCTCTAAAAAACAGAGTGACTCAAACAAGAAAAAAAATAGTATCTTCATCATAATGAAAGAAGAAGTGTTAATGAGCTCAATATTTGGTCTAAAAATATAGACCAACAGTATAACAATGAAGAAATTTAACATATTAACTCCATATGATTATTTAGTTTTCTTGAATTATGCATGAAATTTTACCAAGGTTTATGGCATTTGATCATAATTTTTGCTTAATAGATGCGATTTGCCGCAACCTCGAACGAGTATAGCCTCTCACACATTGGGTCCATGAAGGCTGAGTTAGAAGAAACAAAGAGAAACCTTGAGAAGGCACGTGAGGAAAGCTCAGAAATGGCAAACTGCCTCAGTTCTCTCAGGGAGGAGCTTGAGAAGACACAGAAAGAACTCAAACAATTGAAAGCAAGGGAATCAGAGAAACAAGTTATAGAATTGGAGATTGAAGACCTCAAGTTTGTGGAGAGTGCAACCAAGATTCATGTTGAGAAACCTGTGATTGAAGAGAGAATGGAGTTGCAAAGGAAGAGGAGTGTTAAGTTTGCTGACCCACCAACCCTGTCTCATGTCTTAGAAGAACAAGTTTTGGAAAGACAATTTTCTGTGGACAAGGCAGCAGAACCAATCAAGAAGAAGAAGAAGAAGAAGTCATTCATTCCTTTAATAGGAGTGATTTTCTCTAAGAAGAAAGGTTATCAAGATGGTGCATCAACTAAAGCTCATAGATCATAAATGCAGTGCAAGGGGTTTGAAGCTCCATGCTTGTGCTCAAGAAATCGATGCAATTTTTCACTTTGGTTTTTCTTCCCTTCTTTCTTCCCTTCTTTCAATCTTCTATATTAAAGGAATCTTAACTTTCAGACTTATATGAAGTTCTTTTTTTCCTTTTCTTTTAGATTAAGACTTCATAATAGAAGCTAAATACTTTGCTCTGTTCTTGGATCTCTCTTTCGGCCCTACCTTGTTCTTGAATCTAAATAAAACAGTATGGAGTGGTGACCATGAGGCTGAATATATCATTTTGTTTGCCAATGGTACTAATTAAAATATACACTGCCTAACCTCTAAATCTAAATCTGAACTGATATAATTATGTTTCTAAAAGTTGGAACTGAACCAACCCAACAAGGCAAGAGTTTTGTTCTTTCTTTAGGTTGATGCCTGCATGTACTAGCATACGTAAGTTTGGGTGATGCAGTCCAGAGAAGGAAGAAGAGAAGTATTCTAATCAAGTTATGAACTTTTAATACATGCTTCTTTAGGACTCTTATTCTCATTTATTTCAGGACTGGTTATGGTTAGATCTATGATTGATATCTTGTAATGATTTTAAATTTTTATCTTTGACTGTGATTTGGATTAGGCCAACCTCACTCTACAAATAGTTGTACCCTATTATAATCAACACATCGGTAATAGAGGTGGCATTGTCATTATTGAACAGTGACTTTAGTATCATGATGTCATACATAACGAAGATCCATTTGTCATTCATTCTTCTTTCCATTCATCATAAGTAGCAGTTATAGAAGTGCTGAGCCTTAAACCTTGCCCCTTGGCATGACTTGTTAAAGAGCTTGATGCAGTCTGAGATGTCTTAGTTGTGATGTGAATCAAGGGGATGATGACACAATTTGCATGATATTTTCATGTTGAAGTTGGGAGCAATCATAGACCTTATGATCTCAGCCTTCTTTGCTTGCTTGAATCAAAAAGCTGTCTACATGCAACTTGTGCATTGTCTCAGCAATGATCTAGTAGATAGAAATTGGTGCCTGTGCTCACTGCTCAGCTATAGAAGAGCACAGTGGAGGGGATACATAGGGCTGGCTACTTGTTCAGTGCCCATACGCATAGGATGTGGATTCTTTAAGCTCTCCACTTAGAGGAAAGAATGAGAAATATCACCCATCTGCCCAAATCCTTGATGGTTGCTGTCCTTGGTCAATCCAAGCGTTTAGTCTACCAGGTGCCTTCTTGGCTGAACTAGCTGTTATTGGTCCCATAACACCCATTGCTCCCATATAAATCCATCAAAGTGACTTCAGCCAATTCGATTGTGTGGCAATATCATGTATGATAGAGAAATAGAGTTGAGTCTTGGCCTGGTTGAATTATTGGTCCGAAGATTGAAGGATGTGGTCCCAACTTTGAACAAAATCCGAAGTGGTGGAAAGGCTTTTTCTGCGGCCAGGAACGGAAGTGTTTGGCATTTAGATGAGCACCTTGGTGCTCACCATGAGGGAAGGCAACACCTTGGCGCTCTCTCCCTCTCCTGCTGTAACCTTTATGCCATTGCCCTGCTGAAACCGTTTGTTATTAGGACACCAGATGCTGCTCCTTGTTCAAGGTTCGTGAAACCACACCGAACCATTTGATGCAGAACGTATCAAACTGTTCTGATGTGAAACCGATATGATTCATCATTTTAAGATAATATGAATTTATACTATTCTTTATCATCTGAATCGATCTCGTACCGGATCAAACCATTTTGCATCAGACTGAACTATCTTGGTTCGATATGAAGCGATTCATAAGTTGGTGGCCTCTCAGTTTCAGTTCCCTTAATTTATATGCCATTAATTTGGTACGATATAATTTATATCAAAGATTTCATATCGAAACGGTGATGACTTCTGGTACAACAAATCTCGCCTCCAATGGCTCTGCGTTGTTTCCACTTTGGCTTGCAAAAAAGTTTCAGCGCTTCTTGCCTGCCTACAGGACCAACCGAGAAGTATGCGGAGAGACCCCCAGAATTTCCACCTTCGAAGGCTATTTAGAAGGATCTAATGGGCAGGCACGGCAACATCTCGGCACCGACCCAAGTAAAGACCCCTCCACAAGTCAATACCATTCAGTACCCTCTTTATAATACGATTAACTGATGAACTAAACTTTGGGCAACATGTTTAGCTCGCCTATGGACGAGATCAGAAGGGCAACGGGCGGCGCCGGCACCTCGATCGGAATCCGATGGCTCCTCATGGAGGACGAAGCTTAGGCATTGTTCATTATGCGTTCGACGCTGAGTCTTTTATTTAACAGATAGCACATAAACAACTGTTATATTTCATAAGTACATAATTGTAATCACGTCATTTATTAAGCGAAAAAAATCTGATGATAAACATCTAATAAACTATATCTAAATTTGATTCTCCATGAATTGCATCATTTTTAGATTGGCTAATGCAGGAGAGGACATGATCATTCATTGGGCACTACTGGATTCCACTTAATTTGTTGGCCACCCAATTGCTTCTTCTTAAATTGCAAGCTCCTTCACCAGCTCTAATGGGCGTAGGCTTCACAGGAGTCCAATATGAGGAATTTGCTGCTAGAAAGCCACTCCAGCTACCATTTGAGCCACAGTCTCCGGTCAGTAGTAATAAAGTTCGAAAGTCCTGCCTGAACACAACCTGTCTGTCTTGGGGCCAAATTTCGTTAGATTGCAATCTTTAAGGGTGTTTGGTATGAAATAATTCAAGTAAAGATGATGAAATCACTACGTTTAATTGTACCTTAATGATTTTACATGGCACAGATTTTTTTTTTTTCATCAATAAATTCAGTGATCGTATATTTCTCCATGAGATCGGATATCCAAAATCACCCACAAGCGATTAGCTTCACTTAAGATTTAAGGACCAAAATGCCTCTTATTCATATAAAAAATGCTTGATATTTTTATATTCATATAATATAATGCAATATTATGACATTATATTATAATAATATAATTATATATTTATTATATAATAATAATAATAAAATGTTATATAATATAATATTGTAATATGTAATATTATAAAATATAATATAATTATAATTTATTTTTATATAATTATATTATAATATTATAATATAGCATTATTCCATTGTAATAATATAATTATATTATAATATTAAATAATACGGAATAATGGTAAATTATCATAATATTTGTAAAATATATTAGGCGTAGTTATTTTTTAAGATATAAAGAGATTACTAATTAGGGGTAATTTTGGTATTTTATAATTAATGGTTAGAATTAATATGGTATACCAAACATGATGATCTCAAATTATTAGGGATATTTAAGCACCAATATATATTATATCAAATAATGATCTTATATTACCAATGATCTAAGATTATCATGGTGATCCTATTTGGCTTACTAAACACCCTCAAAAGGTATCTCAAGAGAAAGAAAAAAATCACATTTACATCTAATACGATATGTTGTGTTCCATGGTTTTCTTATTCTCATTTAATAACTTTAAAAAAAGAAAAAAAGAAAAGTAAATAGCTAACTTGTATGATTTCAAGACACCAAGCATATTTATCAGGTGAAACAAATTTTGAAGGGACATTGTAGGTATTCTTGGAGGGAAACAGTTTTTTCACGGGATAGGGGATATTTAGCTGTTTAGTTAGATAAAAATATGAAAAATAAGTGAGATCGTTGAATTTATGATAATTTAAATTTTAATATATATACTACATTATCCTCTTGCTCTTTTATTGGTTCATAAAATAGAAAGGAGTGAAAACGTAATTAGCAAAAATAATTTTACATATTATGCGGTATTACTATTATTCTATTCCACCAAAATATTGAAATAGAATTTTATCATGCAGGTCTACTTATATTCTCTCATGGTTTGTATACTCACCACCTTTTTATTAATACTAGGGACAGCTCTGCACAGGTTGTCTTTAAATTTTAATTATTTTTAAAAAATCTAAAATAATTACTATTTTATAATATTTTTATTATATAATATATATATATCATGTTTTATTAACTTTCTACATTTGACTTTTTTATTTATTTCAGTTTATTACACCTTGTGCTTTTTTTTCTTTTTTGTATTTCTATCTTTTATTTACCTTATGTTTTCCAATATATTATGTTCTACATTTTCTTTTTTAATGATTATTTAATCACTCACTGATCACCCTGCTCATTGCACTTGATGAAGTTGAGATTTTACTACATCACCTACTACATCGTGGTGTAGTCTTTAGCTGCAAAGGCTCAAAGAAGGTTAATTGTCATAATTGCTTGGCAGTGATCATCCTCTAGTGGTTCGGTACATTATCCCTCGAACGACTTTGACCTTAGTTTCATGAATTGACCTGCCATCTGGCCCACCTGCGCCACCACCGAGTTAGACGATCAGAGCCCTAAATCCCACCAATCTGACATCCAAGAAAATAACTACTATGGTTGAAATTAATTAATCAAGCATAAATATATCTAAATTATTTTTTTCTATGGATAATCTGTGCATAAAAAAAATCCAGAAGCAAAATCATGTTGCTCTTTTCACCTACTTAACTTAGTCTTATCTAATCTACTACCAAACTCAGATCTAATCATTGCTAAACACTAATATTTATATGCATAAAAAAGAAGTATACCTCTCTTCTAGTATAGAAGCGGTTCTCTAACCCCCAGTGTCTTCATGGTTACAATCTAGCAAGCTGTGATATTTTAAGGAAAATAAAATTATATAAACAAAAGAAATCAAGAAACAAAAAAATATTTTTTTGTCAAACAAATCTAAAAAAATGAATATGATAGAAGTCAACATATGAAAGGATGGGACTGCTCCTTGATTGACTCTTGTAGCCTAACGGCAATATGTAGACTGTTATTTGCTCTATGAGCTAACTTCGCAGGAAACTTTATCGTCCCAAGTAACCCTCTAGTGTTCGTCTTCATATCGTAGGTTCTTTTACAGCGGCAACTATTTTTTTTTCAAAAAAAATGATCCACTTATTTATTCTTAAATCCAAGAAAAATATCATAAAATAGAGAGGAAAAAAAGAGCAATGGAGATCAATCAATCGTATGCAAGGTAAAGAATCAAAGGGGTGTAATTCTTCTCAGCCATCAAGCCATAAAGCTTCTTTCTGCACTTTTGAACAGCCTTTTGGTACTCCTTGCTCATCTATGGGTAGGACTTCTCTGCCGCCCTAACTTTCATTGGACTAAGTAAGACCATTGGTTTAGGGAATTACCTCAGCGATTGGAGGTTTCTACTAATATGGCATTATTATAGTTCCAATTTATTGATGGAACAATTCATGTTGGCAGCTCTAATCAACCAACAAGAAGAGTAAGATGTGTCATTGTTACATTTTCAGTTGAACAACTCATATTGGTAACTCTATTTTGTTATATAAAATAATTTTATGTGATAGATGACTATTAATAAAATCCACCTAATTTTTCATCTGATACATGGTGGAGTGTTATGTTACCATAATGATGATGGTGATGGTCTATAGTTGCCTCAGACACTTGCATGTAAGTCGGAAGGCAAACTGATGGCATTTTACGCCGAGGTTCGCATATGGCTTGGCATATCGCATTTAGTGCACACACTTCCATGCCAGTTGCATTTTATAGGAGATCATCAAAACTTGATATGGAAGTCTTGGAAATTAATACTTCTACCCATATTGCCGTCCACCTGTTTTGGCACATGTTTCTTGTATATCTTCCTTTGCGAAAGAATGCGATCTAGTGACATGCTAGTACATTGCTTTGGTTGTCCTAGGAGAGGAGGAAAAAAATGCATGAAGTCTCTCGCTCTGGTTTTGATTAATACCCCACGTGGTTGATAGCACTTTCTTGTGTTTTGTGTCTTAGATAAATTGAATCCTGATTTGATGGTAAATATAAAAAAAAAGATTATCACTCATTTTGTCTTTACATGTGGATAAATCGAGATCCACTCTTTTGAGACTTGGTGAGATTCACCAAGTCTCTTGATAAATACAGAAAAGTATGGAGTACGATGCAATGTACCCTCTTAATTTTACTAAATTAATTTTAAATTTAAATTTTTTTCCCGACCAATCTTTTTTATATAATGAGAGTCATCAACTGCAGTTACTGATAGATCATACCTTTGCATCGCGTTACCATCCTCTCTCCTTACCGATCCTGAGCTATCCCATCATCAACCATGCCAACTTCCCTAGTATTGCATCCTATTTCTAGAGAAAAATGTAATGCCCCATCTTGAGTCATCACACCATCCTTGTGTCACGTCAACATCCCCTCCTCTACCCGGCCTGCATCTCATTGTGTCATTATAAGGAACCAATAGAAGAAAAGCCGAAAAAGAAGACGACTGTTGTACGACACGGGCGAGCAGTTCTATCATAGTTGTCAACTATATATATGTTATATATGATTTGGCTACATGCCTCATATTTGGACCTCAAAATTTAGTTTGATTAAATATTCAATCCAAAACCAACCCGAGCCACATCTCAATATATCCAAGCCCAATCATATCTTGCATCATGTCCTGTGCTAGCACCGAGTCGCACTTCAATCCATTGTCTCTAGCAGGCTAGAGGAGCACCAAGCACCATCATCTTTCCCTTCATAGGAGATCACTATATCCCCTACAGAAACACAAGATCTATGGAGTTCACGGAAGAAAAAAGGATCGATTGAAAGTGAGGAAAATCAAAGACCCTAGAATTGGGGAGGGAACCTAGGTAGAGGGATTGGATCTGAACGGCAACAGAGTAGCTATAGCAGAGCCCTTAGGTGTGGAAGGATAGTCAATTGATGAGGAATTTTGCCACGATGTTGAGCTCCAAGGGCTTGTAATTTTAGATGAAGAGGTTGTCCATGGCACGCTCTCTCCCTATACATATCTACGTATGTAAAGTTGAGAGGCATTTGGAGATATAAAACGATAGCAGAAAGATAAGATTCGGAGTTTGCTGGCTTTGGAAGTTGATTGGGTCAATAAGAGGGCAGGAAATTTACTGGATACCGGTTTTATAGTTATGTAGGATTGAGCATGGTAAGATTTCACATATTACATAATTCTATTGGATGGAATTTCTTATATTCATATTAGTGACATGCCCGTGCATGTACTGCTTGTTTTTAACTTTTGTTTTAATTTTTTTCCAAGTAGATGAACTGGACACTAACTTAATATTATAGGTAAGATAAAGAGACAGACTTAGAAGGAAGCTTTTTATCATCAAATTAAAATAGTCTGGCATGAAAAAAAGTATAATTTCATGAAGTAGGCTAATAGAACCGCAATAGTCCAATTTTTTTCCAAACAAATGATCTAAACATCAACTTAGCATGAAAGATGAAGAGGCAAATTTGGAAGAAAATTTTTTACCATCAAATCAAAACAATCTGACATGAAAAAAAGTAAAGCTTCATGATATGCGCTAATAGAACCATAATAGAACTGCATTAAACTTCTTCTCTATGAGAGACTATGGACTGAAGCCTAACATGTGGTGAACAATCCTATCGTAATCGTTCTGTACTATTTTTTTTTTTAAAAAAAAGACATAAAGAGGTTTCACCCTTTAAAGATGCATCATGTTTTTTCTTTTTCTTTCTTCTATTTAGTGGACAAGTTGTAATAGCTCCTGCCATAGTCTTCCATTATATATGTATGTATGTATGTATCACCTGATTTGTAGTAACAAAGTATAGATATTTTTGTTTTTTTTTTCCTATCCATGGGAATAGATTGGAATGGATTTGTGATCCCTTAATACTAGATTTTTCTTTTTTTAATGCAAATATACCTAGCTTGCTATTCTTTAATACTAGCAATCCTATTCTGAATGTCATAGTGCCTATAAAATTATCTAAAGAAATCCTAAATAGTCTTAATTGGTGGAATCTCTTGCTTAATTATCATGCTTGAAGTAAGGCTAGTCATAGTCTTAAGAATAAGGTGCTATGTAGATTTAGAAATTTAGGCAAGCATTTGCTTGATGGTTTAAATTTTTGGATTACAAACCATAGATGGTACTAGAATAGACTCTAAAATGCTATGGTCTTAATAGTCATGTAGGCCATTCACTGAAGGATATCAAGATTGAGTAGGATTCAATAGGATTACGTAGAACTTGGGTCATAGAAAGGCCTCTCTTCTCTAGTGAGTGAATGGGATATTTTTGTAACGATAATGTCACAAGATTCTTGTGACATTGTCATGTAGGCCCTTCACTGAAGGATATCAAGATCGAGCAAGATTTAATTGAAGTATGTAGGATTTGAGGGATTTAATAGGATTGCGTAGGATCTAGGTCATAGGTAGGCTTCTCTTTTTTAGTGAGTGAATGAAATCTCTTTGTGATGACAATGCCATAAGAATGTCATGCTCCCATATCAAGTAAATAAGGGATGCACATGAATTTAAATTCTTAGATAGTCCTCCACTCAATGGCTTAAGGTGTTGAGATGTAAGTTCATGACATACTGCTAAAGAATAGCTTTTTGATAAATTGGAGATGTATTCTTTATCATTTTTTTGGATAAGTAAATATAACATAGTATTTTTTATTAGCAAGAGGAGCTCATATCTAGGTTCCAATAATAGCATTGTATTACAATACAAACTAATCAAGATAATTATTAGTTGCTATGGTAATTATAATAGTCATTATTTACTTCCAAAATTATATTTTTATTTTTTTTAGTGTTAAAATGGGTACAATTGTTATAATGAAAATAACAATTCATAATGAAAGACTGCAATGTAACCTTTCCACTTATTCTTTATTAAATAAAAAAATATTGTTAAACAACATCTTTTTAAGAGAATTGATAAAAATTAAAATTTGAAAAATTGCCATTTTATTTTAAGAAAAGTATAGCGAAAATAAATACCATTATTTGAATGATAATAGATTGTTATGGTATTGAATAATGTGTTAACTACAATAGTTTAAGAAATAAGGAACTATAGTTCGATACTCTTTTAATTAGCCAATTACTCAACTATGTTTCCTACATTATTTCTATCGATCTTAGGTGTCTAACATTAAATAAATATTATATGCTATCATAATTAATCCAAAAATATGCATAAATGCAATAAAGAGACTTTATTAATACCTTAAAAATGTATCTTATATGAAAAAGGATTTGTTAAGGACTCATTCCAACACTTGACATTGATTGGATTACAAGGCTTGTTTGGATAATATATTTAGTTTATATATAAATATGCTTGTCTTTTTCTCTATATAAAAATATCTATTATTAGCTTGCAGTTTGACTGTATTTTCTTACATATATTATATGTTTAGTATGAGAGATATAAGATTGGCTTATTATTTGTTTTTGGGATGCCCTACATCATATTTTGGTTGATTATTATTAGTTTTAGGTAAACTTTGCTTGATATTGAGCAAATGAAAAAAGGGGCTTAATATTATTTGTTAAACCAAGTTGATTTGGCCTTGTTAACTAAATAACTTGAACCAAACTCATGGACAAAATTGATTGAAGCCGGGGATTAGTTTGATTTGAGCTTGAGCTTGGCTCATATAGCTAAACAAGCTAAATAGAAGCCAAACTTAGGCCTTTTTATTTTATGCCAATCCAAGTCTAATCATGTATTCAAGCACAACTCGAGCTTAAGCCAAGTTTGAACATTCACTAATCTGACCAAGACAAGCTTGAGCAACTTAACATTTGGTTTAATTTGAATCCTTTGCATCCTTGAATAAAGCTCTTAAAGTATCGAACAACTCAAATCCAATTTTATTTCCATCTTATTTTTGTACCATTCAATTTGCTTCTTTACTTATACCCTTTATTTTTTAATAATTTATTAATAAAAGAAATTTGGAAAGAGTTTTGCAATTTTTCTTATTTTCCATTGTCAAGTCTCCCCATACAAAACAAATTTTTAACCTTTACTTCTTAAAAAAAAAAAATATCTCTTTTATTTTTAAAAAAAATTAGAATTATAGATGGTCTTTATTTATTTGTTAAGATTGACTATGTTAAACTCAAATAAGTTACTCTATAGGCATAGGAGTTCTCTTTATAATATCCAACCAACAATGTGATTAGAGGTACTAACTAGCATTTTTTTTTTAAAGCAAAACAAGATCAAGAAAATTCTAGCTGAAATTCAGGCAAGAGTAGCACTCAAAGTCCAGGTCCTTTTGTTACTTACCTTAATAACTTTATTAATAATGTTAATTGGCTTTATACTAGCATTCTTTTAATAGGATGATGCTCTCATCACTATTGATTGTATAAACTTAAACTCTTCAATCGATAATTTGAATCAATCTTCTTGCTCATTAATCTTATAAAAAACGCTACGTTTTAACTTTTAATTAATAGGTTCTTTATTAAGAATATGAAATCATAATGTATATCAAATCAAATCTACCTCCAAGATATTGAATTCCTCCTAGATAGAAGAATAAGTCATCAATTGGTCAGACCGGTTAGATCATCCTTATATATGAAACTAATAAGGATTGTAGGATCTACATTCAACTCATGCGGAATTAAATGGTATAACAAAAGAATTTTCTTTGATACTATGTTAGCTTCCCAATCTAAAACTACTACAATCAAAAACATATTGAATATCCAACCAAGCTTATAGTTATGATTGCAATTCAATTTCACTATTATGGTACCTCAATCCTTGTGTATCCTTTCAAGGGTAAATATAATTATCAACAAATTATATACAACAAAAGATATGGGCAAGGATATGATAGTCCTAAGAGATCTATTTGTATGGCGGCTCACTGTTTTTCAAGATATTTTTGAATTCTTAATTTATCGCTACTAAATCATAATAATCCCACTTAATTGGTAAAATGACTAGCATCAAGAAGCTCCTCGAATCTCTCCTAGTCTGCCATATTTATTCTTTTTTAGTAAAATATGAGTTCTTTGATTTGTAAAATCTTCTCATTTTTAAATTATGTAATTCTATCTTATAGGAAGAAAATGTGAATCCAATCTAACAAACATTCAAATAAATTCTTTAAAAGTGAACTTATTACCTTCTCTTATTATAAATTATTTGACATATATTCACTAGAGAGTCTAGTTTGACAACCATAACTATTAACATGATGATTTATAAAAGAAAGGAATGAATAATATAATGCTATGCTATCATGATCAAAAAGTCATCTAAAATTAATAAAATTAAACAAAGCTATGCTATCCAAATGAAAGAGCCTCCTAAAATTAATAAAATTAGAAAGCTATTAAATGAAGTTTCGACAGAAGGTGAGAATATATTTTACAAGTGTAAACCTCTTAATTTCACTTTACTACTATATTTTAAGTTTCTAAATTAGGGATAGATATATGGTATACTTTTCTATTCTCTTTCAATATTAAAAAGTTATTAATTATTTTTTCTTAGATTCATATATATAATTTTGTTTTTCTGTTCTTTTTTTATTTAAAAGTTACTAAATGCAATATGTTATGCAGTAAACTTTGATTTTAATTAAAACATTACTCCTTTTTCATGTAAGATTAGATTAAGATTAAATTAAAATAATTGAATTAGATTGGTTTGGATTAGGATCTAAACTCCCAGAGTTCGCTCCAGTGGTTCTGCCACTGGAATCCAAAAAGGAAAGCCGTTGGATGAGCTTGGTATGACCGGCCGGGAGCACCGTCACAGTCGCTGCGCTCTCCCTCAATTTTGTGTTTTATGACCTTTTTTTTTTTTCAAATTTTATTTATACCCTCTCCCTGATCTCCGATAAAACTATTTGGACTCCACTTCTCTCTCTATTACACCGCTCTCGCTTCGCCTCTCTCTCTCTCTCGCGGTATCCCCATGGTTCCATCCAACCTATTCGACCGTTTTCCCTCCTCGGTCCTCTGAGGGGAAACCCTAATCGTTCCCCGAAACGTCGAATATATTTCGCAGGCTTCAGGTGAGAGATTGATCTCAAAACCCTAGAAATCGGTGGGTTCGGCATTCCCCGATGCCTCAGAGTTTGGTTTTTTGTGGTGATGAATTTTGAATCTTGGTGTTTTGTCGTCTTCTTTTTTGGATTTGATGGTGCCAAAATCTAGGGCTTTGTTTGGTTTTGATCGGTGGATGGAATCTTTTCGTTTCTTTGCTGTTTTTGTTGTTTTGAGATTGATTTTTTGGTGCGATAGGTGGGAGTACGAAAAGGCGGATTTATGTCCTTAAATCAATCAAAGGCAGAAAAGAGCGAGGGTCAGCAGCTGAGGAAGACCGGTCGTTCCAGCAGCTCCGGCCAGCACAGGGGATATTCCGGCGGCGGCGGCGGCGGCGGCGGGAAGGGCGGCGGCTCCGCCCCTCCTCCACAACTCTCCTCTTCCTCTTCGGCAAACCATTCCTCCCTCTCGACAAATCGGAGGTAAAGACTTTATCTACCCTGCCGCCCTCATGATTCTTTCTTGATGAAATCGTCCTTCTCATTTTTGATCTGGGGAAATAGTTGTTGAAAAGTTAGGGTTTTTATTAGTGTTTGTTATTGTCTTCTAGTTTTAAGAAGTCTGGAAATGGACTAGGAGGGTCGTCTAGGGCGAACACATCAAATTCGAGGGCCAGTGCTGCTGTTGCCCCTGCGGCTCCCATTGCTCTGCGGGCCGAGCAGAATGGTGCCCATGTCCAACCACCGTTGCCTGGTCGTCCAAATTCCTTACTTTTTAATAATTATTATTTTTATTGAAATTTATCAGATTGATTGATTAATCATAGATTAGAATGCAGAAAAAAGAAAAGAAAAGAAGAGAAAAAAAATGCTGCTATACTCATAAATTTACACATCATCGTGTTGTTCAGGATCATCTGACGCACCAGCGTCTAGTGCTGCAAAACCTGTGGATGTACCCATTTCAAGAAACTCCCAAGCCCATCCAAGGGCTCCGGTTTCTCGGTCTGCTGCAGGGGCTTCAGATTCCACAGCCCCTATGACTCCAGGCAAGGGTAGTTTCTTGCACATTTGTTCACTTTGTTATTTGAATGCTTATGCCAGCTGATTATGTAGGTTTAGATGTCTTTCCTTTTTTATGCACCAATTGTTATAAGTTGGTGCTTGATTTTCTGGTACTGATGATTTTTTTGGAGGTCTTCATTCTTTGGAGCTATTCTTTTAATTTATTTTGTTGGCTTACTGCTTCCTTCCCTTCAGGTGATGGGTCCAAGGCATTTACTCTCCAATTTGGGTCTATAAGTCCTGGTATCATGGATGGAATGCAGGTATTTATTCTTGCATTTTGCTTCAAAATGAGTTTTATGCTTTTTTTTGAATATTGGCTCTTATTCGTATTCTTTTGCAATGTACCTTCTGATTTGGCATAATTTACTATAATTATTATAGATTCCTGCTCGAACTACCTCAGCTCCACCTAATCTGGATGAGCAGAAGCAGGACCAGGTTTGTAGATATTGTACTGGATTTCTATAATTTACTTTGCAGCAAAAAGAAAAAAGGTGTGCTGTAAATTGATATATAGGCTCAGTTTGCTCTAATGATGGATGAACTGACATTATATTCCTGTAGCTGTCCATCTTCTACATGACCTTTATCATTTGGTAGCTTTATAAATTTAGCTGAAGCATTCACTTTATATATATATATATATATTGATATGCATCAAGCAAATGTGTAAATTCTCTGGCATGGTTAGGACATTTTATCGAAATGTTGAAGCTCTATCATGGGGAAATCTTGATCATTGTCCAATAGGTACCTAATAGAAGTCATTGCGACCGTTGGTGGTATCATTGAGTTTTCTCAGTTTGTGATGTCATTATTTTAAGATCTTGAATTCCATCATGCAGGCTCGCCATGGTTCATTCAGGGGCATGCCCAAAGTTCCTATACCCTCTGGACCACAGCAGCCACAACAACCTAAGAAGGATGCAAGTGGTATTTGCCAATCTAATACTGGAGAGTCTCTACTGCCTGGCCAGGTAAAATGGGATAGGCACTCCCAAATTTCAGCAGCCCCTGCCATACCACTACCCAAACCTTCTGTTCTTCCTTTAGCTGGGATATCTATGCCGATGGCATTTCAACAGCCCCAAGTTCCCCTCCAATTTAGTGGTCCCGGTCCTCAGCTGCAGTCACAGGGTGTTGCATCCAGTTCATTGCAAATGCCAATGACGTTACCTGTTGGAAATGTTCCCCAAGTACCACAGCAAATGCTTCTCCATGGCCTCCAGTCTCATCCTCTACAACCTCAGCCGATGATGCACCAGGGACAAGGCTTGGGCTTTGCACCTCAAATGGGTCACCAACTGCCTCCTCAGTTAGGAAACCTTGGAATTAGTATTGCCACTCAACAGTTTGCACAACAGCAGCCTGGAAAATTTGGTGCTCCTCGCAGGACCACTGTAAAGATTACTCACCCGGACACCCATGAGGAGCTGAGACTTGATAAAAGGACAGATTCATGTGCTGATGGTGGTTTTACTGGGCAAAGGCCCCTGCTCAATGTAACCTCTCAATCTCAACCTGTTCCGCCATTTACTCCCTCCCATTACTATCCTCCATTGCAACCTAGTGCTTATAACCCGTCGCAGATGTTCTTCCCTACCTCAACTTCTCTTCCTTTGACAAGCAGCCAGATGTCTTCTGGTTCGCAGGCACCAAGATATAACTATCCAGTTGGCCAGAGTGGCCAAGCCATTTCATTCATGAATCCATCTGTTATTAAGCCCATGCCTGGTAGCAAATCTGGCCCTCCTTTGCATGGTCTCTCTGAACCGCTGAAAGTGGAAGCAGTGCCTGTCTCTGCTCCATCAGCTCCAGTTCAGGGGATGGTGAAGCCAGTTGTTAGTTCGCATGGGAATCAAGCTGGAACTGCTTCAGTGGCAGTTCCCATAAGCAATGCTGAAGCACCTAGGGTGTCCAAGCCTTTTGGAGAAGCCATGGCTTCTCATCCACAACAAGGCAGTAAGATCAGTCTAGAAAGTTCTGTCCAACAGTCCAAATCAGCTTCTCAGCAATCACAAACCACACAGGCCTCAATTTTATCAGTTCCTGTTGCTCCTCATGGGGATTCTGGACCTGTTGAGACAGGAACCGATTGCAGAGGAAAAGAACCTGTCCGAAGATCGGACTCATTCAACGATAACCAGAAAAAGACCAGTAAAAAGGACCTCAGACACTCGCAACACCTGCAACAGGTCTGACTTTCCAAATGTTTCTTATTCTTTTGTTTTCATCTTCTCATGTAGAAGATATATTTTGCTACTTTTATATGTATGGCAATTTCTATTTGTAAATTTTGGACATGATTATATGTTGCAGACCGATGCTTCTGAATCTGCAGATGGAGATGTAACAGCAAGACAACTGTCCAGAAATTCTGAGAAAATCCTAGAATTTTCAGGGTCAGATATGGTGACCGCTGCCACTAGCTTGTCTTCACTTAGTTTAGAACAATGTAGTTCAACTGAAATGAGAAGTTCTAAAGCTGTTGAAAGTCAATTGGTCCCCACCAAGTCAGAGTTGTCTGGGGTTAATTTGGTGAAGGAAATACCACAAGATGCTTGTTTGAGAGCTGACACTGGAATTCTAGTTAAGGAGAAAGGTTCTTTTGTGACATCAGCTTCTATGGTTCTTGAGATGGATGAGACTGTACCTAAGAATTCATATCCTACTTTTAGTCAGGACAATTCCATCTTGTTAGATGTTGAACCAGGACAAGAAACATATGCAGAGAGGGAACATGGGGAAAGTGAAGTATTTAGTGATTCCTCAGGAGATACTGGCAATGCTAAAATGTATCCAATATCTGTTTTTACAGAATGTGTTGAACGCAGGAAACCAGTTGATTTAGTTGAGCAAGATGGGGCTGGAGGAGATAATTCAGAAAGTTCAACTATCTGCGAAACTTATGATGCTAAAGGGCAGCAGTCTGGTTCCTACAATGAGGAAGTGGGGCAAAGCTTGGTGGTTGAGAAGACAACTGAGGAATCAGACATCTCTGCTAGTACATATGCAGACCCCACCAAAGCTGAAGCGATTTCTTCTAGTCATCTTTCATCTGCAATAATTCAAGAAAAAAAGCCTTCCTCCCCAGGTGCCATCACCAATACAAGTAAAGCAATATACAGCCAGGATGTTGGCTCAATTGATCCTGATGTCCCCCAACCAGAGACAGCCACCGTTTCAGCCCCTGTTACTTCTAAGGTGACAGAGAAACTGGAAGGAAAAGTTATAGAGCTCTCTAGTGAGGATACCATTTCTGTTTTGTCTTCTGGGCCCAAGGAGCCTTCTTTGGAGCCTCCTAGGGGTAAGCCTGCTTCTGGAAAAAAGAAGAAGAAGAGGGAGATTTATTCAAAGGCTGATGCTGCGGGGTCTTCTGATCTTTACAATGCATACAAGGGTCCTGAGGAAAAACATGAAACTACCAGTACCACAGAAAGTGTGGATAGTCCTGTAGTGGTAGATGCTGAAAAACATGTGGCTGCAGATACCAATAAGGATGTTGTTGCTAGAGAGGAAGATGGGCCGAGCAAAGTTGAAGTGGATGATTGGGAAGATGCGGCTGATATCTCCACTCCAAAATTGAGAATACCGGAGAATGGACAGCAAGCCAGTCGAGTAAATAAAAATAAAGATGATGACAGAAATGAGAGTACGAGCAGAAAGTATTCTAGGGATTTTCTATTAACATTTTCAGAGCAATGTACTGATCTTCCTGCTGGGTTCGAGATTAGATCTGATATAGCTGATGCTCTGATGGGTGTCTCTGTTGCTGCTTCCCGTGTTGTTGACCGTGAACCCTATCCAAGCCCAGGAAGGATTACAGAGAGATCTCCAGGGTTTTCCCGGGTGGAACGCCATATGGTTGGTATTGTGGATGATAAATGGACGAAAACATCTAGTTCTTTTGCTTCTGTACGAGACATTCGGCCAGAGATTGGGCATGGAGTTGCTGTTATGAACTTTCGTCCAGGACAAGGAGTTGCTCATGGGGTTTTAAGACATCCTCGTGGGCAGTCATCTGGTCAGTTTTCTAGTGGCATTCTTTCAGGGCCAATGCAGTCACTGTCATCTCAGGGGGGGATGCCACGTAATGGTGCTGAAGCAGATAGGTGGCAGCGTTCTCCTGGCACTCAAAGAGGGTTAATACCTTCCCCTCAAACACCTCAGCAAATAATGCACAGAGCTGAGAAAAAATATGAAGTGGGTAAAGTGACTGACGAGGAAGAGACAAAACAAAGACAATTGAAAGCCATACTGAACAAGCTGACACCTCAGAATTTTGAGAAGCTTTTCAAGCAAGTTAAAGAGGTTAATATTGACAATACTGTTACTCTTACCGGTGTGATCTCTCAGATTTTTGACAAAGCTTTGATGGAGCCAACTTTCTGTGAGATGTATGCTGATTTCTGTTACCATCTTGCTAGCGAACTACCTGATTTCACTGAGGACAATGAAAAGATTACCTTTAAAAGGTTGCTTCTTAATAAATGCCAAGAGGAATTTGAAAGAGGGGAGAGAGAGCAAGCTGAGGCTGATAATGCTGAAGAGGAAGGTGAGACTCAACAATCTGAGGAAGTAAGGGAGGAGAAAAGGATTAAGGCAAGGAGGCGTATGCTGGGAAATATTCGATTAATTGGTGAATTGTACAAGAAAAGAATGTTGACAGAAAGAATTATGCATGAATGCATCAAGAAGTTGCTCGGGCAGTATCAGAATCCTGATGAGGAAGATATTGAAGCTTTGTGCAAATTGATGAGTACAATAGGTGAGATGATAGACCATCCCAAGGCCAAGGAACATATGGATGCATATTTTGACATGATGGCAAAACTATCAACAAATCAGAAGCTATCATCTCGGGTTAGGTTCATGCTGAAGGATTCAATTGATCTGAGAAAGAATAAATGGCAACAAAGAAGGAAAGTTGAAGGCCCGAAGAAAATTGAAGAGGTGCATAGAGATGCAGCTCAGGAGCGGCAGGCTCAAGCAAGTAGATTAGCTCGTGGTTCTGGCATTAGTGCTGCCTTAAGAAGAGGACCGTCTGTTGACTATGGTCTGCGGGGAACCACTATATTAACTTCTCCAAGCTCCCAGGTTGGTAATATACACAATTTACCACCTCAGGTCCGTGGGTATGGACCTCAAGATATTCGCTCAGAGGATAGACATCCGTTTGTGAGTAGACTGTTGTCAGTTCCCCTTCCTCAAAGGCCTACAGATGATGATTCAATTACCCTTGGCCCACAAGGTGGACTTGCCAGGGGTATGTCTGTTAGAGGACAGTCTTTGATGTCAAGCGTTCCTGTGGCTGATATTTCTCCCAGTGTTAATGACCATCGTAGGATACCACCAGGTCCAAATGGTTATGGTCGGACACCTGATTGGACACCTTACAGTTCAAAGGAAGAAATGATGCCAAAATATGTGCCAGAGAGGTTCTCTGGAGCACGACATGATTTAATGAATCCTCAAGATCGTGATACTTATTTTGGGAGCAGGGACAAGACCTTGGATCGTTCTTTTGATAGGTCTGCAGCAACCATCCTTCCTTCTGGACATGTGCAGGGATCTTTAAGCAGTAGTGCTGGTGCATCTTCTGAAGCTAAACAGTTGTCTGAAGAGGCTCTGCGAGAAAAATCAATATCAGCAATAAGAGAATTCTATAGGTAACATCTTTTTCTTATCTATTTTCCTTTCCTATCTACTTGCTGAAAATTTTATATGCTATCATGCATTACGCATACCATTGGTTTTGTGTCCAGCGGGAAAAATTACTAGACAACAGAGCTTAATCATAGTAGGGCTACATGGGAGTTGTAAGTTTAGTTGATTATGACCTTGTAAAAAGTCTGACAGTGTAAACAATTTTTCGCATGGTTATGGGATGACCAACACACCCATTTTGCAGATAACCTGTCATTCTTTTCAGAAGGAGATATTTACATATTTAAATTTATCTTTTTTATTAGCCGTATATACTTTGCTTGTCTATATGCAATGCTTTGAATTATATTGTCCTTGATTATCCTGTCCGTGCTTCTGATAAAGTGATGTTATGCCATGTTGTCATTTTATTCCATGATTCATAGTGTTATAACTCTGTTGACAATATTATCATTGGCTTAAGTTAATGAACATTTACTCTCTGCAATTTTTTACTTGTCGATGATGTAAATCTGTGTTCGGTCTTTATTTTTTATTTTTCAATTTTTCTTACCTTTTAACTTAATTCTTGGTTTAGAACTCTCTACCCAATCACATCAGAATAACTCTTTTTTCAGCCACTTCTCTTATGGTACCATCAACTGATCTTTTTGACATTCCCATGTTGAATAAATAAAAGGCTGCTTAAGTGTTCAAGCAATGTCATGGGATACTTGCCAAGGAGGGTTACTACAACCTTTAGACGGAAGTTGGACAGTGGACAGTGCAACTCCTTCCAGGGTAGCATTGAGAGACTTTCATCTGCATCACCAATAATAGTCCCTCTTTGAAAGCTGGTACTTCAGCTTGCTCGGCAGAGCACGGAGGAAAGAAACTAAAGTAGCTGGCAACATAATCACCATTTGAGTTTCTCACTGTTAATTCTGCACTAGAACCCATAAGATTGGCATCCACATCCATTTTACATTTCACTCAATCATGAGAAGAAGCATTCGAAGTGTGAATTTGATGTGGAGCAAATTAAATGGTTATTGACCAACTGCTTTTTTTAAGAGATTTCATCTGGCAATCAATAAATGAGAGAGCTCTACTTACTACTTGCAAGGGACTCAAGCAAATGGATTCAAAACCTTGGAGTTTCTAGCATTCCGTGTGTGCCAGAGAATTGTAGCCACCAATACAAAGAGAGAAGTATCATATTTCACTTAAATGGCGTTCTTTTAAATATTTAAAAAAGTTCAATTTCTGTAGTCATTTAACTGTTGCTTAAATCCTTCAGCTCAGACAAGAATATGTCATCATGAAGACTATAAGATCAAATGTTTTGGTAGCCATTTTATTTGTCCAACCGTTTAAATCATTATTTATTAGTTGATATTTGTAAATTCTGTCTAAATTCATTTTATTATCAACAACATTTTATAATATAATATCTAATATACTAGTTAAAATATGTAATGCTTTGATCCTAAATGATTGTGTTTAATGTTGCTTAAGGTTTACAAAATCGGTACGAAGAACTATATTGATAATCCATCAGTATTGTATGATATGCCCTTTGAATCGAGACAATGTACCAATTCTTTTCTCACTTTTAATCATAATAGTATTCGGTACTGTGCAGTACAGGTGGTTTCACTAGATCCGGTTCATACTGAATTGAATCTCGGTACAATACGATACGATTGGTACAGATCAGTAAGGCAGATTTTGATGTTGCTTATTCTCAACACATTACATAATTAAGAACATGTGACATGTAAGTGCATAAAAAGCAAACTAAGAATATTAGAAAATTGTTTTTTCCTCTAATGCACTTTCAAAGGATTGGCTTATCATCTATACCCCTCTATGAAGCATGGACTTGGAATGGGATGATTGATCGTGAGGTGGCATTATAAGAACATGCCAGAATGACAAAACATGAGGGCATTGCAATGAATAAACAAATACTGTAGAAACATAATTACAAAATGCAAACATTTATTTGTCAATATCTTGAATAAGAAGCCATAAATTATGATTTTTAGTAATAATTTCAGCATGCCCAATTTATTTATAAAGGAAGAGCCAAAATTCAAATGAAAAGGTTCAAAATAATATAAATAACAAGGATTTCAATACCAATTTCAGTACTTGTACTAATACCTCAGTGGTATAGTGTTGGTATGGTCTGGTTCTTGAAAATGACACTTAGTACAGGATCTATCAGCTCCCTGCCAGTATGATTCAGTGTGTCCAGTATGGTCTGGTACTAAAAACCATGTATAATATCCGAGTAACTTGATAAAGCAAAAAGATCCCTTAATTATAACAATTGACGTAAAAAAATATCATTTCCATCACTCAAGGCTAATCTGTTTTATGATGTTTCTTTCCATTCATTGGGGACTTCATTAGTTGGCAGATTTCTTTTGATGTAATGCTATAAGACAACAAGTCATAACTACATTTTGACAGAGACTGACATAGAAGGGGAAGGAGCCTATGCTTTTGAAGGTGGTCTGTGATAAGCCTGGCATATGTTTTCTCCCAATTTGCTCATATGCACATAGACAAAGGTTTCTAGCAATACTGATAGGAAAAAAGAATGAATAAAAGGAAGAGGGAAACGAAAAAATAAAAAAGAAAGAGCAAAGAAATCTGCAGGCATCTAACTCTACAATTGCCACTTGAAGCTGCCTCTATCTCCAATGGTCGCTGAATGCAAGCACTGTGGCTCCCTTTTTTCCTCTCTCACACAGAAACACATGCATACTTGTCAAACATGATGGTTGACCTCCCCAACCTGCCTGATCCAACTTGTAATCTTGCTAGGCTTGAAATGAATTGGCTATTGTTTCCTAGAAATAACGAGTCTGTCTTATAGCAAGGTCATTGGAGGTGCAATTGGATTAGGTTAGTCCAAATTTAATCTGACCTATCACCAACCTTACCCAAATTCATAATTTGAGTTTTTGGATTGGGTGCAACTCATTGAGAATGAATACATTATGTTCTAACTCGCACTTATTTGTGTATACCCACTCTATGTTTCAGTTGGACTTGCCTAATTTGTGTCAAGTAAATGGATGGTTCCATGCCTACATCCTTGATCTTATTTCTGATTTAGATCAATTCTAGTTCTTGTTAGACCAGAACTTGTTATCTCATTTTCTTATTTTGTTCACGAAATTGTGTTTCTGCATTAGAAGTACATGTGAATGAGTGCTTCTTGTTGAGACACTTAAATTGGAGTCCTCAAAAACACTCTATTGTAGAAGTAGAACCGATGTCTAATACACCCTAGGCAAACTTACCAGTTTGTGATCCCTTATTTTTAATGTTCCTTAAGTATATAAATTGCTACTTTAAGGAAATTCTGTTATAAAAAGAATTTTGAATACTTCATCACACTGTCTTCCAATGCATGCCAAAACTCAGGTAGACAGGTGGAAAAACAAGCATCATGTATCAAGGCCTTTTATGCTCCTTTTTGAAAACAAGCACCTTTGCTTCCTGATTTGTGGAATCTCTCCATCCTCCTTGTACTTAAGCAAACTCTAGTTTTTCATGATGAATGGAAAGAGAGGACATTAGCTGGGTATTCAATAAAAGGGTAGTTTAATTATGGTTCTCCCTTTGCCTGTAAATTTGATGACATAGGTTGTGCTGCATTCTCTTGCTTACAGTTAAAGCCACCATACCCTATGACAAGTTAGAGGATAGGACTACCTCCCACATCTGATCTTGGGATAAGATACGAGTTTTCTTTAGGATCAGATTTCCTTCTTGATCTTTCTTGCTGAGAGAAAAAAGCCAACAGAAACATCATAATGCCCTGGAGTAAGGATTTCAGTACCAATTTCGGTACTGTACTTTGTCGGTATGATCTGATTCTTGGTATTGACACTCAGTATTGACACTCAGAAGGGGTCATACCGATTATCAGTTACCCACCAGTATTAGTTGGTATGCTTGGTAGGATTGAAGGCAGTGATACCTAGTTATCCATGATCTACCATGAATCTTTGAGCCCCCCAGAAAGAGAAAAAATCTAGAATAACTGTTTTCTTTACCATAAATTTGTCACACGCCGTATCCTTCTTTTTATGCTATAAGAAATGACCTAAGCTAGATCCCTATAGACGCTATGACTTTTATATGATCCAAATTCCAGAAGATGGAAATAAAGGAAATGTACAAATAGAAACAAAGTTGGTTAGACAGCGTAGGCAGCCAATATCCCTTTTCTTTCTTTTCTTTCCTCCTTTCGTCTCTTTGGTTCTTTCCTTGCTTGTTTTCTTTCATTCCCCATTTTTAATAATTTTTCTTTCCGCTTCATGCACCCGAGAGGAACTTAGCATCCCTCTATCCTGTCTACAAGATAAAGGGGCACACAACTTTGTAAGCCTTCTCATGAGATATGTTTCCCATTTAAGTTGTCTTGTCTTCTATTTGATGATTGAGATGAGTCATTGCTGGCTCAGACAACTCAGGGACCGTATAACTCTTGAGCAAGAACTATGCTGAAATTTTCTCTCAATTGTTGAATGATAAAACTCCTGTAACTTTTTAGATACCCCTAAGATCGGTTAAAAACCTTTAAGTCTCATATAACACAGCAAATAACTGAAAAAAAAAAAAAAAGCTTTTAAGATGAAAGGAATTCAAGTCTACTCTAAACCTCAGATAGGTATGACTGCTTTTGGTCCATCCTATTGCATTAGCTAGTGCCAAATCATATTCATATAAAATAATTTCATTGGTCTCTGTTAGACTTGGAATTGGGCTGGGACCATATTTTTTCAGATCAAATCCTTGTCTGATTGGTGTCATTCATGATTAGTTCATCAGGCCTAACCTGCAGTCTAGCTTCTGAGTTGGAGTCCCATGATATTTTGGTTCAGGTCTCCCGCTGATTAGGCTTAGACACCCGTATCACCAGGGAAATATTTGATCTTTGTTTCTGCTATCATTATACATATCAAGATACCATTGAGAAAAAATTCTTCTCATGATGATGGTGCCAGTTGTATTCCTAAAGAGATTTTAACCGATGGTTTTTTGGCTTGTGATCTCAATTCCATTAACTCTAAATCTTCTATGTCCTTACTTTTAGAAGTCTAACACCCCAATGAGATTGCTAATTTTAAATTCTTGTACTTATTAAAGGTACATGAGTAATTCAACAAGCCACATGGTCCAATAAATTATATAAAATGGAATTCCATATGATGTGATCAAGTTGGATCTTATGATCCAAGGGATTCTATGATGCATAATACATATTTGGATCAGATGATCCTAATTGATCTTGATATGAGAATCAGATCCAGATAATTTAGTCTTTCTTTTGGTCCAGATCTCGAGGTTGTGGATTGTAAGATTTTGGGTGATAATCTGTTAGGGTTTTATACCATTCCTTCTACTCAGGATCTTCTTGTTGTGCTACTGTATTAGGTCCTTCTTAGGCCGATGGACAGCTAAACTTTAATAGAAAACATTTTTCTCCAAGACAACTTTCATTATTGATTTGACTTCCAAGATCAACTAGTAGTCATTATTTTTTTTGCATGGTACCTGATCCAATGGTAGTACAATCAAATGACTTGCTTATTTTAATTATTATTTATGAAGGCCTGTTTGGTTGCCTGGGGTATCTACCCCAAGGGACAGGACCTATATTTTCATCCCATGGATGAGGCTTGATATCCTGGGATTGAAATTGTTCAAGTTACTAATCCTAACTTGTATTTGGATGCATTAAGAAAATATAGATTGTACCAATGGAGGTTATATACTAAGCCAGCATCTATGATGATTGGTCTAGGGGATCATATAAAATAGAGATTATATAAATAAAGATCTTATAAGACAAAGCTTATATAACTATATCATCTTCTTTTAAGAAGCCAATAGAACCTTTTTTTTGGAATCAAACCTGAGAAATCTATACACACACTAGCAAAAGCTATTTACAAACATAGTTCTTTCCATATGTTTTTAAGTTCTCATCAACAGCCCATACTCTTCATTGCTTCTAGTAGGTGGCTGGGGCTTTCGCAATGGACTTGCGGAGGGGTGGGGTAGCAGCAATGGGCTGTTGGTGGCTGGTGAGGTGAGAAAGAGGGGTGGGTGGTGGGGTGGAAGGGGCATTAGCCTTACTTGGTTGAGAGGTGGTGAGGGCAAGAATTAGGGTGACATGGGCGGATTCTAGAGGTGGTGATTTTGAGGAACTGGGCCTGCTTTTGAGGATTTTGTGTCCTAGCGCTTTTCTTGAGTTTTCTTTTTAAGCACTGCTTCATAAATCCTTGCAGGAAAAAAAGAGGTCTAGAGGTACTGACTTGTGGATGAGGCCATACCAGCAAGGCTTTGGACCTTCAGACTAAACATTCAAGCAGAGGATGTAGTCAAGCACATGCTTTTTCTTTGAATCACGTGTTTGGAAGTTTGTTTGGAGGAAAAGGCTTGTAATGGTCCAAGCTACATCTTAGTTCTTTCCTAGACTTAGTTTAAACCCTTAAAATGGTTATGGGGAATTGAAGGACTGTGTTTGGCAAAAAGTACCCTAAATCCTAAATTCTATATTTGTTTTAGGAATAATTGCTTTGGTTAATTTTCATATCAAGATAATTTTTTGAATGTGACAACTCATTGCACTTGTGCCCATTAGGGGCTGGCATGGTAAGGCATATTGGGCAAATCATGCTAACACTCGGCATGCATTGGTACAAAAAAATATGCAAGTTTGAAAATATAAGGGTGATTAGTCCACTAAACATACTATTACATCAAAATTTTGAAAAACCCTCGATTTTAATTGCTTTATGCAAGTTTATAAGAATGATTTGTTTTAAATTGGCAAACATATATCCTAACTAATTTTAATAATATAATAATCCTAAAATTTTATGTTCGTCATTGTCTACCATTTGTGCTGCATAACTTCAACTAATGCTGTTCAAACTAATATTCAAGGCTGCAGGAGAGTCCAGGTGGTGGAACCACCTTATAGACCAGGATGGTCCCTAGGTGCTTAAACAGCTGCTTGGGGATGGATGAAAGCCTGCCAAGCTTTTATTTGCATGTTTTGAAGCATATGCATAAATAAGCATGTGCATATATTGTATATAATTTCTTTTTTCAGCATATGTAACATCATGAAACTTGATTTTCACACTTAAAAAATGTCCAAAGATTGAAATACACTTAAAGGAGAGCTATAACAGCGTTGCTGCCACTGTAGCAGTCAGTAGGTTGTACAACACAGTTAGGTGGGCAGCTCTAGTGAGAAGTGAAGGTAGAGGAGGAGTAGGAAAGAAAGAGGAATAAAAATCAAAGGAAGGAAAAGAAGATGAGATTGGTTTGAAGAAGAAGAAAAGAAAAAAAAACAAACCTGGTACTAGTGCTGGTCCTCCATAGCTGCCACCACTTGTAGTTGTTGTTGATTTGCTGGGAGCCATTGATCAGCTCACCACCTACAACTAGGTTGGTTGTAGCCTTCATTGTCCTACATCCTATGGAGCTCGAATAGGGAAAGAAAATGTAAAGCCCTTAATGTAGGTTTTAAGCAAGCTTAGCCTAGGCAGCCTGACCAAATTAAGTGCCTAGGTTGTCGTTTTTAATGACGCTTCTAATATTATACATCTTTGTTTACACATTAATGAAACACATGCTCAAACCTTGTGCTTATGTGGTTACTTGCAGTATGGTTTTGCATGTGCATGTGGTAGCGTGTGGAAATGTGTTCATTCTTTATGGCTGATTAATGGAAAAGTTTGAAATTCTAGTGTTGGGGTTTCTGAAGGTCTATATCATGAGACTCAAGCATTGTCATTCTTTTGTTGTACGCATGCTGAAGGGTGCTGATCTAAATACTAAATCTTAGGAAGGTGAATTGTGTTTAGGGGTGTAAACAAGCCAAACGAGCAAGCTGGCCTTGGCTCGAGCTCAGCTCAAAACATTATGGGGCCAGCTCAAACTCATCTCAAGCTAGGATGGACTGAGCTTAAACTCAGCTTGTCTATTACCAAGCTGAGCTCGAGCTAGCTTAGATGGGCTCGCATTTGGCTGAGAGGATGAGAAGAAAGAAGATGATGCCATTACCATGTCTGTGGAGGGGAGTCTTGGCCTAAAATATCAAAATTAACATTTAGATCTCTACTTTCTCTATACAAATTGAAAAAAAATATTAGACTTTTCTACCTTCGTCATTATTTTTTCCGGTCATATGCCATTTTTTTTGATAGTCTGTAACTCAGTAGAGGAAGCAAAAAAAAGCAAAAGAAAAAGAAAAAGAAAAGAAAGAAAAACAGAAAGAAAAGAATGACCTCATCCCATCATGTTGCTGTGTGCTTGAGGAAGAACAAGAAGGGAGGCAATTAGTGAACCTCAATTGTAAGGTTTGGAGTCATGGAGCATGAGGTTATTTTGTTGCTTTTAACGATTATTTTGTTGCTGAATGAAATGCAATGGCTAATGTCATCTCTTTTTAGCAGTATAAATGTGTTCACTGGTCCCGCTCTCTGGTTATAACCACTCTTATCTTAAAATTATCTGTACCTCACATACACTCAAAAAGAGAGGAAAAGTACATCTCGCAAAGTTGGAAGTGTATTTGACTAGAAATCACATTTTATTATTAAATTTAATGGATATTATAGTTTATTTTTTGGTGAATAGAGATCACAGTCATTCAAAATTTCAAACAACATCCCATATGTTCAATACCAATATAATATATATTATTAATGTTAATTATTTATAATTTTGAGTTATATTGAGCTAAAATCAAGTAAGCTGAGTCTAACTCATGTTCAGCTCAGTAATTTTCAAGCTTGAAAACCTAGCTTATATTCGGCTTGTTTGCCAATCAAGTAATCCAGTTTTGAGTTGAATTTCGAGTCAATCATGAGCTGCTCAAAAAGCATGTTAGTTTTACAGTCCTGGTGTCACCAACCTCAAATAGGTTGCTCTTTGTTTATGTTTTGTCTAACTCTGATTACCATCAAAAAATTTGTCTAGATCTTAATATTTCTTTGGTTTTACATTGAAAGAACCTTTGGTGATCTTTGAGGTTGTTAGGCTTCATTTTTGGTTGGCACTTGAACCTGCAGATCCCAGCACATTCTATTTGATCAAGTTTGACCTGCTTTTCTCTTCATCTTTATCTGATTAGGTATTTCTGATTTCACTAAGATCCCTTGAGTGCTTTACTGTTTTTATTCCTCCAAATGGGCCATTTATGGATGGTTTAACTGTTTATGAATACGAAAGGACCACCTAAACCTATGCTCGTCATTGTTGAGCCTTGTAAACCTATTTAGCATTCTTTATGCTTGTTTAGTGTGATTTCTCTTTCTTTATTTTTTTTTTTTCTCCCTTTGTTAGTCTCTCTATCATTGAACCATCCATTTTTTTTAAAAAAAAATTCCTTTTGTTTTTTGTGGTATGGTTTAAACACTCCTTGACGCTTCGCCACTAAATGACTTGATGTGCAAAATACCTGTGGTTTTCCTATGATTAGTCAAGATCTAAATCAGTTCCATTACCTTTGGTAATGGATAAGTCACACCTTGGTGTTGTAATAGCCCCCTTTATGTCTTACACAGGAATATCATCGAAATACTAATGCTTGATCCTTCTTTGACTTGACATGTTGGTTTCTGTGTGTCATACCATCGTTCCATGGTTTCCCCATGTCTTGCTAGTTCTTAGTTCCTAATTCTTCCTTCCCAACCTACAGTTTCCGCTCCACATGTCTTTTTGGTGTGGCACTGTCCATGTTATTATTTGTTTGCTGCTTCATGGAATTCTTGTGATTTACTTGCTCTATATTGTTCTTGGTACTAATATTGATTGCTTCTGTTGGATTTATTTTGTGATCTTTTTTAGTCATCTGCTTCCTGGTGTCATTTGGTCCAGACATCCTATTTGAGTCCATTCTCTCTTGTTCTCTTAGTAGCATCCATATTATCTTGTTCATGCCATCTTTATTTCGCCCCTTTATTTTTGTGATTTCTTTTGCCTCTTATGATTGTTTATGCCCTTAAATTTCTCTCAGCTATGGTCCACCTTTCTTTTTGAAATTTCACCATTCGCTGCACCCTTGTTTTTCTCTGATGTCAGATCCACCCATTGCCACGTCTGCGTCTGTACATTGTGTCACTCTGAAAATTTTCTTTTCCCAATGTGCAATATGACAGTAGATGAATCTCTGCATCAACTGTAAGTCTTGGCTGCCTAAAACTTGTAGATCTTTTTATCAGGATGGCATCCATTAGTGGTTTATCTCTCATTTGCATCATGCTACCTGGGATTTTTCTGCCCTTTTTTCTTTGCTTTCAACAATCACCAGCAGTCCCTTCTCATCAGCAATACATGCCTTCAAATTCTGGCATTTTCTGCATGTTAGGTTTTAATGAGTCTATGAACACTAGATTAGTGCCTGTTAATGTCACCAGCCATGTTGCTAGTATCTCTTTTTTGGCTTCCATCCCCCATTTCGGGCCTACTTTTGCAGTCTTGTTAGTTTATGGTTCCCTTGCTGGGCTTGCCAATTCAGCTGATCTCTCTGGCAGCAGCATTGTATTTAGAAGAAAAGACACTTTGCTTTTTTCTTGTAGATTTTCCTTATTATAGGGCACATGAAAATTTATCAACATTTGTGATCTGGTCATATAGATTAAGTCAGGCTTCCACGGACAGATCCAACATAGATTAATTCTGTGGTTTGAACTACAAATTCAAGCATATTTTTTACTTGCCTATTAACCTAAATCCTAATTTATTTTTCTGTGGTCATATTTTTCTTCTCCTCTCCTTTTTTTAAAATTATTTTGCACCCTTATTGTATCATTCATGACTAATTTGTAAGAGAGAACCTTGCAGCTGGCTGCCTCTCTTTCTTTCCTTCCTTCGTCTTATTCATTATCTTTGCTGTTATATATAGGTTTTTGTTTAAACTTTGACTTTCCAGTAGTCTATCAATTGCATGGGAAGATGACATAATGGAATGCCCTGCCATCCTTGTGGCAAGTTTTTATCTCTCTTTCCGGTCTCCTCTTTCCCCTGTTGTTGTACAACACAATTTTGGTCCTCTCATTACTTGCTTTGTTTCTTTGAACCCTTCTTTTCTTTTCCCCTTTTACCTGTCATCCTGATCATTTTCTCTGTATTCCAGACTATGATATTAGCGGTCCATTCTTGATTACCTCAATATGCTTTGGTAGCTATCATATGTTTCTTGTAGCAGTGTAGACTCAATGTGCGCACACGCATGTGTGCAGGTAAAAGATGCTAAGTTAGCGGATTTGTTATTAGACGTTTTTACCCCTCCTCAAAGTCTTTGAAATTTTACCTTTTCCTTTAAGAAATACTATGTTGGATTATTTTCTCCTAATTTTATATAATTTCCAGTCATTTTGATTATCACTAACTTCATGCATAAGCAGTCATAACCACTTCCCCTCCCTTTCCCTGTGTTTTGTGTTTTTCTGCCTCTAGTTTGTCCTCCTTTCCTAGATGTTATCAAAATCAATGGATTGCTATTTACTACTAGATGGTGTCAATGATCAGAATAAAATGCTTCTGCACAAGATTTTGACAAGGGAGATTAGACATTGAGTTGGATGTTAGAAAGGGTGAACGATGGATGTTTTGCTTTGATCAGTGTGGCATTTCAGTTCATAAATCCAACATAAAAGCAAACTTTTCACTTTCTGGTCGGAAAATTGTAACTACTATGGCAAACTAGAAGCAAGGTTGTGTTCTTATGTTGGGTATAAAATTAATCTGGAATGACACGGGTGTTGGGATACTCTTTATTCTTCTGGTGGGAATGTTATAACTACTACAGGCTAACTAGAAGCCAGATTGTGATCTTATGTTGGATATAAATTTATTGGCACAAAAACACAGTGTTCTTTTATGGTTTTATCGGATGCAGAAGTTGTAGTCTATGCACACCCAGTGTTGGTTGCATGACTTTGCCTGAACAATGATTTTTGTGAATGACTTTTTAATCTTTTTGTATTATTTTTGTTTAATCATGGTCTTGAGTAGCTTCTTTGTTATGAATCCAAAGTTGTACATTTCTCTGAAATGAATTTTAACTTTCACAAACCTAATGCTTTGGTTTACGGTTCTGGAGAGGCCTTGTCTACCAATCACTATGCCTGTTGTGTTGAAGTGTTGGTTGTATTTTTCTTGTGTTTTGTTTCCAAATGTTTTATCTTGATTGTAGTTTGATTGCTGAAAATTCTTTTTTCCTTTATTCTCTCTAGTGCTAAAGACGAGGAGGAGGTAACCCTGTGCATCAAAGAGCTGAATTGTCCTAACTTTTACCCTGCCATGATATCGCTATGGGTCACAGATTCCTTCGAGCGGAAAGACATGGAGAGGGATCTCTTGGCTACACTTCTTGTCAACCTTTGCAAGTCTCGAGATAGCTTGCTTAATCAAGTACAACTCATCCAGGGGTAAGTATGCCAGTTGCTAAAACCCTGTAAATATACAAAAGCAAAACTTGATTTGATGAATGAAATCTTACAAACTCTTCACTTTTTGCCAGTTTTGGATCTGTCCTCACCTCGCTGGAGGATGCTGTAAATGATGCTCCCAGAGCAGCAGAGTTTCTAGGTCGCATATTCGCAAAAGTTATATTGGAGAATGTTGTTCCTCTTAGAGAGATAGGAAAGTTAATCCATCAAGGTGGGGAAGAGCCTGGGCGCTTGTTAGAACTGGGGCTTGCATCTGAGGTGCTTGGGAGCATCTTAGAGGTGATCAAAATGGAGAAAGGGGAAGCTATTTTGAATGAGATCCATGCAAGCTCCAATCTTCAGCTGGAGGATTTCAGACCACCACATCCAGTCAAGGCAAAGAAACTGGATGCATTTCTTTAGGGATGAGGATTCTTTGTTTTTGGTTAGATTATTATGTATAGGTCTTTTAGGGGGTTCTCCCTCTGGAAATGCTTGTTCTGTAAGGTTTTTATATATATATTTTTTTAAATTTTCCAATGCCTTACAGAATTCACATCTTCAATATTGGAAACAAAGCATCATTCGGGCGGCTTATCGGCAAGCATTGGCTAGATCCATTCAATCTTGCTCAGTGGAGTTCCTTCAGCAAACTATTGGTCTCCTGGATTAAAGACTAGCAGCCATGCCTTTGTTTCGGTTACTTTCATACGCCTTCATTCTTCAAGGGCATCATGACTATCTCGGCACTTAGCGACTACAACTGGTACTGTGAGCCTTTATAAATTAGAACTTGGATGACTGGTCCAGAGGATGTATTAAAATCTCGGCTTGTTCGGGCAATGCTAGCCTGCTTCCTATGAATCCCTATATTAATGACGTGACTGTACACAGGTGTTTATATGAATGTGTGTGTGTGTGTTCCATTACTTCTATTCGATAGAACCAATCTGAGTGGAATACATACCTGGAAACTATTGTGATCATGTAGAAATTCCAGATCCTCCTGCAAATTTTAGCAGGATGGCAGAATGCACCGTTGTCCAATATGATCACAAAAGTAAGGAGAATTATATCTTGTTCTTTTCTCCATGTTGTTCCAAACAGAGAACCAGAAACATCTAAGCATCAGGAACCATATAGCAAAAATTGAAGAGCAGATGTACAAAACTACAATGATCCGTGTAAATAAAGAAGCCTTCCTTGTGGATGACAGACTTAAATGACAAATTCTTAGGAAACATCAGTGCCAGTTAATGCAAGAAAAAGGGCCAAATCTTAGCAGGGAGAGAAGAGGATGAGGTGCTTCAGATGTGTGGGTCTGGAAGGAAAAGGGACTAAAAACCCATGCCTTTTCCTTTTTCCTTCTTCCCCTCCTTATTTCTTTTTTTTTTTTTTTTTTTTTTTTTTTAAATTAATAGATGGAGCTTAGAAACAGCATGAGCATCGTTTAGTTATAAGGATGGGATCTAATAATATAGAGTTAATAATATCCTTCCCTCCATGGGCCCATTAATTGTATGCAAAAATTTCCTCGGACTCTCTGGTGCTGTCTCGGCAACAAAAACAAGAACCGGTAATAATTCTCTTGTGCCAGGTGGCATAAGAAAGTTTTCGTGGACAGGAAACAGGGTCCCTACAACTACTCATTTTCCACGTGCAAGCAATCCAATCCGCCCATGTCTTCCGTTGCTTTTGCCTTGCGAATCTCTCTCTTTCTCTCTCTCTCTCTCTCTCTCTCTCTCATCTTCAAAACCATCATTTTGTTTTCTTTTCTGTGAAAATTCCTCCTTTCGTTTCTCAGCCGGAGAAGAAGCCATAAGAAGAAGCGTAAATTATTCTTTTCTTCTGCACATTGATCCGTCTGTGCTCCTCGTTGTCCATTCTCCATTCCATGCAGAATTCACACCAGTTCTTTCAGGTTTTTCCTTGATTCAATTGATTTTTACTGCCATCTTTGTACCCATTTTGGTCCCTCAAATTCTCATCTGTTCAAGGTGTCTCTTTGATTAAAGACCCATTTGGTTGTTGCGCATTGAATTCTTAGGAATTTAAGAATTGTCCTTGGAAGAAATAAAAGTTTGGGATTGATGATGTTTCTTTCATGAAATAATTGATGAATGTGTCAAACATTTAAAAATGGTTTGCTAAGAGATAATTAAGAGGGCCATCAATCAGCTCAATTTTCCAAGTCAGCAGAACAGGATTTCTTTTCTCCCTTTAAGACCCATTGTGGTTAGAGAATTATTTAAATGGGGCGTATCTAATTCCAATCCAATTTGTGTCTCTCTTGTTATTGAACATTGGTTGATACAAATGATTTAGCATTAACAGTTGCTTTCACATACATGCATGCATACATGCGTGTGCGTGCACACACAAACACATGTATACATACATCCATATACGCTATATATATATATATATGAAATTCAAATCATTCATGAAAGAAATACATGTTTGATGCTTTACAAATGTGTCTTACTTGACTGTTCACTGTCAATTTTCATACTTGTGAATGATGGAGAAGAAAGGGAGAAGAAAATCCTGTTCTTGCCATTGAATGATATGAAATGGTTGCTTCTGAAAGAAACTCTTGGATAGTATGCCGGCTATGCGTTTAGTCTTTTTTTCTGGATTGGTGTTTTATTTAAGAAGGCGTTGCTGTTGTTTGTGCAGAGTATTAGTTGGTGCAATATATGGCTAACATTCCAAGTGAACAATTTTTACAAATGGAGTGCGCTTGTGGATCTCTCTTGCATGAGCTCAAGGTAGGCTTAAGTTAATTTTGGTGAATTATTTGCGAGATGTGTTCACTTGTCATTGTTTTCTATCACTTTTGATGTTTTTGTCATTGTTGTTCCTCCTACTGAAGGCATTATTAGTAAGGGAAATAGTAGATGAACATAGTTCTAGGAAACAAACAAATAGTGTAATCCAGAACCTTGAGCATGGCTAGAGTTTCCTCTTCTTCTTAGATGAGAATGACTTATACAATCAAGCACTTCTTTGTTTGGAAGCCTTTAAAGGCCAATCTGCTTGTTGACATGATTGATTGCAGATAATATGGGATGAGGTTGGGGAGCCTGAAGCTGAAAGGGATAAAATGTTACTTGAGCTAGAGCAGGAGTGTGTGGAGGTATATAGAAGAAAAGTTGATCAGGCAAACAGGTCTAGAGCTCAACTGCGGCAGGCTATTGCTGATGCTGAAGCAGAGATTGCAGCCATATGTTCTGCAATGGGTGAGCCACCAGTGCATATTAGGCAGGTCTGTCTACTGTTTGAACTTGCTGTTAAAAAATAGGAGCAAAGAGAGAACCAATCTTTTATCCAATGATATACTGTCTCATGCAAATATTCCTACTGTCTGCTTTTCTTATCTATTTATATGAGTAAAACTTTTGCCTCTAGTCATATAGTAGATTGATGCTAACTCTCTAAAATTCAGTCCTATATTAGAAGGAAATAATACTGGAACTAAGGTACTTTCTATATTTTGCTTTAATAGACTCAGATTGGGCATCAAGAACTGGAACCTTTGACAATGTATATTGGTGATCAGAGCTGTTCGCAAAGACTCTAACAAACTAACTCGGATGTTCTTACTTGGTTTGCTTTGTCAGTGGAATCCAAATGCTGGGAGTATAAAGGAAGAGCTCGAGTTCATTATTCCAAAGCTAGAGGAGATGCGAAAGAGGACGAATGATAGGAGGAATCAAATTCTTGAAGTTGTGGAGCAGATACGGGAGATATTAACTGAGATTAGACCAGCAGTGTATGATTTAACCACAGTGTCTGTAGATGAATCTGACCTCTCTGTGAGAAGGCTTCAAGAATTACATGGGCAGTTACAACTACTTCAAGTCGAGAAGGTTAGATCTCATTTGTTAGAAATAATTCTCTTTATATTTTGTCAGTTCTGAATATCCTTACTCTTGTTCATTATTTTCCTCAAACTTATTTTGCTTTTCTATTGTCTTAGGCTGATCGCCAGAGAAAAGTCATGGACTACTTGAATACTTTGAATTCTTTATGTTTGGTACTTGGTATAGATTTCAAGCAAATAATTAGTGAGGTAGACCTTAATTTGAACAAAACTGAAGGATACAGAAACGCTAGTGATGATGCAATCGAAAGGTTGACCTCTACAATCCAGAGATTGCGAGAGATTAAGAGGCAAAGGATGGAACAAGTAAGTGATTTACATTAAAAGTTGCCATTTTTTAAAAATCCATTCTATTATTTAAAAATCTAAGTGTGGCAGCTTCAAGATCTTGCAACCACAATGTTGGAGCTGTGGAACCTGATGGACACACCAACTGAAGAGCAGCAAAGTTTTCAGAAAGTAACATGTAACATAGCTGCTTCAGAACATGAAATAACAGAGCCTGATGCTCTCTCTGTGGACTTCATCAAACATGTGAGTTGGTAATTTAAAGCGCACAGATGATACTCTTTTATATTCTTACTGGCGACATTATGAGGTCGACTGTAAAATGAAAGCAGGAACAAACCTAAAATGCAGGTCGAGGCAGAAGTTTTGAGGCTTGAAGAGCTGAAAAAAAGCAAGATGAAAGAACTTGTCCTCAGGAAAAAAAGTGAGCTAGAACAGCTTCGTAGGCGAGCACATTTAGTAGCAGAAGGAGATAGTGAAATAGAATTTGCATATGAAGCTGTAGAGACTGGTATTAGTCTAATATAATCATTGGTGACAATGTTGTTATATGCCTGTTTTCTTCCACTTCTTTCTTTAATGTACACCAAAGCACTAGATTCAGCTTGAACTTTTTCCAACTTTTCTATTGCAGGTCTTGTTGACCCCTCTGTTATACTTGAACAGATTGAGTTTCAAATTTCAGCTGCTAAAGAACTGGCATTCAGCAGAAAAGAAATTCTAGAAAAGGTTGAAAAATGGCTGACAGCTTGTGAAGAAGAGTCCTGGCTGGAGGAGTACAATAGGGTTGAGTATCCCACATATTTCCAGTGAAAATTGATCCACTATATATTCTTAGTAGTTATATTTGTTAATCTATGGTTTATTCAGGATCAGAACCGCTACAATGCTGGGAAAGGTACCCACCTTGCATTGAAGCGTGCTGAAAAAGCACGTGGCCTAGTCGGCAAAATTCCAGGTTTGAAGTCATGCTTTTGATTATAAAAATTTTGGAGAGATCTCAATTGCTCGAACATCAAAAGGTAAGGATCATATCTGTTGTTTCTATCCGAAGCAGCAATGGTGGAGGCATTGTCATCCAAAACTATGGCTTGGGAGGAAGAGAAAGGCATGGAGTTTAAATATGATGGTGTAAGCATTTCACACAGTTGAACATCTCATTCTTGGCTCAATTTGACAAATGGTTTCAAAATTTGTCACATGTTCCCTTCCTTTTCCTGCTATTGTAGATTGGACTTCTGTCGATGCTGAAGGACAATACCACTGTGAGGCAGGAGAAAGAACAAGAGCGCAAAAGGCAAAGGGTATTCCCTTGCCACTACAAAGATCAAACTCAAATAAGATCCTCACTGCTTGGCTGACATTGTAGCATAATTTTGATGCAGGATCAAAGGAGGCTTCAGGGTCAACTTATGGCAGCACAAGAAACACTTCTTGGGTCTAAGTCAAGCCCTTTGAAAAATGTGAAAAAGGTGACTAGGACTTTCTCTGCAGGTCCAAGTAGAAGACCATCTACACCAGGAGCTACATCACAATCTGATCTGCTGCATTCCACACAGGAAGTCTGATAGTGGGACTGACTTTATCTGCTGGTTAGAATCTATACTTTGTTTGAGCATTTATTTTATAAATGCTGCAGCTCAGATTGGTCAAGTGTATTATTTATTTAACGGTGTCACATGAATGCTTGTGGTCAGAAGAGACCTGGATGTTATAATCAAGCCCCCTAAGCCCTTTGCTCCTTTAGTTTCAGAAAGCACCATGCCATCCACAGCCACCAAGTGCATTTCTGACGATGTTGAAGAGGAGATCAGCATCCCCAAGAGTTGTATGATGATGAAGATAGTAGCTATTTCTCCAGTTATCTTGGTTTCTCAAGTTATAGCCACAGACATGCCCAAGGAGATGGAGTACTCTTTTGAAGAGAGAAGAGCTCGCTTTGTCTTGTCAAAAGATCATCTTAAGCATGTAAAGATTTGATGCTACCACTTTCAGTTGCTTGCAAATCTTTTTGTCCCCCCCAGTAATTGATGTAAGTCAATTTTGATTGGCTTCTTATAGCTTGTAATATATTCAAGTTTGAATTAGCTTGTTATTTCCTTTTCTCGAGAAACTTTATCTTCTTGTTTCGATGGTGACAGTTGAATTGTAATCTATACTTGAAAGTATTGGACAATCCTATGGTTTATAAAATCATTCAAATGCTAAGATTATGAGGTTTTATGCCATTATATTATAGATTGAAGGAATAAACTGAAAAAACTCACTAGTAGAACATTTTTTCATGCAGTAGGTGCTAGTTCTTTCGGTAAAATATTCCCCTTAAAGGCATGATAGCACCCATTTGAATAGGTTGGCACCTTTGATGCAAATGGGTTTCTGATGAGAATTTGTTTAGGCTATTACCCTTACTAAGCTGAAAAAGTCTCCACTACCCATCTGTAGCAGTTGTAGCACTGGTAGGATAATAGCACACCATAAAAAACTTAGCATTGATCAATTTAGACTTCATTGTCATTCTTTCCTTCATCTCAATACCATGAAGAGAATTAAGAAGGATTCTTAGAAAAGTTCTACCTTGTTAAAACTTCTTGCAAGTGAGTTGGCAGAGAGACTAAAAATTGGTCAATGGGATCCTATAACTTTAGATCCACTCCCTGAAACCAAGCAGTCCTTGTCCATGGCCATTGAGGGCCTACATCACAAACCTTATATTTTTCTACATGTACTTTTAAACAAGGTTTGAAATTTGGTGGGACAAGATGCCACACATCCCATCCCGATTCCCAACCCGATCAATCATCTCAATATCTGCTTGGAATACTTTTTTTTTTTCTTTAAAAAAATTATTTATGATGCTTTAGTATTTTATTTAATTTTTAAATATATTTAAACTTTAAAAGCTATATTTTTATGATAAATTAGATTTATTTAAAATCGATACTATAGTGTATTATGATCAAGTTGGGACGGAACGATCGAGATCGGTTCCGGAATCTGGACAGCCGGCTCAGCTCCGTTCTGCTGAGACTTGAATCACTGCAGATCTACTCATTAAGAAAGTATAAATCCTACGTAGCAGAGCCTGTAACTGGCCCGAACTTTGATATATTTCTTGATAGAAAATGTGGTGCTAAGCTGCAACAACTGGCTTCTGAATAGAAGTACATGAATCCTGCATTTGAATTTCTAACCTGACTGCAAACAAGAGAACCTCCGTGCTCCTCAGGACTTGTGGACCAAAGCAATACCGCATTGGTAGGATCCAGAGGTTCTCTTGGACTGATGAAGGTTTAGACAAGTCTGCTAAGGAAAGGCCTCTAAGCTACATATTCAATACAAAGCACCAGTAAAACTGGATCAAAGCATATGATAGAAATAGGTGTTCCAATAGCATTCAAGAATTTTTATCAGATGAAAGTTTTAAAACTTTCATAAAAGAATCTGTCCCATAAGAAAACTGCAGTAAAATAATCTGTCTTCTCTTTAATTTTGTATTTTAATTTTTCTATGTCAATCTCACAAAGCAGCAATCATGAGCTGCCCTAAATTTTAAGGCTTTAACTGCACAAAAGCTTGCCTCCTTAGCCTAGAATCAATACACAAGCATGCACATGTGCGCGCACATGCATACAAGTCTAAACATGTGCATGCATAGCCATAAACATGCATGCAGGCACAATAGCCAACTCTATTAATAGTTCAAACTAGATTACAATGATAACCTAAACTCCATGGACAAGGAAAAAGAAATTGTTGCAACAGTGAACATTTCAGTATATAACCAAACTTGTTGGAACAATTAAAGTCGGAACAATTAAACTAGTTACCTCTAAAAATCTATTGGTTAGTGTTCGAATATGTAAAGATGGTAAACATTTAACAAATTGGAACTTCTGTCATATGGGTCACAATAAAAAAAAAAGGTTTCGTCATATGATGAAATGCAAAATAAACAAAATTTGGCACTTCTCATGAAACAATGATCCAAACCCTGAAGACACATGCTATCAACAAGTTTCAGTGCATAGTTAATGCATGATCAGGCCTGAAAATTTTGTAGGTTGAGTCCTAGGATAACTCCTAAGATGCTTCATTCACATTATTCTGACTCATTTAATCATTTTCTAGAGGAGTGACCTTTTAGTCCTAGTTTGGAGATTAAGAACTGCATGTAATAATAAACAAGCTTTAAAATGGATTAGTAATAATAATTATATTTTTATGTTATTAAACTTTTTCCTTAAATAGGTATGCAAAGAGACTAGGTCCACAACAGACAAAACCATAGCAACAGTAGGTGTAGTTTAAAATAAAGAGGATAGTTTAGTGGAAAATAGTTGGACCTTGGAAGACCTTCTAGCCTTTGGCGTGGTGATGGCTTCCCATGAGAGGAAGGTGGAAATTGCTTTATTGAGAACCCTTGGTAGGTAGAACTTGGAAGCCCTCTCGGAAGAGATGCAATTCTTCCTCTCTCTCTCTCTTTATAGACCAGATTACTGGCTTACTGCTAGAATAAAGGAGCCAAGGCCAATTGGGAGGACTAGAGTTGGTTCATTTCCCTTCATTCAGCCAACATCCTCCTCAGAGGTAATGTGTAGTGGAAATGTAGGCCACATCTGTGCCTGATAATTCTCCATATCTGAAGCATGAAGTGGGAGATGAGCAGTAGTTCATCTATAGATTTAATGTTAGCAGGACAAAGAGGGAAGTTGAAAGTTTGGCTCTGGCCTTTTCTTTATCAGATTTTTCTCTGGCTTTTGCTTTCACAGCCAAAGAATTTAGCTCTCTGGACTAGCTGATTTCTAGAGCATTGAAGTGAAAGGGAATACAGGCTCTACCATATCCCAGTAATCAGTGGGAGTTGATACAATATATTTTCATGGTGGACCATCCCCAAATAAAGATGTGTAGTTAAACCACTAGAATCAAATTACTCAAGTAGATCTTTGAGTGCTATGATATTGGACCATGATTCAACATACTAAGTTGCCTTGAAGGGCATCACATTCTTTGATAGTAGACACAAGTGGTTTTTAGTTTTTATATCTTCACTTGTTCTAGAAATTTATGTATGCAACATGGCATTTGTCAGATCCAAATAAATTAACCCCATTGTTTTCTAAGTTATCTTTATTAGTATCTAAATGGTGATGTGATTATAAATTCTATTTAATAATTTGCATTTATTGTTTAAATGTTGATCCTTTTTATGGTAAAATGAATTGAAATCTTTGTCCATTAATTCTAGGCTTGAGCAATTATTCAAAATGCTTTAAATGCTAATTAATAGGTAAAACTGATAAGAAGTATGATGTAAGTGGATATGTCATAATTTTAAGAAAATATATTGAATTTTAATGTCTAAATAATAGCGCTGACATTTAACCAAGTATTCATTTTAAATCTTTATGAAATCTATGAATATTTTTTATATATTTTAAATGATGCATGGTTTTTAAGCCATTATGGTAACATGGTCGTTTCTTATATGTTAAATAATTTGTATCAAAGTTTGTAATCACACCACTAGAATTTGTGCCGATGGTATGTTTGTGTGGATCGATTCAATACAGTTAAACACGATATATTCTTCCACCATTAGCATCGATTTGGTATTGATATAATATAGTGGACACAATATGAGATAGTAGGTATTAATTTGCATTTAAAAGAATTAAAATGCAAAAATTTGAGATTTTACAATGCTTGTGTAGCAGGTAAATAATCCAAGAGATGTCAAATTGTTCCCTTTGAAAACTTCAAAAAAAAAAAAAAAGACATACTAAATTATCAACTAAAATCAATATTAGAACTTGCATGGGACAGAGACATAGAATTTATTGAAAATTTAAAGGAACATTTCAAGACCCTCCATCCCTCACGAGAGAACTACGGATTTGCGGTCAGCTCATGCATGCTCATGAAATCGTTCTTTAAGATTCTGTCTTCACAATCAAATTAAGCAAAAATGGACAATTTACATTTCAAAGCATGGGCTTCTCAGAATTATGAACAATATTCATTAAAAAATTTTGAGAATGGTTTCAAAGCAGGAATCCTCTGGAGGGCAAAAGCTTCTCTCATTCGCTTGATTGGTTTGCCACCCACTCCACTGCGGCTACAGAACGCACTGGCTTTCCAAAAAGAAAGAAAGAAAAAAAAAAAAAAAACAAAGAAAGAGAAGCGTGGAATCCACGGACAAACCCTTCTCACCCGCCATTGCTTTGTGGTACGATGCCTCCTTATCATTGCCAAACGCTTGCTTCCCATGCGAGCAAAACCTTTGAGCCAATCTCCTGCATTTTGACATTGACACCGCCGTCACTCCATTTATATTGGGAGCTTGATTTTACATTGAAACTCAATTCATTTGCTGGTTAGCTCGGACCGAATTGAATCTAAATTCAACTTAAAATATTAAGATTTAAAATATAATTAATTAGAATCATATTTAAATTTAAGTAAAACATCTTCTTATTATTATTTTGTAGCTAAAATATAGTAATTAATGATCAAATATAATTTTATTAAAAATAATTTAATTTAAACTTTTATTTTTATTCAAAAACTCTTAATTCTATCATGTATATGATTATTTTTAAGTTTATAAATTATGATGTTTAAAATATTTATCAATATACTTAAAGCCATCGTGATTAAGAATCTATCAAAATAATAATAGAATATAAATATTTAAATATAATCAGTAAAAAAATTGAAACAAGAATTAGTTTAAATTTGAATTTATTCAATGGATTTATAAAGATAATTGGAACGAAGAAAAATAAAATTTATATTTTATGGGTTAAAATAAAAAATATAAGATCCGAACACAGATCAAACCAAATGTAATAGGTTGGGTCATGAGTTGATCCGACCCATTTGCAACTTTGGCCGCCAAACCTGCTTCCACCAAAAGATTATTTCGATCCTTACTTTTCGTTTAATTAAATAATCAACTACTTTATTGCTTCTGTTACTGTAAAAAAATAAAAATAAAGATAAAAATATATTTTTATTTTTTAAACTTTCACTTAGAACCAGTTTTATTCTCCAAACTTTCTAATCATTATGGTTTAGTTTTTTATATTTTAAAAATATTAAAATCTCATGTTCCATTGTACAGAGTTAATTAAAATTAAATGAGTAGCTAATGTATTATCCTGCCAATCGGTCTATATATTTATCAAGATGATATTTTTATAATGAAATATTAGAAATATAATATTCTTAATATAAAAGATTAGGCTGTAACGACTAAAAATTTAAGGATCAAAATAAATATTCAGTAAAAATTTAATAAAAGTATCTTTTAACTTAAAAAAATTAAATAAAAGAACAAAAAAAAAAAAATCTAAACACGGTGATGTCTTTGCGCCTTCATCCAATATTTTGGCGGACGCGAGGAGTAGTTGAGACGGCCAAGATGACATTTGCTTCGCATGACAGCCCTCCACGCTCTACTCAACGTGGTGACACCTTATGATCTAAATTTTTGTTGCTTTTGGTTCAGAAATAAGTTACGCCTACTGGAATAATTGTATTATTATTCCTATTTAATTATAATTCTTAAAATAAAAAAAAATGGATATAAATAATCTTAAAAATTAGCTTGCGAGGACCTTTCCTTCGTTCTTATAAGTAAATTTGATCAACATAACCATCTCTTATTTATCTTTTGGATTTTTAGTAATTAAAAGAAGGAACCAAACCCCCTAATTTCTCTCCATAAAAATTATTTTATGGATGACTTCAATCTCCTCGACTTGTATATTATCAATTTATTACTTAAAAGTTGAATATATATATATATATATATATAACTTTATTTATTTATTTATTTAATTATTCTTTCGTAAGAATGCTCTTTCCGTTTCCCCTCGTAAAACCCCTTCGAATCCTCGCTTCCCTCCTTTAACCCACACTCGCTTCGCCAAACCATTCGATCGATTTCCCGCTTCATTCCTCTGAACAGGGAACCCTAATCCTTTCCCGATTCGGAGATTATTTCTTCGCACGCTTCAGGTGAGTGATTGAGCTCAAAACTCTCGAAATCGAGTCCGCCAATGCTTTAAAGTAGATTTTTCCCCTCGCTTCTTCGTGATGAGTTTCGAATCTATGGTGATGTTCTTGGGTTTTTGTTTTTTTTTTTGTTTTTTTTTTGGGGGGGGGGATTTGGGGGTGGAGAAATCTGGGGATATCTTGTTGGCTTTGATCGGCTGAGGGGATTTTTTTTTTTTTTTTTTTTTTTGGGTTTTGTTTTGAGATTGATTTTTGGTGTTATAGGTGGGTGGAAGAAAAGACGGATTTATGTCTTTCAATCAATCCAGGGCAGATAAGAGTGACGGCCAGCAGCTAAGGAAGAGCGTCGTTCCGGCAGCTCCGGCCAGCACAGGGGACATTCCGGCGGCGGCGGCGGTGGGAAGGGCGGCCGCTCCACCCCTCCTCCCCAGCTCTCCTCTTCCTGCTCTTTTCCCTCTGCTTCATCGAGCCAGCCGCCCCTATCGACGAATCGGAGGTAAAGGCTTTTATCTTCCCTTCCGCCTCTGATGCCGTATTTCTTGATGGTATAGACTTTTTGTTGTTGATTTGGGCAAACGGGCATTCAAAAGTGAGGGTTTTTATGGTGTTTTTGTTGTTGGCCTCTAGTTTCAAGAAGTCTGGAAATGTACAAGGTGGACCATCCAGGGCAAATCCCTCGAGTTCGAGGGGGAGTGTTTCCGTTGCCGCTTCAGCTCCTGTTGCTACGCGGGCGATGCAGAATGATGCCCATGTCCAGCCATCCTTGCATAGTTGTTCAAATTTCTTCTTTATTTAGGACTGTTATTTTAGTAGTTTTGGTTGATTATAGGGGTGAGTGTTGGTCGGGTTGGGTTGGTTCCAAATTAAAACCAACAATTAATCCAATCAAAATCAGTACTAGAATTTTGGACACAGAGCTGAACCAACACTGTCTTCATTTTTATTTTTATTTTTACTTTCTATTTTTTTATTATTTTAAATATATTAAAGACTTTTTAAGTTATAGAATATGTATTTTCTGTCTGCTGATATGTATGATGATGATGATGTGAGTAACTTGGTCCAACATTAGAAATGGTTGAGATTATAAATCTAATGGCAGTATTGATGTGATTTCTTACTGATCTAAACAGATGACATCGAAAAAAGGCCGAAGGCTGTAAGAGGTCAGTGTTGAACCAGTTATGATTTGTGAATATGACGTGACTGAATTTAATACGCTGAGCACTAGTATGGGAACAACCTATGTGTGCATATATTATAAGATTAGATTGTTAGATGCAGCTAAGAGCCATCATAAAAATGCTCAAAAAAACTAACAATATTAATAAATATTATTTGATTTTTTTTTTCTTTGAATGACACTTGTCTAATATCTAATGGCCATTTTTTTTTATAGTTGTGTTAAATAAAGAGAATGTATATAATACTTGTTGATCAATTTAAAATTAAATATTTTTAGTAGAGATGGTAAATGACTTATGAGGTATATCTAAGATCTTTAATTTGATTTTTAAAAGTACATTATTTTTTGAAAAAAATTTATGGTCGAGAACTAAGGAACTAACCTCTAGAACCGAGAGATCAGTTACAGAATTTTGTATTCAAAACCAATCCTATAAGCACTCAGAATCGAACCAACCCAGACACATCCTAATCCGTTACTCATCTCTTGTTGATTGCTTGGATCAAGTTCTACTTTTGCATTGTATATTGTAATGCGAAAAAGATGGAAAAAATATCCACACTCTTGAATTTTACTCATCTTCTTGTTGTTCAGGATCATCTGATGCGCCACAGTTAAGTGCTGCTAAACCTGTGGATGCACCCATCCTGAGAAACCCCTGATTCTCAGTATGCTGCAGGAACTTCAGATTCTGCAGCCCATGCAACTCCATCCAAAGGTAACTTCATGTGCATTGATCAACTTTGTTTGAATTTTTACTCCAGTGGATTGTGTATGTGTTGAATCACGCATATAGGGATTACTGATATGTAGCAAAGGAGAAAGAGAAAAATAAAAGGAAAATTGAATCCGAAGGAGGATTTACGGTGATTCAGTTAGATCGACCTGCATTTACTTGGGCAAAGATGAGAATAATTCCACTATGAAAATAACTGAAGATTACAGGACTTTCTCACTAAACCCTAGACACTCTTATACTCAACAGAACCCTCTTCTGGATCTCTCAATAATTTTTTGTGTTACCCTGAAAATTAGGGCTATTTATGCTTATATAGACGAGAGATCTATAGTATTTTATATGGATCAAGATTCATATTTTTCTTACTATAGAAATATTCACCTTGTCCATGAAATATGATCCATATTCTCCATATATGAACCATGCTCTATCCGTAATGGTCTTGTGGACATCAAGTCAAACTCTAACAATATGCTTGGATGTCTTTACTCCTTTCTATGCTGATTGTTATAATTTGGAGCATTGTTTGCCGCAAATGGTGATATTGTCTCTGCAAGAGGTCATCCTTAGACGTGAAAATTATGTTTTTAATTTATTGTTCAAAAAGGCTTTTTTGGTTAAATAGTTCCTGCCCTTCAGGTGATGGAACTCAGACATTTATACTTCAATTTGGGTCCATAAGTCCTGATCTCATGGATGGAATTCAGGTATGTATTCTTGCTTTATGCTTCAAGTTGAATTTTATTCTATTTTTTCTTGGCTTTTGTTTATATTTTCTTTTGTAATATACCTTACAAATTGACAAAATTTATTGTGATTGATACAGATTCCTGCTTGGATTACCCAGCTCCACCTAATCTGGATGAGCAGAAGCAGGACCAGGTTTGTTGATGCTGCGCTGGGTTTTTAGAATTTACTTTTCACACAAGAAAAAGCAGCAGGCTGCAAGTCGATATTTGAATAAATTTTACTCTGATAATGGTTGAACTAACATTATATTCCTGTGGCTGTTCATATTCTATGTGACCTGTATCACTCGTTTACTTTATAAGTTTGGATAAATCAGACCCTATATGATTTTTTGATACATGTCAAACAGATTGATAACTACTCTGGCTTGGGTTAGGTCATTTTTCCAGGTGTTGAGTCTCCATCATGAGGAAGAAGTTTTGATCATTGTCAAATGGACACCAAATAGCTGTTATTGCATTCTTTTTTTTTTTTTTTTTTCTTTCAATTTTCTTATGTGACTCTTAAGATTTTGAATTCCATCCTTGCATTGCAGGCTCGCCTTGGCTCAATCGGGAGCATGCCCAAAGTGCCTATTCCCTCTGGACCACAGCAGCCACAACAATCCAATACTGAAGAGTCTCTACTTCCTGGCCAGGTAAAATGGGATATGCACTCACAAATTTCAGCTGCCCCTGCTGTTACCACTACCCAAATCTTCTGTTCTTCCTATAGCTGGCATATCTATGCCGATGGCCTTTCAACAGCCCCAAGTTCTCCTGCAATTTGGTGGCCCCAGGCCTCAGCTGCAGTCACAAGGTGTTGCAGTCAGTTCATTGCAAATGCCAATGACGTTACCTGTTGGAAATGTTCCCCAAGTACCACAGCAGATGTTTGTCCCTGGCCTTCAGTCCCATCCTCAGCAGCCTCAGCCGATGATGCACCAGGGACAAAGCTTGGGCTTTGCACCTCAAATGGGTCGCCAACTTCCCCCACATATTGGAAGCCTTGGAATTGGTGTTGTCACCCAACGGTTTGCACAACAGCAGCCTGGAAAATTTGGTGCTCCTCGCAGGTCCACTGTAAAGATGTGTCACCCAGAGACCCATGAAGAGCTAAGACTTGATTAAAAGGACAGATTCATATACAGATGGTGGTTCTGCAGGGCAAAGAAAAAGTTGCAACGTTGAACATTTTTGGTATATAACCCATCTTGTTGAATGATTAAAGTTGGTATTGAGATGATTACCAGTTACCTCTCAAAATGTGTTTGTTAGAGCTTGACTTTGTAAATATAGTAGATATTTGACAACATGAAACTTCTGTCTCATATGATGGATGCAAAATAAACAAACTTTAGTCCTTCTTACGAAACAATTATCCAAACTCTAAATCAGGTCTAGAAATTTTGTAGGCTGGGTCCTAAGATAACTCCTAAGATATTTTAAAATTGATTAGTAATAATAATTATATTTTTATGTAATTAAACTTTTTCTTTAAACAGGTTTGCAAAGAGGCTAGGTCCACAACAGACAAAACCATAGCAACACCAGGAGGGAGATGTGGTTTACAGTGAGGAGGATTGTTTAAAGGATAATTGTTGGAGCGGAAGGCCTTCCTGCCTTTGGTGGGGTGATGGCTTCCTAGGAGGGGAAGGTGGAAATTGCTTTATTGAGAACCCCATGGTGGGTAGAACTTGGAAGCCCTCTTGGAAGAGATGCAGTTCTTCCTCTCTCTCTCTCTCTCTCTCTCTCTCTCTCTCTTTATAGACCATATTACTGGCTTACTGCTAGAATGAAGGAGCCCAAGGCCAATTGGGAGTACCAGAGTTGGTTCATTTCCCTCCATTCAGCCAACATCCTCCTCAGAGGTAATTTGTGGTGGAAATGTTGGTCACATCTGTGCCTGATGATTCTTCATATCTGAAGCACGAAGTGGCAGATGAGCAGAAGTTGATCCATAGATTTGATGTCAGCAGGACAAGGGGGGCAGTTGAAACTTTGGCTCTGGCCTTTTCTTTATCAGATTTTTCTCTGGCTTTTGCTTTCACAACCAGCCACATAAAGACTTCACAACTCTCTGGACTAACTGATTTCCAGGAGTGAAAAGGAATATGAATTCTACCATATCCTAGGAAATAGTGAAAGGAGTTGATAGAATATATTTTCATGGTGGACCATCTCTAAAAAGAAAAAAGTTATAAAGTTAAACTACTGGAATCAAATTAATGTTGACCCTCTCAGATCCAAACAAGTTAAACCCATTGCTTTTTGAGCCATCTATATTAACATCCAAACAGTAATGCGATTAGAAATTCTAGCTAGTGACTTGCATTGATTGTATAAATGTTGACCCTTTTTATGGTAAATTGAATTGAAATCTTTGTCCATTAATTCTGGGCTAGAGCAATTTTTTTTTCGGTACAATAGGCTAGTGCAATTATTCAAAATGCTTTTAAGTGCTATAAGAATATGTTAAACTGGTAAGAAGTATGATGTAAGAGGATATGTCATAATTCTATAAGAATATGTTAGAAATCTTTAACCAAGTATTCATCTTAAATCTTTACAGAATCTATACTTATTTTTCATATATCTTAAATGATACATGACTTTTAAATCATTAGGATACCACAATCGTTTCATATATCTTAAATAATCTCTCAGGATTACCAAGATCGATATTAGAACTTGCACGAGACGGACGGAGACAGAGAATTAATAGTGGATATTCATTCATCTCTCGGCAGGAGAATGCGATGAAAGAGAAGCTTCATAAAATTGCTTCCATTTAGTTCTTTGATCCATCTGATAACCACTCCCCATGAGTGATTCCAATGCCCCACTCCACTGGGGCTGCAAAAGATGCTGGCTTTCCCCAAAAAAAACGAAGGTAGAAAGGGGAATGTGGAATCCACTGAACCAAAGTTCCTTCCACCCGTCTCACCCATCATTACTTTATGGTCCGATGTCTCCTCACCACGCCAAACACTTCCTTCCCATGGAAGCAAAAACCCAGGCGCTTTGTGTGCATGTTTTTCTACTGCATTGCGACGTTGACTCCGCCATCAAACTCGCCTCCACCCGTAGGTTATCTCCATCCTTTTTTTCTTTTTTTTTTATAATTATTTAATTATATGGCACCAAAGTGTCATCAAAATATTAATAATAAAAATATATTTTTGATCCTCAAACTTTAACTTAAAATTTAAACACAATAGGTGCCTGATTTTTAAGTAGACTAAATTTTAACGTGTAGTCTCCAATAATTAACCACTTAATATCTTACTTATAATATTAATTTTTTTTAATTTTTAATCTCTTTTATGTAGGTAATCATGCTCAGCAAAAAGATATCGAAAGGATTAAACATTATTTGACTAATTTACATGAGCTAAACGTTAAATTTTGATTCATTGAAGGACATGACGTTAACTTGCTCTAAAATTTATTTTAATTCTTAAGATTTTAACTATTATACTTTAATTTTTTATATTTTAAAAAATTTATATTTCATGCTCCTAAATCTTTTTATGGACTTAATTAAAATTGATGAAATAATGAATACTTTATACTCTTTTAATTAGTTTATGTATTCAATTAGATCGTGCCAACTCTAGCTGATTAACAAGGCATTAAGCATGCAATATAAAGGATTAAATTATAGTAATTAAAAGTTTATGGGTCAAGAGTAGGTTTTATCTTAAAAAAAAAAAAAAAGGAACGCTTGAAATGGAAGCATCCAAAAAAAATAAAAAAAAAATAAAAAAAGAAACCTCAACAAAACGTTGCCTTTGTGTCTCCGTCCAATATTTTGGCAGGCGCTAAGAGTAGTTGAGATACCCAAGCTGACATTTACCTCACATAATGGGCCAGTAGGACCCCCGCAGTCTCTTCAACATGGTGACGCCTTGTTATCTAAACTCTCGCTGCTTTTCGTTCGGGAATAAGCAATGCCCATTGGAATAGTTATATTATTATTCTTATTTAATTAAAAACTTTGAAATATAAAAAAAAAAAATATAGTAGTAGGCATAAATAATTCAAGAAGTAGCTCGTGACAACCTTCCCTTCATACTTTAAGTAAATTTGATCAACAACATTTTTTTTTTTTTCTTATCTATTTTTTTTAACTTTTAATAATTAAAGAGAGAACTAGCCCTCCAATTTCTCCTCATGAATATTATGCATGGCTTCAAACTCTCAGGCTTGCACTTCTTCTACTAAATCCTAAAAGTTGGAATAAAAATATATATATATATTTATTATGTACGTACGAATATATATATATATATATATAGAGAGAGAGAGAGAGAGAGAGAGAGGAGCATATGAGGCTTACGAATACAAGAGATGTTACCTTCTATTCTTATTATATATAAATAACTTTTTTTAATTTATTTAATTATTCCCGATCGCCCTTCGCTCTAATAAAGCCCTTTCGAATCCTCGCTTCTCTCTCTCTCTCTCTCTCTCTCTCTCTCTTTTCACCCACACTCGCTTCGCCGAACCATTCGACCGTTTTTTCGTTCCATTCCTCTGACGGGGAAACCCTAATCCTTCCCCCAATCGGAGAGTTTGTTTCATCGCAGGCTTCAGGTGAGTGATTGAGCTCAAAAACCCTCGCAATCGAGTCCGCCAATGCGTTAAAGTGGTTTGTTTTTCAGACGTTTTCGTAGTGGGTTTCAAATCTTTGGTGATGTTTTTGGGTTTTTTGGGAGGGATTTTGGGGTGGAAAAATTTGGGGATATCCCGTTGGTTTTGATCGGCTGAGGGGATTTTTTTTTGGGTTTTGTTTTGAGATTGATTTTTGGTGTTATAGGTGTGTGGAAGGAAAGACGGATTTATGTCCTTCAATCAATCCAGGGCAGATAAGAGTGACGGCCAGCAGCTGAGGAAGAGCGGTCGTTCCGGCAGCTCCGGCCAGCACAGGGGATATTCCGGCGGCGGCGGCGGCGGCGGCGGCGGCGGTGGGAAGGGCGGCGGCTCCGCCCCTCCTCCCCAGCTCTCCTCTTCCTCCCCTTTTCCCTCTGCTTCGTCGAGCCACCCCCCCCTATCGACGAATCGGAGGTAAAGGCTTTTTATCTTCCCTGCCGCCTGTGATACCCTATTTCTTGATGGTATAGACCTTTTGTTGTTGATTTGGGCAAATGAGCATTCAAAAGTGAGGGTTTTTATGGTGTTTTTGTTGTTGGCTTCTAGTTTCAAGAAGTCTGGAAATGTACAAGGTGGACCATCCAGGGCAAATCCCTCGAGTTCGAGTTCGGGGGCGAGTGTTTCCGTTGTCGCTTCAGCTCCTGTTGCTACGCGGGCGATGCAGAATGATGCCCATGTCCAGCCATCCTCGCATGGTTGTTCAAATTTCTTATTTATTTATGACTGTTATTTTGTGCTGAGATTTTAGTAGTTTTGATTGATTGCTTGGATCAAGTTCTACTTTTGAATTGTAGATTGTAATGTGAAAAAGAGTTAAAAAATATCCATACTCTTGAATTTTACTCGTCTTCCTGTTGTTCAGGATCATCTGATGCGCCAGCGTTAAGTGCTGCTAAACCAGTGGATGCACCCATCCCGAGAAACGCCCGAGCCCACCCAAGAACTCCAATTTCTCAGTCTGCTGCGGGAACTTCGGATTCTGCAGCCCCTGTAACTCCATCCAAAGGTAATTTCATGTGCATTGACTAACTTTGTTTGAAATTTTACTCCAGTGGATTGTGTATGCTTAGATGCCTTTACTCCTTTCTATACTGACTGTTATAATTTGGAGCATGGTTTGCTGCAAATGGTGATACTGTGTCTGCAGGAGGTTGTCCTTACACGTGAAAATTATGTTTTTAATTTATTGTTCAATTAGGCTTTTTTTGTTAAATGGTTCCTTCCCTTCAGGTGATGGAACCGAGACATTTACACTCCAATTTGGGTCTATAAGTCCTGGTTTCATGGATGGAATTCAGGTTTGCATTCTTGCTTTATGCTTCAATTTGAATTTTATACTATTTTTTCTTGGATTTTGTTTATATTTTCTTTTGTAATATACCTTATGAGTTGGCAAAATTTATTGTGATTGATATAGATTCCTGCTCGGACTACCTCAGCTCCACCTAATCTGGATGAGCAGAAGCAGGACCAGGTTTGTTGGTATTGCGCTGGGTTTTTAGAATTTACTTTTTACATGAGAAAAAAAAAAAAAAAAAGTGAGCTGTAAGATGATATTTGAATCAATTTTACTCTGATGATGGTTGAACTAACATTATATCCTGTGTCTGTTCATGTTCTCCATGACTTTTATCACTCATTTACTTTATAAATTTGGATGAATCAGACACTGTATGATTTTTTGGCACTTGCCAAACAGATTCATAACTAGTATGGCTTGGGTTAGGTCTTTTTTTCAAGATGTTGAGTCTCCATCATGAGGAAGTTTTGATCATTGTCAAATAGACACGAAATAGCTGTTATTATAATCATTTATTTTTCATTTTCTTATGTTACTTTCAACATCTTGAATTCCATCATTGCATTGCAGGCTCGTCATGGCTTATTCAGGGGCATGCCCAAAGTCCCTATACCCTCTGGACCACAGCAGCCACAACAACCTAAGAAGGATGCAGGTGGTATCAACCAATCTAATACCGGAGAGTCTCTACCTCCTGGCCAGGTAAAACGGGATATGCACTCACAATATTCAGCTGCCCCTGCTGTACCACTACCCAAATCTTCTGTTCTTCCTATAGCTGGCATTTCTATGCCGATGGCCTTTCAACAGCCCCAAGTTCCCCTACAATTTGGTGGCCCCAGGCCTCAGCTGCAGTCACAAGGTGTTGCAGTCAGTTCATTGCAAATGCCAATGACATTGCCTGTTGGAAATGTTCCCCAAGTACCACAGCAGATGTTTGTTCATGGTCTCCAGTCCCATCCTCTGCAGCCTCAGCCGATGATGCACCAGGGACAAAGCTTGGGCTTTGCACCTCAAATGGGTCACCAGCTTCCTCCACAGATGGGAAACCTTGGAATTGGTATTGCCACCCAACAGTTTGCACAACAGCAGCCTGGAAATTTTGGTGCTCCTCGCAAGACCACTGTAAAGATAACTCACCCAGAGACCCATGAAGAGCTGAGACTTGATAAAAGGACAGATTCATATTCAGATGGTGGTTCTGCAGGGCAAAGGCCCCTTCCTAATGTAACATCTCAATCTCAACCAGTTCCATCATTTACCCACTCTCATTACTATCCTCCATTGCAACCCAATGCTTATAATCCATCACAGATGTTCTTCCCTACCTCAAATACTCTTCCTTTGGCAAGCAACCAGATGCCATCTGTTTCACAGGCACCAAGATTTAGCTATTCAGTTGGGCAGAGTGGCCAAGCCATTTCATATATGAATCCATCTATCCTTAAGCCCATGCCTGGCGGCAAGTCTGGGCCTCCTATGCATAGTCTCTCTGAACCATTGAAAGAGGAAGCTGTGCCAGTCTCTGCTCCATCAGCCCCAGTTCAGTGGATGGGGAAGCCAGCTGTTGGTTTGCATGGGAATAAAGCTGGAACTGCTTCAGTGATAGTTGGCATGCCCATAAGCAATGTAGAAGCACCTAGCATATTAAAGCCTTCTGGAGAAGCCATGGCTTCTCATCCACAAAATCACAGTAAAATCAGTCCAGAAAGTTCTGTTCAGCAGCCCAAATCAGCTCCTCAGCCATTGGAAACCACACAGGCTGCGTCCTCATTGGTTCTTGTTGCTCCTCATGGGGATTCTGAACCTATTGAGACAGGAACTGATGGCAAAAGAAAAGAACCTATTCGACGATCGGACTCATTGAAGGATCTCCAGAAAAAGCCCAATAGGAAGGATCCCGAACACTCACAACAACAGCAACAGGTGTGACATTTTAAATGTTTATTCATTCTTTTTCCTTCCCCCCTATCATGAAGAGGATGTATTTTGCTGTCATTATTTATGACGCAACTTTTGTGCATAACTTTTGGACATGATTGGATGGTGCAGGCAGACACATCTGATTCTGCAGGTACTGCGAATTTGTCTTCATTTAGCCAGGGTGATCCTGGAGATGTAACAACAAGGCAACCATCCAGAAATTCTGATAAAGTTCAGAAATTTTCCATGGCAGATATTCCAACCAGTATCGCTATCTTGCCTTCACTTGATTTAGAACAAAACAGTTCTACTGAAGTCAGAAATTCAAAAGCTGTTGAAAGCCAATTAGTACCTACTGAATCAGGATCATCCGGAGCTATTTTGGTGAAGGAAACACCACAAGGTATCTGTCTGAGAGCTGACAGTGTGCCTCTGGTTCAAGTGAAAGGTTCATCTGAGACTTCAACTTCTACTCATCTTGAGATGGATGAAACTGTACCCAAGAATTCTTATCCTTCTTTTACTCAGGAAAATTCTATGTTGTTAAATGTTGAACCAGTACAAGAAATAGTGGGAAAGAAGGAAAATGGTAAAACTGAATTATATGGTGATTTCTCAAGAGATACTGGTAATTCTAAAGTGTATCCAATATCTCTTATAACTGAATATGCTGAAGGCGGAAAGCCAGTTGAGTTGGTTGAGCAAGATGGAGCTGGGGTAAATTTAGAAAGTTTGACTGTCTGTGAATCTTATGATGCTGAAAGGCAACAGGCTAGTTCCTACAGTGAAGCAGTGGATAGAAGCTTAGTGGTTGAGAAGACGACTGAGGAATTAGACATCTCTGCTAGTACATCTTCAGACTTCAAGGAAGCTGAAGTTGTTCTTGCAAGTCCTCTTTCATCTGTAAATGTTGAAGGAAAAAGGCATTCCTCTCCAGATGCCAGCACAGATACAAGTAAAGCATTATGCAGCCACGGTGTTGGCTTGACTGAACCTGATGCCTCACAACCAGAGACAACTGCTTTTTCAGCTCCTGTTACTTCTAAAGTGACAGAAAATCTGGAAGGAAAATTTACAGAGCCGTCTAGTGAGGATCCAGTTTTTGTTTTGCCATCTGGGCCCAAGGACAAGCCTTCTTTGGAGCTTCCCAGGGGTAAGCCTGCTTCTGGAAAAAAGAAGAAGAAGAGGGAGATTTATTCAAAGGCTGATGCTGCGGGAACTTCTGATCTTTACAATGCATACAAGGGTCCTGAGGAAAAACATGAAAATATCAATTCCTCAGAAAATGTGGATAATTCTGCAGTAGTGGATGGTAAACATGTGATTGTAGATAATGGTAAGGATGCTGTGGCTACTGAGGGAGATGAGGAGAGCAAAGTTGAAGTAGATGATTGGGAAGATGCAGCTGAAATCTCTACTCCAAAATTGAGAATATCAGAGGATGGACTGCAAGCTAGTCGGGCAAAGAATGATTATGGAAATGAGACTACGAGGAGAAAGTATACCAGGGATTTTCTATTAACCTTTTCTGAGCAATGTACTGAACTTCCTGCAGGGTTTGAGATTAGATCAGATATAGCTGATGCTTTGATGGGTGTCCCAGTTGATGCTTCACATATTGTTGATGGTGAACCCTACACAAGTCCTGGAAGGATTACAGATAGATCTCCTGGAGCTTCCTGGGCAGATCGCCGTATGATTGGCATTCTGGATGATGATAAGTGGACAAAAGTGTCTAGTTCTTTTGCTTCTGTGCGTGACATTCGGCCAGAGATTGGACATGGAGCATCTGTTATGAACTTCCGTCCGGGTCAAGGTGTTAACCATGGGGTTTTAAGATATCCGCGTGGGCAGTCATCTAGTCAGTTTTCTGGAGGGATTCTTTCTGGGGCAATGCAGTCACTAGCATCTCAGGGACTGATACCACGTAATGGTGCTGATGCAGACAAGTGGCAGCGCTATGGCACTCAGAGAGGATTAATTCCTTCTCCTCAAACACCTGCACAAGTAATGCACAAAACTCAGAATAGATATTTAGTTGGTAAGGTGGCTGACGAAGAAGAGGTAAAGCAAAGAAGATTGAAAGCTATATTTAATAAGTTGACGCCTCAGAATTTTGAGAAGCTATTTCAGCAAGTCAAAGAGGTTAATATTGACAATACTGTTACACTTACTGGTGTAATCTCGCAGATTTTTGACAAAGCTTTGATGGAGCCAACTTTCTGTGAGATGTATGCTGATTTCTGTTACCATCTTGCTGGTGAATTACCTGATTTCACAGAGGACAATGAAAAGATTACTTTTAAAAGATTGCTTTTAAACAAGTGCCAAGAGGAATTTGAAAGAGGGGAGAGAGAGCAAGCTGAGGCTGATAATGCTGAAGAGGAAGGTGAGACTCAGCAATCTGAAGAGGAAAGGGAGGAGAAAAGGATCAAGGCACGGAGGCGTATGCTGGGAAATATCCGGTTAATTGGGGAATTGTACAAGAAAAGAATGTTGACAGAGAGAATTATGCATGAATGCATCAAGAAGTTGCTCGGGCAGTATCAAAATCCTGATGAGGAAGATATAGAAGCTTTGTGCAAGTTGATGAGTACAATAGGTGAGATGATAGACCATCCCAAGGCCAAGGAATATATGGATGTGTATTTTGACAGGATGGCAAAACTATCGACAAATCAGAAGCTATCATCTCGGGTTAGGTTCATGCTGAAGGATGCAATTGATTTGAGAAGGAATAAATGGCAACAAAGAAGGAAAGTCGAAGGCCCAAAGAAAATTGAAGAGGTGCATAGAGATGCGGCTCAGGAGCGGCAGGCTCAAGCGAGTAGATCATCTCGTGGTTCTGGCATTTCTGTCTCAAGAAGAGGACCTCCTGCTGATTATGGTCCACGTGGATCCACTATATTACCTTCTCCAAGCTCTCAGATTGGCAGCATACGCAATTTACCACCTCAGGTCCGTGGGTATGGAACTCAAGATGTTCGATTAGGGGATAGACAGCCATTTGAAAGTAGAACATTGTCAGTTCCCCTTCCTCAAAGACCTGCTGATGATGATTCAATTACCCTTGGCCCACAAGGTGGTCTTGCTCGGGGTATGTCTGTTCGAGCACAGTCTTTGATGTCAAGTGCTCCCTTGGCTGATATTTCTCCAAGTGTTGGTGATAATTATAGAATACCATCAGGCCCAAATGGCTACAGCACAGTACTTGATCGGACACCTAATAGCTCCAAAGAAGAAATAGCGCCAAAACATATGCCAGATAGGGGAGCACGCCATGATCAACTACATCCTCAAGAACGCAGTACTTATTTAGGGAGCAGGGACAAGATTGCAAATCATTCTTTTGAACGATCTGCAGCAACCGTCCTTCCTGCTGGTCGTGTGCAGAGATCTTTAAGTGGCAGCACAGGTGCACCTTCTGAAGCAAAACCATTGTCTGAAGAGGTTTTGCGAGAAAAATCAATATCAGCAATAAGGGAATTCTATAGGTGACATTTTTTATCCTTTTTATTATTTCCTTTTCTGAGTGTTATTGAAAGATCGGTATGTCGTCCTGCAGCATGCATTCCTTTAGTTTTGTACCAGATGGTTACATGGCAGTTGCAGGCTTACTGCCAGTTTAGGGGCAATACAGAATTAAGTTGATCATGACCAGATAAATATTCCAACAATGTAGATAATTCCACATATGTAGATAACCACACATGGTTATGGGATACTAACACATCCTTTTGGCAACTAACCTCTCATTTTTCTAGAAGGGGATATTTACATATTTAATATGTCTTTATCATGATGCAGTTTGCTGCGTATTTTGCTTGTCTATATAGATTTCTTTGAATTATATCATCCTTGACGATGCTGTGCATGCTTCTGATAAAGTGATACGGTGCTTTCTTGTCATTCTATTTCATTAATTATGTATGGCTAATTCTCTGTCGGAAATCTTGCTTTTGGCTTGGCATTGAGTAGTAAATTTGACTTCTCAGACTTTTTTTGTTTCATTCAGTATTCAAACTAGCCAGTAATCATAGCTGGAAGAAAGCTCAAGTTCATTTTTTCTTGATGTTAACTTTTATTTGTCAAGGACAAAAATATGTGTGGTCTTTTATTTTATTTTATATTTTGACCTTATCTCTTATCTTATTTCTAGTTTACAATTCTCTACTTGACTGATGGCATTCTTCCATATACTGCACCATCAGAATAAATCTTTCCAACCAATTATCATATATTACCATCTGCCAATCTTTCTGGCATTCCCTTGTTCCATATTTTAAATGGTTGCTTAAGTGCTTAAGCATTTGTGTGAAGAGCTATGAAATGCCTGACCACTTAGGTGGCACCCATTTAAACATTCAATGATCTGTTCAGTTTTTGTTGTCATTTTACTGTTGCTTAAATGTTTTAGCACTGACTAAAACATCAAATGATCTAGCAGCCATTTAATTTGCATAATCATTTAAATCATTATCTAGCTGTTGATATTGGAAAATTCTGTCCAAATTTATTTATCAACTATTCAAAGTATAATATCTAATATACTAGTTAAATGATGCAATAATTTAATTGTGCTGTTATTCCATTAAATGTTTTGCTTATACTTGGAATATTACATAGATAGGAACATGTTGCATGCAAGCACTTAAAAACAGGTTAAAAAGAGGCCAAAGTTATCTTTGTCCTAAATGTACTCACCAAGGAACGGCTTATCATCTATACCCTTCTGTGAATGGGATAATTGATCAGGGTGTAGCATTATATGACCAATACCACACAACTCGAAAGAAGAAAAGGATAATGTACCAGGACATTGCAATCAATAAACATATATTTTTACTAAACTACTTATGACACATTTATTTTTTTTCCAATTTTTTAAAAACTCTAAAAGTCATTGATTATGACAATTAGGAAAAAATGTCAGTATGCCTAATTTATTTATCCATAAAATAGCCAGAATTCACATGAGAAAATATATTAGTTATCTAACATGTTTGAAGAAATAAGATAAAAGACATCCATTAGTTGTATCGGTTGTCATAAAAATGAGTTCCATCCCTTATGGAGAATTCCTTAAAGCAGTTGCTGCCATGAACTTCTGACACAGCAGTTATTTGAGGACATCATCATAGGTTGAATTTCTTTTAGTGCAATGCAACAGTCAGCAAGTTATGGCAACATTTTGAAAGTGTGATGGAAGTGAAGGAGGTCAGTGTCTACAAGGAGCCGAGCATACTTTCTCTTTCCCTCTAATATGCTCATATGCACAGAAGTAAAGGATTCTAGTTGTGTTGACAGGAAAAATAAAATGAAAGAGATGGATGTGAGGCTGAATAGAAGAAAGGAAGAAGGAGGAAAAATTTAAACAAAGTACAAACACCTACTAGCACCTAACTCGAGCATTGCTGCTTGAAGCTTCCTTTAGATCCCGTGGCCACTTAATGCGGTCACTGTTTACAGTTAGGTTAAATGGATTGCTAAATATGATTCTTGACATCAATCTGACTTGCAATCTTTCTAGTCTTGAAAGGAAGCCATTTTTTTCTAGAACTGATGAATATATCTTACCTAAAAGCAAGCTTGTTGAAGGTTCAAGTAATTAGTTGATTGAAATTTAATCTGAGCCATTACCAACCTGACCCAAGGCCAAAATCTGAAGTTTGAGGATTGGGTATGAGACATTGATTCCATCCTAAGCCTCTTCTAAGGCCAATTAAAGCCTTGAAAAATTGCATCCAACCTCATTGAGATAGAATACATTGTGAACCCAAATCCACTCTATATCCAAGTTGGACTTTCATGATGTGCCAAGTAAATGGGGGGTTCCATGTCTAAACCTTAAATCCTCTTTCTGACTTAGGTCAACTATAGTTCTTCTTAGACCCGAACCTGCTATTTCATTATCTTTTCCCCTTGCTAAATTGTATTTTTGCATTGAAAGTTTACCAAATATTGGATATGTGGAGTGCTTCTTAACTATTGTTAGAACACTTAAATTAAAAGTCCTTGAGAAACCCTATAATTGAAGTAGAAGCAACATCTAAATCATCCTAAGTGAACTTACAGGTTTATAATTTCTTATTTCACATCTTTCCTAAGGGTATAAAGCACTCTTTTATAAAGAAGTTCTGTTATAAAAGAATTATGAATATCATTAACACCATGCCTTCAAAGTGTGTCAAAACTTAGGTAGATAACCAAACAAAAACCATACAAATGTTCTATTTCAAAAATGAGTGCCTTTGCTTCCGTGTTAGTCTCCATTCTCCTTAATACTTTCAAACACTAGCTTTTCATGTTGGATGAAAAGGAGACCTTATAAATTAGGTATTCAATAAAAAATGCTGTTTATTTATTGTTCTTTTGAAAAAAAAAAAAAAAAAGACGGGTTGAAACCCTTTGGTACTCATATGATACCAAAAATTGGGATAAATTGTATGATCCAAATGTGATGAGATTAAAGGTGTCAAACGTGCTATAGTAACCGTGCTAGACCAAGCACGACACAACCTCTCAGGCCATGTTGAGCCAAGTGCTACTAGCCCACGGGCCATGCCTGCACGATGACCCATGGTGTGCTAGCCCGGCATGGGCTACGCATGCGAGCAAGCTCAACACAACCCATGGCCCATGGTGGGCCAGCCTGGTTCGGCATGTGATGGGCCGCTTGTGCTTATGTGTGTTTTTACATTTTTGCCCCCTTGTTTTTTTTTTTTTGATTTTTCAGGGATATTCTTATCCATTTAATTTATTTTATTTAACTCCCACAAAATTAGTTTAAGAAAATTAAAAAAATTGCCTAGCCATTGGGCCCGCACGGGACGATAGGCTAGGCCGGTCTTGCACTAATGGCATCGAAGCCTTCCTTTGGTTGTGGATTTGATAATAGAACTTATGCTTCATGCTCTTAATTAAAGTGAAAGTCACCATAACCCCCCTACAAGGCAAAAGATAGGACCAGTCTAATGTAGATTCAATTTAAATACTTGACCCGTTGAAAGGGCTGAATCTAATTTTGGGATAAGATCTGAGTTTTCGGTTGGATCAGAATTACGTCGCTGAAAACGGGCCAGCAGCAAATTATATCCAATTATCAGTGATTTGGGCTGAATTTTTGAGCCCAAAGAAAGAGAAAAAAAGAAGAAAATAAAAAACTAAGTTTCTTGTATTCATGTTAACTTTATGATCCTTTATCCATCCTTTTAGACTGTAACAAAAATCCTAGTCTAGAACCTATGGACCCTAGGATAGGTATATGATTCAGAAGATGGATAAAGGAGAAATGTACACAATAGAATCAGTGAAAGGGAGAGAAAGGGTGGTTGGACAACTTAGACAACAATCACCTCCCTATCTTTCTTTTCTTTCCTTCTTTCATCTCTTTTACTTGTTTTTTTTTCTCTCTTTTTCTTTCATGTTTTTTTATTTTTCCTACTTTTACCTTTTCATGCACCTAAGAGGAATTAGGCACCCTCCTATCTTGTCTCTGAGATGAGAGGGGTATATGACTTCCAGAGCTTTTCTTTTAAGGGTTGCAATTTTGGACACGACTCATAAATATGACTCAATCTCGATACGAAGCTAATGGGTATGGGTTGAGCATACATGGGTTTAGGTCAAAATCGGGTTGACTTGTTAAACATGATTAATAAACAAATTGTGTTTCGGGTTGACCGCTAATTCGAAACTGATCCGATTATTAAATGGATCAATTGATGTAACATGACCCGCAAACCGAACATGACCGGCAAGACCTGTTTAACTTATCCAAATTAATTTCATAATTTAATGTCAACCATTATTTTGTCATTACATGAGATCCATAGATGGACAAAATTATTGTTTGTACTTTAGTTATGATTTTGAATATATAATTTTTTAATGATTAAATTAGTATTAGATGGGTTACATAGGTTATACAAGGAAGATGGAGTAAAATTTGATTTTAGGTTGCACAGGTTGAAAGCAGGTTATGCATTTGTGTCAAACCAAACATAATCTAATTATTAAATGGGTTATATGGGTTGTATTGTGCAACCCGTATAATACATAGATCAGGTTTGGGTCTAGATTTTTAACATCATTAATATACAATTGGATTCAGGTTGACTCATTTGCTGTTATACTCTTAAGTTGACCTGATCCATTCGTGATCCATTGACGGTTTGCCATCCCTATTTTCTTCTCATATGCAGTATGAGCCCCATTAGGTTGGTTGGTTAGCGGGATGAGTGTTTGCTGGCTTGGACAGCTTAGGGGTCAGATAACTCTTAAGTGAGAAATGTGCTGAAATTTTATCTCAAAAATTGAACATTAAAATTCCTGAAACTTCTGGAAACCCCTAAGGGCCTATTTGTGCAATCCAGCTAGAACTACCAGACCAATCCCATCGGATCTGTGGATTGGACAGCCCATGTGGGCACAACCCACATCAACCCACCCTAAGCTGTAATTTTTATCTAACCAGTATCTTGCAGATACTGCATGAGAAGATTTATTTTTATCTTTGTATGCGATTTAAAGGTTTTTATCCAATCTGGACTGCTAGTTTTTATCCAATCCTGTATCTTGCATATGTTTGCATATGTTTTTATCTAACCAGGCTGTGTCAGACTTGGAATTGGACTAAATCATTGTCTTTTCAAAGCCTAAGCCCCATTCTGGACTGGTTGATTGTTGGCACAATTGTTCAATTTAAGCCTAACCTGCAAGTCTAGTTTTTGAGCCCGACCCCATGATTATTGTTTAGGCCTTCACACTGTTTAGGCTGGCCCAACATATAAACACCCCTGTTGTTCAGGAAATATCCAATCCTTGTTTCAGTCATCCTGATACATGTCAAGGTTTCATTGAGAATATTTTCTTTCTCATGTCAGTGATGTAAGTTGTTCTGTTGCAGAGATGTGCTCCTTAGGCAACCATGTTGTTCCAGTCTCAATGTCTCCTTGTAGTTCTAAGTTCAAGATTGCTCCTTGTCTTGGACTATCCTTGTCAAATGAATCACAACCAAGTGATCCATTTGTGAGAGTAGATAAGAAACTTAGGAGTCAAACTGGATCTTACAAAGGCCAATCTCCTTGTCTTGGACCATCCTTGTCAAATGAATCACAACCAAGCGATTCATTTAGCGATTCATTTGTGAGAGCAGATAAGAAACTTCGGAGTCAAACTGGATCTTACAAAGGCCATGCAGAAAATGAACATGAACGAGTCTTAGCAAATTTTGAAACTCCTTCAGCCACATCATTAAACTCTCAAAACTTGCATTAAACTCTCAAAACTTGCGGCCAAGTTTTTTGGCCCATTTTAAAGGTCTTGGGATGGAATCGAACCCAAGACGTTTGAGATAAAGGTCATATATTGTAACCATCCCACCCACCAATTCTTTTAATAAAATATATATATATATATATATATAAGTGCAGGTTGGGCTTGGCTCGGGCTTGGGCTTTGAGGGATTTCTATTGGACTGGGCTCAGGCCCACCATACCTAGCTCGAGTTTGGGCCCAGCATAGCTCAATGCCTCGAGTTGCCCTTTTTATCCTCGGCCCGGCCTAGCTTATGCCCGTCCCGACCTACTGCCATCTTATGATTATTCACGGATAGTTTGCAAATATAATTCAAATTTTGAACACAAACTTGCTTGAGGGATTATAGCTACAACTAGAGTCCATGGGTTTATTAGTGTGGAAGGTTGATCGCTGTTGTGATAATTGAACTACTGTTGTGATCAACAAAGGCTTAGCCATCCCTAGGGTCAAGCTTCCTCAAAGATGAGTCTTTGCTGCATCTTTGTTGTTAGAATCTGGGTCAAGTCATAATTCATAGCAGGGGTTGGATCAGATTGGATGGTGGATTGAATTGTAGATTCTAAAAATATAAAAGAAATGTGAAATCTTTCAAATTAAGTAAATTATGAAGTAGATGAAGAAAGAATGCAGGGCTATACATATAAGAATTCTACCATCCACCATCATAAAGCCATATTTGTTTGTTTGGTGAGACAAACATCATGTGTCATGTCTAATTATAGGAGGTATTTATGCACAACCTATCAATTCACTTATTCTTTTATGGATGATATTTTTAAAAAGAAAAGATTCATATTTAACAAATGGTTATCCGATAATGAAACTTTTTGACTATTGATCATAATTCCATAAACTCCAAATCTTTTGTTTCAAATCTAACAACCTCTCAAGCTTGCTAATTTTACATGAACTTCCTGCTGCAGCGCTGAATTAGGTCCTTCTATTGGCTTGTGGCTGGCCAAACCTTAACAGAGAACATTTCTCTCCAAGACAATTTCCATTAAATTATTGATTTGTGTTCTACAATTGACAACTGCCCGTTATGTTTTGCATGGTTCCTGAATTTGGTACAAGATCTAATGATAGCACACCTAATGAATTTCTTATTTTTTATTTTAATGATTCTTTATGAGGGCTATTTGGGTATACCCGATGGGATAAGACCCATAGTTTCATCCTATGGAATGATGCTTGACATCTCAAGAGTGAAAAATCCTTAGTAATTCTAACCTATGTTTGGATAGAAAATGGAAAATTATTCCAAGAGTTGGCAGAGTGTTGTTGGGTTTTGGTAGCGGAAGGGTTTGTAGTGGTGAAGGGCCTTAGGTGGCACCTGTTTAGCTTATGGTTTCTATTGTTGGGGTCACCAGTTTAGCATCTCTCTGGCAGCAGCCCTGTAACGAAGAGAAGACATTTTTCTTTTTACTTATATGTTCTCCATCTTCTTGTTATAAGACCCATGAAAAACCTTTTGATATTAGTTATCTTATCATATAGATTAAGTTAGGGTTCCACCAACGTGTAGAACATAAACTGATTCCATGGTTGGATCAGCAAATTTCAAGGATGTTTACTACTGGCCTTTTAACCTAAATCCTAAATATTTCTCTTCATTCTCTATGTAGATATCATGACTAATGTGCAAGAAAACTTTGCAGGTACTTGCCTCTTTTATTTTCTCCCTTTTTCCATCTCATTCATTATCTTCTGTTATTTGGGGTTGTTTGATCTCTCCACTGTTCTGCCAAATGCATGGGAGAATGACTTCATAGAATGCACCACCATCTTTCTTGCTAGTTTTCATATCTGCCTTCCTATTTTTACTTCTTTCGCCATTGTTTGCAGAGCATGATCTTGGAGTTCTCCTTTTTGCTTTACTTTAAACCTTGATTGTCTTCCTTTCCCTGTTGTGGTGCTGGTTTATCTGTATTCCATGATCAGGCATATAACTTTCCATTCTTGATTACCTCAATATGCTTAAAGAATAACCATGTGTTTCTCATAGCATTGTAGCCTCCTTATTTCCCTATATATCTCTTTGGACTTCGTAAATTAGTGTTTTTTTTTCTTTGGTCAGACGAGGATTATTTTTTGTCTTGTTTAAATTCTTTGAAATGATCATTTCCTTATTAATGCATTTTGGGTTATTTTCTTGTTATTTTGATATTTCCAAAATTAATTAGTTTATATATCACTAACTTCATATTCATGTTACCAGAAAGTTGAACTTCATATGCAGCCATAGATTGCATTCCCATCTAGCCTCCGTGTCGCTATGTTTTCCCTCTTTTTTTTGTCCCAAACCTCATCAAAATCAATGGATTACTATTAATGCTGTCAATGATTCAAATAATAATCTTCTGCAGAAGATTTTGCCAAGAAATGGTCAACGTTGGATGTTTTACTTTGATCAATGAGGCATTTCAGTTCATAAATCTGATAGTCTATACAGAAGCAAACATAGTTTTCTGGTTGGAACATTGTAACTACCACAGGCAAAAACTAGAAGTAAGCTTGTGTTTTTTGTGTTGGATTTGAATTCTTCCAAACTGATGCAGATATGGAAATATACTATTGTTTTATGGTTTGGATGTAGTAAGTTATGCTCTATCCGCTCCCCATCAAGTAATTGGGCCTTTTAGGTGGGAGGCTGAGAGCTGTCTTCCTGAAAGCATGCTTGTGTGGTGGATTCTCTGTTATGGATTTGTTTGTTTTTGTATTAATTTGTTTAATTTATGAGCTCTAATAGCTTCTTCTTTTAGAAATCCCAAGGTCGTACATGTTTTCTGAAATGAATTTTAACTACTCAAACCTCATGCTTTGGCTTATGATTCTCAAGGACCTGAATGCCTCGTCAATTAATTGCCATGCATGATAAGTTGAATTGGTCGTGCTTGTATTTTCCTCCCTTTTTTTTCTAAATTGTTGTATCTTTATTAGAGTTTGATTGCTATTTTTTTCTTTTCCTTTTTGCTCACCAGTGCCAGGGACGAGAAGGAGGTATCTTTGTGCGTCAAAGAGCTGAATTGTCCAAACTTTTATCCTACTATGATATCAATCTGGATCACAGACTCATTAGAGCGTAAAGACATAGAGAGGGATCTCTTGGCTAAACTTCTGGTCAACCTTTGCAGGTCGCAAGATAGCTTGCTCAGTCGAGTACAGCTCATCCAGGGGTATGAAAGCTTGTTGTTAAAACCCAAGAAAGTACAAAAGCAACATTTGTTTCAACAGATGGAATCTTACAAACTCACACTTTTTTCCAGGTTCGAATCAGTTCTCTCCTTACTGGAGGATGCTGTAAATGATGCTCCCAGAGCAGCAGAGTTTCTCGGTGGCATCTTTGCAAGAGTTATATTGGAAAATGTGGTTCCACTCAGAGATATTGGAAAATTAATCCAGGAAGGTGGAGAGGGGCCTGGGCGCTTATTGGAGCTTGGGCTTGCATCTGAGGTGCTTGGTAGCATCCTGGAAGTTATCAAATTGGAGAAAGGGGATGCTTTTTTGAATGAGGTCCGGGTGAGCTCCAATTTTCGGTTGGAGGATTTCAGACCACCACATCCTTTGAGGGCAAAGAAACTGGAAGCATTTCTTTAGAGATGAAGATGCTCTTTATTTGGTTTGATTATTATGTTAGGTCTTTCTTATAGGGTATTTCTGCAAAAATGCTTATCCTTTTAAGGTTCTTCATTATATATTATCATTTTATTTTTTAATTTTCCAATGCCTTCATAGAATTCACATCTTCGTTAAATAGAGTATTATTTGAGCAGCTTGTTAGCAAGCATCAGCAAGAAATTTTCTCTCAACCTTGCCATATTTGTCTACAACATCAGGAGCGATTTTCCTATCAATTCTAGTGAATTCTATCAGCCCACGCTACTACAATGAGAAACAAAACATAGGAATGGAAGAACTAAATGGCAAGGGATAGGAGAAGAAAAGTTCCTTTCGCAGGCTGATCATCTCTCTCTGATGAAAGATCACATGAAAGATAACAAGGAGATGACTTTGATCAAGGACTTCGGATTTTTCTCTTATTTTTGATAAAAAGGGGAAGGGGTTATCCAATTTATTGAAACGATGAATTTAAAGTATGGTCAGAACCTGAAACTAGGTCACTGGTACCAGGACTTTCCAGACGGAACAACTTTGCACCTGTAATATGTTTAGATCAATATAAAATATTTTACTAAGATATGTATCTATATTTATGTAAAAAAAGAAGGATATGTGTGTAGATACAGGATACACAAATGTCTTGGTTGTATCTGAATACCCAAATATGTTTGCAATATTTTTTAATCCTATGCAGCTTGAAAAGCAATAATATAACTGACAGTATCAATGTCTTTAATTAATTTATTTATTTTTCATATGGTGGCATTCTAATTTAATGGATTGCATACTTAATTTTTAAATTGAAGAGTGCAACATGATAGTTAGGAACCACTAGAGAAGTGGGGAATCAAGTGGGTATGGCTATATCTTTGTTGTTTCTGGTATCATCATTTGTTTGTTGTATAAAAATAACGGAAAAAAGGATGCTCATATACTAATTTTGAGTTAAAAAGCGTAAGTAAAATAATATTTTACGCATAAAGTCTAATATGTGACTTATTTTTGCATAACAAGAGGACTAATTTCAATATGATGATGTATTTTATTATACAAAATGGCTTACCTCTGCATTTTTGCTTATCTATTACAAGAGTAATGATTTTGCTTCCAGTTCTGCAGCAGATTGATGCTGACTCTACGTTTCAGTCCCAACGTTAGAAGGAAAGACAATTGGAGCTAGAAATACTTCTTAATCTTATGTTTTAGTGGAACTCAGATCAGGCAGCAAGAAGGGGATGTTTCTGAACTTATATTGATTTTTAGGGTTGTTTACCAAAACCATGTAACAAAATTACTTGGCAAGATTTTATATATTCCAATTTAGGCTTGCATTGTCACTGGAACCTAAACAATGCAATCTTAAGGGAAGAGTTCAGGGTCATTTTTCCAAAGAGGAGATGCAAGAGGAAGAGCGCTGGAAGAAATCACAATCTTGAATTTATAGAGTTGATAGAGAGGGTATAATTGAGATCAGGCCAACAGGGAATGATATATCCATGGTGGCTGCAAATGAATCTAATTTGTTCATGAGAAGGCTTGGAGATATCCAGCGGGACTGGAGGCATCCCATCTGTCTCATTTCATTCTTCCTGCTTCCTTTCACCATATCATGGGGTATCACACATTCCGGATAAAGTTGCAAGATCTCCTAATTCCCAGAAGTTTCAGAGATTAGAAATCTCCCATAAAAGTTGGTGTCCGGATCTTGGGGTTGCTTGGCTGGTGGTAACTTATCCCCCTTGCTCTTTTTATTGTGGATTTCATTGGTCAATACATATTAGTCTACTTGGGTAACTAATAAGGGTAGGATTATGATGGTTCAGATAAATTGAAGGCAACCCAAATAGTGGGATTATGATGGTTTAGATAAATTGAAGGAAACCCAGCTTGGATTTCAGTCTTAAGATAATCATATCATGTTTCTAGTTTACAAGTCAAAGTAGAACAATATCAGTTGTGTCCATTGCAACAACTTAGATACTTCACCCCAAAAAAAAAGCAGTCAGAGTGTCATTTGAATTCTTTCACACCCTCTACAAGTATTCAATATCTGTTTAATTCATAATCATACCATGCTAGCACATACTTTGATATACATCATTGCGATACTAAGAATTTATATTCAAATCCAAATGTCCAAATCTAAATTCAATCAAATTCAATTATAAATATATGATCTCACCCAAAAATACTAGCTAGAAGGCATTATTTAGATTCCTTATCCCTATAAGTACCCAAGATTTGTCTGGTGCATAACCGATGTAACAGTAAACACACACTAAGATGAGATCTCAAATCCACTATTAAATTGATCTCAGTAAAAAAAAAAAAATCACTAAGACATGGATGCTATAAATATACAGCTTAGGCAAGAGTTCCCACATATGTAACTGAAAAGTTAATCATCCCTTCTTCAAATCGCATAGTTTGCTAATGTCCCACAACACTCCCTAGTTGCAAGAGTTTCAAATGTTTAACCAAGCAGGTAGCTCTCCCTACCTGCCAAATGTGCTTTTCAAATTTTATGACAGGTTTTCTTCATCCCCTCCGAGATGCCTGGCCAGGAAGTTTGCACAGAGCTGACTTCAAATGCAGACCTGATCACATAAATTTTTTGAACTTAAAAACTCCTCTTGATCCTCAATGGTTCAGCTCTTATTAGCTCACAGAACCCACATAAATGGTACAAAACTTTTAATTAATATATTAAATCTGTTGAGAAATTGTTTTGTCTCAAAGATCGCTGTCAGATCGTGTTATGCAGAGAACAGACAATATATTTAAAATATGTACCACATAAAACGATAATAAAATAACCATTGAAATGTAGAGAGAAACACTGAATCCCTGATGTACCAAACAGCAAAGCAGCAGCCCAAGGAGGCACGGAAGAAGCTGCACAGTCACAAGAAGAGAAGGCTGGCAAGACTTCAACTCATAAAGAGAATGGCTTGCTGTAGACATCAAACATATTGTTGGAAGTCAGTTGCGGCTCCTGCAGATAAAGCATGGCAAATGATCCTTAGTTTATTGAAATGATCTGTATTAGTTAAAGCTCACAATGTCAGGGATGTCAATAGGCCAGGCTTATATATATTTCATTTTCTACAAAAGGAAAAAACCCTGTGTGTATATATATTTCATTTTCTACAAAAGGAAAAAAGAATTAATTATGTTTTTTTTCTAATAATTGATTATGAAATACCATTTTAAAGTAGCTCCATCAAATGACATAGAATAACTATAAAAACCATCTCAATGAAACAAAAGTGGAGTCCTAGTGGTTGAAAGACTTTTTAGCATACCAAATTTCTATGGTTCAAAACCCTTGGTTAAAGCACTAGCTTTTGGACTTCATAAAACCCCAGTTCACCAGGTTTTAACCTGCTTGGTTCTAGGGTCCAGTTCACTGGTTTTCCAGTCTGACTAGCCAGTCCCAACTTTTAATAACTATGTGTGTATGAATATATATGTCAAGCAAATGCAAGAGTAATGTGCGCGAAAATACCTGACGCAACCCACCACCTAGACTGCCTCCTGTCAACAGCATGGTAAGGAGTGATGTAACAGGACCTCCACTCACTGCATCACTGGTGTTTCTGATGGTTGATCGCATGGAATTTAGCATACTTCCATATGTGCTTCCATGTCCCTGCTCGATGGCTTGGATAAAACAGTAAGTCATGGCACCTGTTGAGGTGATCCTTGACAAAGCCTGTCTCAGGATAAGAAAATTTAAAAAGCAAAGGATACATGTTAGGGAAACAAGTACAAGTTTTGCTAGATTGCTAGTGTAAGTAGTCCACATAACTTATGCATTATAATAATTGTCAAACAGTCTCCTATAATGCAATTGTTTTATCTTTAATAATCCAATGAAATCACTTTAATGGGATTCAATGCATTATAGTTTAGGTTCTGTAGATGAATGCTTAGGTTGTTCTTGTCCTTTTCTTTTGTTCTTGTCCTTTTCTCACGCTTTTAGAAATGCAAAACACGAATGGTCAGAAATTCTCTTGATGCAGCTGATGTGAACACCCTTAAATTTTCATGTTATGTATAATATATGTCCAAGTGCCTCAAATTATTGGAAAAAAAATGAATGATTTTAAATAAACTTACTGGGTTTTGGCACAGCATAGATCTGTGCTGCCTAAATTCTGCTTAAGTCAACATATTTCTGCGTTTGAACCCACCTGCTATCTTAATTGATTGTATTTAAAGTCATAAGAGTTTACCGAGGTATCAGCAGAGGTTTGATCATCATCACAACCGCTGAAGGAGATGACTTCACCACCAGATGTACCTTTCCAAACACCAGAAGGTGGACGATGATCTTCCCATAAATACTGTCCATTCCTACAACAAAATCCATAATAGCTATTACATTTAAGACCCATGATTTTAATGGCCCAAATCAAAACCTGAATTTAGGAACAATATCACATTCCAGTATTATTTCATGCCAATATTATAAGTAAAATGTAACTAAATAGATACCATCTTAAGTGGCCATGATCTTGATAAACATGCAAATTTTACTCGTGAGGAGCAATACAGAAGTCTAGAAGAACTCTATGACTAGCAAAGAAGAACAAGATTTTGGAGAAGATGGTGGACTTGATATTTTGAAGATGAAAGGTAGACTTGGAAACAAAATATCATCTTCAAGTCTACCTTTCAATAGAATTTTTGATACTATCTATTTAATAATCGAGTTATGCTCGTATTTGAATTTTTGACATGATTAATTAGTCATGTCATATTTGTGTTGACCCATATAGTGTTATACCTTAGCTTTGACACAATACGAATACAACATAATAGCACGAATTGCCACCCCTGAATGAGGCTACTGATATCTTTCTTGCTAAAGTAGATGGGGCTACTCATATCCTTGAAATCTATTAATACTAGTTGGTAACATATCCACTTGTATCCTTGCCGATAAATTGGATGTGGCTGTATATACCATCTAGTCAGAAGTCCACTTGTATCTTCTTTAATAATTCAAGTAAAGCTACTCATATACCACTTGATAAGGGTCTACATACATACATACATGCATGATTGCATTCATGCATATATACATACATAGATGTGTGTTTAGAAATTTCCAATAAAGAAATGATTTCAAGTCAAAGGACATATACAAATTCAAAATAGCAAGACAAAAACTCACATGGTTTCATTATTTTCAAGTGGAAATACCTTATTTCAAAACTAACTAAAGCCCATATTTCCATATAGGACTAGGTAGGGTTTGACAATTAACTATAACTTTCAAAACAATTTTAAAATTGGAACCAATTCTAGAGTCGGGAACCATAAACTTTTGATTGCAAGGATTAGACTTTGAAACAACGTATAATCTAGATATTGACTATAAGTTTTAAAATACCATGTAGAAGAATTACTTATGCAGAAAGCCATAGGTTTTCAAAAGGACCACAAGGTTTAGGATTCAAAATAGACCTAAATTTGAAATTGAAAAAGGGACTCTAAAATGGAAGCTACTATCAAAATTTTAAATTCTAAGAGCATGAGAGAATCACTTACAAGGGAATCTATAATTTTCAGAGAGGACCATATACTTCAGAGCAGAATAACACATAAGCTTCAGTGTTTTACAAGATCAAAAAAATGGAGAATCCTATTTTGCAAAAGAGAAGAAAACCAAAAACCACTAGTGCAAGTAATGCCACTCCTGTTTTAATTGTTAGTTTGTCATATGCTGAGAAAGAAAAAGTACAGAATAAGAGATCAGAAGAGATGGACTTTGCTTGTCATGCCTACACGTTAAGCATACTCAGGCTCTATGACGTGCTGTTCTACTCCTTGAAACTACAGAGTGCTCTCAAATCATGGAAGTATAGAGTTTCCTATTCATCTTTTTGCATGAACATGAAGGAAACTCAAACACATCAAACTCATTTTACTTCTATACAATGGCAGATTTTGATTGAGAACAACTACAAGTCAAGCCAGAATCTTTTGCCATCTAACCAGGAAATAGAAAGTTGTCATCAAATGAAGGAATAAACAAGAAAAATAATCATCAAAAGCCGTGAGCATATCACAAAGTTCCGCTTTTATGTGGTAGTAAGAGATCATAAGAGTTGAAAACAATCATGACAGATTTTCCTTGTCAGCATCTTGTTGAAGCAAACTAAGTTAATGTGATGTCCTATGCTTAAAGAGTACAGAAAGAACTAATAAATGAAATTTTGCAAACTCATAGTATTATTTCCAAATGCTTTAAAAGCAGATCTGTAAAGAGACCAGGCAGCTCCATGATAAGGCTCACATTACAGACAGATTCACAGTTGACACTACAGAGTACAGATTAAAAATATTTCATCATCAGGTGAAGGTTTTGCATTTCCTTCTAGAGGTTGTAGCTCAGTTTATGCACAGATAAATGAAGTTATTAGGTATTATTAGGTAGTACTGTCAATGGTCCTACAAATAGGCAGTAAAGGATGCTAGTGCTGGCAAAGTTACTTATATCCAATCCTGATAAGCAGTTTTGTCAAAAAAATTTTGCTTGTTCTGAGCATGGAAAACATATAAAAAGATCAAAAGAGTTTGCCATCTCCCAGAAACAAATAATAACAAAGGACAAAAGACAAAAGACAAAATAGCTTATAGAAAAACTATACAAAATAGAGATAGAGAATATAAAACAACTATAACAGATTACTGACCTGTTCATTCTGCAAAGATATGAGAGATCTAATACAGTGCCACTGTGGCAAGCATCTACAATAGCATGAAGTTTAACACCATGAGGAAGTGGTCTGACTATGGTTGCATTAATTTCATCATCAACAATCATCCCTTGTGTTTCAAAGTCCAGTGGACAAAGGGTCTCATCATAGCCATCAACTTCATCGCCACTATAGTTTCTTTGTTGTGAACCATGACCAGAGTAGTGGAATAGTAATGAATCGCCAAGTTGACAGCCTTGTACAAGCCAATATAATGCCATCCTTATATTATGCTTGGTTGGAATCCTATAAGGATCACTTTCTTCTTCTGCAAATCAACTTTCAAAGAAGACAAGATTAGAAGAGGTAAAGAAGGCATATCATAAGGAGGGAGACTAAAATCAATGACGATCTAAACCCACATTCAACTCGAACATTGAACAAGTTATTCTTATCTTATTACACGAAGTATTCAGTTGTATCTGGAAATGAAAAGAGTTATGAAAAAGAAGTGAGGCCTACATGTGAACTAGCAACAAAAAGGATTGTTTACAACTTGAATTTAAATGGCTCGTTCATACAAAGTTTTCATTGGAATAAGTGGGAGTGATATTCAAAAGCAATATGCAACCAAGCTCCTTACCAAACAAAAAGATGTCAAGGGATTGGTTGGACCCAAGCATCTCCTATGAAAAGTTAATGCTAAAAGAAGCCTGCAGTAGTAGCAGCAACAACAACAATAAAGCTCTAATCCCAAACTAGTTAAGGTTGGCTATTGGATTCATGTTTACAAGGTATGACTATAGTTTTATACTAGCTATCAACCTACTGCAACTCTCCTCCTTTATTCAGACTTAGAACCAGCTATGTATAAAACTTCATACCTCGACAGAGTTAAAGAAGACTGATATTAAAAAATTGAGCGTAATAAAAGCCTCTATTGAGGACTAGAATAAAGCTGATACTCTTACTAAGATAAACAAATGAAGATGGTAATCATAAAGATAAACAAATGAAGGTAGTAATCACATCCTTTACCATAGAAAACAATGGAAGTGTTCATTTGGCAGTCATGCTCTATCCAAGTAAAAGGTAATGTGGTTAGAGGAACATTTTCTAATCCAGAGGTGTTCAGAAAATCAGAATAAACTTAAACTGATATAAAGACGGATGGTTCTGCATGCATGTTTGGCATCAATTTCTGCATTTTTATGACCATACTAGTGTCACAAATATAGTTATCAAGAAAAGGTTGTAGCTACTATAGATTTCAACGTCTTTTTGTTTCCCATTTGTCCTTTTGTAGGTATGATCATGGCATGCAGATTGCTAGCTAATCTTAGCCTGATAATAGTAAATTTACAAGATTATTTACATCGATAATATGATAAGAAATAAAAATTATGTGTAGAGAGTATACCTACACTGCTGATTCTGCTTATCATAAGAATAAATCACATAAGCCCTTTAACTTTACAATTATAACAAACCACCTGTTGAGGTATTCTTTCTGTACTGAAAAATGCAATATATTAGAGGTTCAAAATCATGTAGAACATGGAAACCTGAAAGCTACTACTAAACAGTTTTGCATATGTGTCTGTGTGATTCGTATATAGAATTTAAAAAATGATTTTGAAAATTATAAGGGTACAAACAAGAAAAGAGAAGCAAGACCAACTTTTCGGACCATCAGCCTTCGGTGAAAGGTAGATGCTCTTACCTCTTAGTTAAGAAAAATAATGGATTAGTTTAAAAGTTAACAAGACTAACCTTAATCATGTTGTCCATGATCAGAAAAGCTAAGAGAGTTTTTCAGAAGTAAGCAGGGCCTTAAGAAATATATGGACTCCTCTTATTGTTACAAATTAATGCATGCTCAGTACACTTGGTAATTTTCTCGTTACCCCTTTTGTTCCAAGATTCAATCAATCTCCTTCAGTTGTCTTTGAGCTTCTAATATCAGCACATGGATTAGGCCAACTTGATTGCAGCCCATTTTGTCAGCTTTTATAAATAAAATTTTGATTTTCTATCTTCTAAAATAGTGATTCAAAATTTATTTATTTAATATTTCAAATTCTCTTATGTTATGAATGGACATATGTGTTGGGTTTCTCTATTTCTAGAGGTGCCTCTAAGAGACGCATTTCTTGAATCCAGCCTAAAAGATACATCCTTTAAATCACTACCTAAGTCCAAGGGGCATACCTTTTAAAATTGGGCACCTTCAGGACACATCCATTAGGTTAAAGGGTGCAACCCTTTGATACACCTATTCACCTGCACCTCCTCACTTCCATAAATAATGCATGGATCATTTTGTCCCACCTGTCTCGAGCACTCGAGATTCAAAAGTGCATGAACAAGAATAGATTACCACCTTGTTAAGATTTGAGCAAGTGCGGGTGAAATAAGGATGAAACTTATTGGACTTGGAATCAAATTGGGTGTGCATATAGAGAGTCTCTGAAGCACATTTCTTTTAAGATTCTTCTGAACTTTTTTTTTGGCAATTACATTGCATTTGGGTAAAAGAATTACAGGGCCTGGTGACGATCCTATCTGAGTGGATATTAGGAGACTCTGATGGTTCATGGGACATTGGGAGTAGTTTGCTCTTCAATCGCATGCACAAGAGTGGCTGCAAAATTCTCCTCTAGAAAAAAGCATCTTCCATTGGATAGTGGGAACTAGGTTTATTTCTCTGACTTTCTTTTTTATTTTGATTGTTGTGTTTGCTAGAGGAATATATAGACTAATTTTGAAGCACTATTTCCAACAATTTCAAAGTGGAATTACAAATGTAGATTGTATGGCTAAAAGAGGAATTCACTCTTCACTTCTTATCAACCATCTAATATGGTGAATTTGGAATTAGTTTACTATAACTGATGATAGATTTGTCACCATAAAACCTTAATGATATTTGGTATATCATTCCACTGACTGGTAGATAGAAATGGGAGCCCCTGTCCATGTATTTGTTGGCTTCTCTTTATTTTCTTTCCATCAAAATATTGATAGAATGTTAATAAGCATGGGCAATTCTACCACGTCATACATAAAAGGAGAAAGGAGAGCTAACCTCCTTCTTACATCAGGAAAGACTATCTCTTCGCAAATGTTGTATGTGTTGATTGCGAGAAAGAACCTAGTTATTAGTTCTTTGCTAGTAAGAGATCGTTACAAATTGATGTTTGAATCCAGTAAGGTTGTAATAACCAAATATGGAGATTCTATTTGGCAGATGTCATTCATGTGATGGACCATTGAGATAGAATATGTCAAAAGTTGATTTAAATATAATTAATAATGATCATATTGTTTATAGTAATGTATTTTCTATTATTCAGCATGGTAGGCTAAGACATCGTAACAATCATACTATTACGCATATTATGAATATAGGCTTCATGCCCCAGGATATAAATGAATAATAAAAGCATGAAATAGATGTTCATGCTAATCAATCGTGAGAACCTTCAAAGCCAACAAGTGGAGATTTTGAACTTCTAGAGTTGATTCATAATGATGATTGTGATGTGAATAGTTTAATTTAGATGTAAAAGATATTTTGTAATTTTTATTAATAACCACTCTAAATATTGTTATATGTATTTAATTAAAACAAAAGATGAATTGTTAAGTAAGTTCATTATATACAAGAATGAAGTTGAAAATCAAAATGGAAATAGAATTTGTGGGGTGAATGAGTCATTAAATATGATATTTCTTTAGAGTGTTGTGATTTATATTGTTATTGTATTTATTTCGTTATGTCATATGATTTATATTGTTGTTGAATTGGTGGTTGGTACTTAAGAGCATGAGAATCAATGACTCGAGGAAGTCAGAGTGGTTGACCCTACTAGTTAGATGTCAAAATTCTCAGAGTGGTTGACCCTACTAGTTAGATGTCAAAATTCAAACTTGCCCTTATGTTCTATCTTGCTATGAATTTTGGTATCTTGGGAGCGCTTACCATTTCACGGAGCAATATTGCATTGGCTTTTATGGCAATCAGTGGACTAGCTGAAAAGGAAAGAAATCTCAAGGACTAATCAACATAAAAATTTCCATTCTATTTTTAACCTTGAGACCAAGATTGTTGAAGCATTCACAGTCTACAATTATCCAAGAATGTTTGAAAGCTTGTTATGAATGCCATAATTCAAGCATATGCAACGGAAATAATACACGAGTTGGCAGCACAAGGACTGTCCCCATGGAAATCCTGAGTCTTTTAGTGACAAGAGTAATCAATTGAAAACACCAATGAAGTGGATCCACTAACACAAAAAAAAAAAAAAAAAAAAAAAAAAAGAAAAAAACGAAAAAAAGGAAAAAAGAAAAAGGAGAAAACATCGAGGCATAGAAAATAGCGACAGCAAAGCGAGCTAGCAAAAGAATCAAATCCAAAATATCGCTAGTATTGTGCTCTTAAGGAACATCTTAAGAAGCAGCAAAGACAGAGGGTATCTCTAGCTCAAGGAAATGGAAACCACATATTCAAGCCATAAAAAATCAAAGCTATAATCCGAGCATTTCTACCGACGATCAAAGAAACGCGCAAATCGAACACATGCTTCCACTTCTAAATCCTCCCAGCTCTCATCATTCCAACAATGCAGAATCGATCAAATAACCAACTCAAGAACCGATAGCGAAGCAAAAGGTCAAAATCATCATCATATCCACAAAACAGCATCAAAATCCCAATTTTAGGAGCCTTTTCGACGCATCACTGAAACGAAATCAAGCTAGTTAGATCGGTCGGTAAGCACCACCTGTGAGCATGAGGATCGACGACTCGGGGAAGTGGAAGCGGTTGATGAGGAGGTAGCGCATGCACTTGGCGTCGTTGAGGCAGCCCTTGAGCTCGTGCCGCGAGTTCCGGTACGATATCCCGCATATCACAGCCCTCTTCCGCCCGTGGGCGGCCGGCGGCGGGCCCCGCGGCGCCCCGAACGGGCTCGGCGGCGGGGGTGGGTACGGGCCCGGCGGCGGGGGCGCGGGGGGCCCGGCGATGCTCCGGGGCTCCGCTACGTGGGTGACGGCCTGGCAAACGGCGCACCGGATCGACCTCGCCCCCGGCGGCAGCTGCAGCGGCGTACGGCAGCAGGAGCAGTCTATCAGCAACATTATGGCAGATGGACGGCGGTGATCGGAGCTCGGGCTGGAGAGCAGGTGGCAAAGAGGAGAGAAGAAGAACAAGAAGAAGAAGAAGAAGAGGGGAAGAGCCTTTAATTAATAGTGGGAGCGGTTGACATGGACCTTCGAGATGGTCTTACGGTGCGCGGCAGGAAGCGTAGAGGAGTCGTCCGTCTGGGTTGATCGATAGATCTCGACCGTTGGATTGATAGATCGCCGTTGCTCGGATCTTGAAGTGGACTGATGCTGTTGCGAGACCCGCGGAATCGAACATGACAACGCGGAGCGAGAAGGCGCTTGGAAAACTTCTCTCAGCCAGCCGCTGTCTGTCTGGACTCTTGAGACGGCGAAGAGAATTTTATCTTGAAAGGAAATAAAAGCGCACACGGGGAAACAGTATTTCTAGAAGAAAACAACGGAAAGGGAATTCAGCTTCCTAATAACCTCAATTTTCTTCCCTAACAAAATTTATTTTATTTTATTTTATTTTAATATATACCAATCATCCACATCATTGATCGAATTGATTAATTATTCACTTAATCTAATGTACTAAAACTAAGAAAAACTAAAAACACCTATGAAACATTACTTGGGATGATAATTTTATCTCTAAAATGAAGAACGATTACTTCTTTGCTGCTCATTGATTTAGAATTAGGTTAGATGTAGATGGTTTTATATTGATGATTCAAAATTGTTAGGCATAATCTATCCTTAAATTACATATACTAAAAGTTATATAATTTAAAAACTACCAAGTAGCCTATATATATATATATATATAAACAAATATATCTATAGATCCAAGTTTTATATTTGGTATAAGGGATGATAGGAGTTTCGTATCAATAATGTGAGCCATTGAATATTATATATTATCTTTAAACTATATACATATTAAAATCATTGATATAGAACCCTTATAATTAAATATAAGAAAGATTTAAATATCTTATAATTTAAAGATCCCTAATCTACACATCAAGTAATCAAAATTATGTATTATTTAAGTTGTTCAAATTTTAATCATTTAATATATAAGTTATTGGTTTTGAAATCACATGACTTTTATTATGTAACTAATTTGAAGATGATAAACAACATCCAATAACTTAAATTATTCATATAAAACTTTTGTTATATAATTTAAAAATAACGTGACTTCCTTATAGTTAAATGAGGTATAACTTGAATTTGATTTATATATTAATGCTTTAAGAATTAGAAAAAAGGCTCAACTATATTGATTAATTCAAGAATCAAATCAACTAGGAGCGAATTATATGCCCTATCAATATAATAAAATATTAATTATTAATTAAATATAAAAAAAATAATATTTAAAAATAGAAAATAAATATTTAAATAATTTAAAAGTTTGTTTATAAATGGTGTGAACAAGCTTTTATTTTGCACACACATGAATTATATTATTAAATATCATTTTCTAAATATTCCATAATATATTATTAAATGAAAAAAAAAGGATATGCTTCATTTTAGTTTTCCTTAGGCAAAATTTCTAAAGAAAATATACTTTAAATTTTTTTCTTCACAAATAGCTACTAAAATATAATTAAAAAATTAACTTGCCCATTTATGTGTGTGTGTGTGTTTCTTCTAGATATTTTGAATTACTTTATTTTAAAAAAAAAATTCTATTTCTCTCTTGTACACATCCTCAGGACATTAAGGGATCTATTTAAAATTTTTAAAATAAACAAAATCTTATTATTGCTTTAATACACATGTTTTATCTTCTTTATTTTACAATCTATTAGATTTGTTATTAATTTATTTTTCTCCTAAATGTATATTGCACTTGTTCATGGCTAGTATTACTGAAATTATATTAGATAAAATAATGATTTATAAACTATGAGAGCATGAGACCACTTCATGTAAAGTTGTGTTATTAAAAAAAACAAAATAAAGATATATTTCATCATGATGACACATTTTCAAAGCCGAGAACTAAATTTTAGGTGAAACTTAAGATTTATTTTAAAAAATAAATTTTAAAATAAATAATAAAATAATTACATCAAACATATATATTTTTAATTTTTTAATTATATTTTTAATAAAAAAATTAATTTATAAAAAAAATTTTAATTTAGTATAATTCAACAATGGTTAAGATTTGAAGGATTGTATGGCGATCATCATTGAGAGTATATCCTTTTAATTAAATATACATTTTTTTTTTACTCTACCATCCTAGTTAGGATGGCTGCCAAGTCATCATCAATGGTTAATTGATTAAATTTTTTTTATAATTTAATATACTTAATTAAAAAAAATATAAAGATAAAATTGAAAATGCTACCTTTTTATGTAATAAAATAGAATGTATAAGAATACTATTTGATGAATATAAATATATATAATATAATATAATATAATATAATATTAAAAAAAAGGGAGGGAGGGAGGGAAGACCAAAGCATCACGGAACGGCCGTCATTTCATTATTCAACCGGCCTGCTCTTCTAAACCTTGGATCAGGACTGCTGGATTTTGGTAACACTTTTGGACGGCTAAGATGTGGTCAAAATAAATCCAGGTCAATACAAAATCTAGGGTTTCCACAGAGTTTGAGAGAGGTGTGGCCACCTTCGGTTCGTCTAGGTCTACCGCAGCTCCTCCCACCTCTTCTTGAAAATGGTACGCAGTTGGATCTCCTTTCCGTTTTATGGCTCTTTTTTCTCTTCTCTTCTACCTATCTTCGCAACCACAATGATTCGATTGCTTAATCTACGGGGGAAAAGTCCTTAGATACTGCCAGATTTCCCGTATGATGTTCCCATTTTGTATGAAATGTTCGATTTTTGAATGTTTTTGCTGATAAAAATGGTATCTTTTGGATGTTAAGAAGTTTTGCAAGTGTTTCTATTACGCGTGCTCCATGTGGTAAATTCCCAAACAAGTATGATGTTTGAATGGGGAAAAAGTAGCTTGTTTGATTGTTTTTGGTTTCTTGATCCTAAGAGAGTTGGGGTTTTACCTTGCAGGGCACTTTATGATGCCTTTTATTGAGTGCTTTATAAATATATAGGAAACATGAGTGGTCATTATCATATTGATTAGTGGTCTTATTGTGGTGTTATATTGAGTGATGAGGTTTGGATTTTGGAGCTCTTAGTATAAGATCTGCACTTATCCCATGTATGACTGGAGAATATAACTTGAAGTATTCAATTTGGCTGGGGATTGGTGGTAGAGAAATGGGGAAATAGTTGAGTTTGGATTGGTTGCAAATTGTATGTCATTAAGGTTCTTAGGATACTGAAACAAATCTTGGAAATGGAGTATGTTTTTATCATAGGAAAAATGAATTTTGGGCAACCATCAATAGGGAAACAAGAAGTTAAGAGGAAGAAATCTAGGGAGGAAGGGTAGTTGGGGGACAAGGTGGAGCAAAGAAGATGTTTATAATCTCTGTGAATATGAAAAGAAGGTTTCCATTGGCCATCTTCCCTGAAGATTATGGAATGAGCCTTTGCTTCTTGGCATACAGAAAACAGGCTTTCCAAATGCTGTCAAAGCAGCAAAAAGAAAGTAGGGAATGACAGATAGAGCACAACTGTTGTCCAACTAGTGGCTCATAGTCAGTGGGTCTATCAGCAACAAACTGCTACTTAGAAAAAAAGTAGTCTTATTATTATATGGTTCCAGAGCTATGTATATATTTATTTATCTCTAGCTTTGAATAAAGTGTTAATGTGTTTGGTTGTTTTGATGGCAGATGTGTCAGATGTGTTAGGACATCTTGACAGTTAGAATATGTACCAATTGTGCAGATAGTGTTGCATAATTGAATCCTTAGTTGAATACTTGATCAAGTACAGGTGTCAGAGTGGATACAGATACAGGGGCAGTGGAGTCCTAGTTCTTGACAAATTTACAGTAAGCACCTGGGATGTTGGTGAGAAAGTAAGACTACAGGCTAATTTTTTAAGCTGTCGCAACTCCTTGTATATTTTGGCTTCTAAGCTTGGATCCACAAAAGATTGTTTATTGTTGGCCTTCTCTTTGATTCTGGTGTATATTGCTAGGATGGATGCTATCATGTGCTGTAAATATGCCGCATTGAGAGATAGGTAGAGATGCATGCTAGTGATGGTGATACGACATGGCTATTCACAGGTATACTAGTAGGATGAACAATTACTGCAAGCTAGACTTGGAAGTGCCCTTGAAGCCACTGGATGGTGTGAGAGGCAGTGATTAAGGGTGTCTGATTTCATGTGCGACCAATTGTGGATGCTGTCGTCCAGAATGATAAGGGGGATTAGGCATTTACACATTTATGGATCTTTATTCACAAGTTCTCTTTATATTTCTTATCTTTATTCGTTACCTTTTCCCATTGAGTGGATATTTAGGTACTATCACAAGCCATTATAGAAAGGTGGAGTTACATAAATGGGTCAGACATAAACATTAGAGCTTGCACTATAATATGGTAGGCAAGAATCATTGCCTTAAATAGCAGTTATTTACTCAATGAATGGCTAGCTGACAAACCTTTGAGCCATTGAAGTTATTTGAATGTGGATGGAGGTCTGTGGTGCTATAATATTCTTTTGTTGGGCACATGTGATGCACATGAAGATGCCTGTGGTCCCATATGATTACGAAATTTTTGTTAATTATGTGGATGGATAAATGCAGTATACTTTTTTCTTGGTGCACTTCTCTTGCTTCTCTTTCTTAAAAACAAAGATCAAGGCTTGAACCATGGGATGTGCTTGTGAGAAATGAATATCTCTAAAGAGGATGGTCGTATAAACTGGAATCAGAAGTTAGAGTTTTCATTGCTAACAGAAGAGATATTGATGTTGTAGTTGATGTGTAGAAAATGGCTTTCAGTTTAAATTTTAAAATATTGGTTGTCTCTATTTTTGGTTGTTCAATCTTCTTACAGATGTAGCTTTCCTCTTTGAGATGTTGTTCTAATGTAAACACCTTTGCACATTGCAAGTCTCTTGGGCATTTGATGCTTCACATGAGAATCGGATTAGGCAATTTGTTTGTGAACTGCACTTATACTGAAACGGAAGGCATCCAAACAGGAGGGAGATAAGATAGACATGGTCTTTTAATGTTTTTGTGGTAATTTACTAATGGAAATATGATCTTTGGGTGAGCAGTCTGACTTGCAGCCACATTTATCTTGCAAAGTGGTTACATAATCACTATCGGTCATAATCACCCGACCCATATTGAAGCCAATACAATTTGATTTCTAATATATGGGGCAAATGGTGGGTAAGACCAAGAGAAACATTAGAGAATGGTTTAGTGAAACAAGAAACTCACAGAAAATATTTGCAATCAGTTTGCCATTGGTTTAGCATAGTTTTTCGTGTGTTAAACCATTTTCTATTTCCCATATAGAGAGCTGCTACTGCACCTTCCCTGCCTTCTCTTTTTCACATATTGATTTCCACTTGTCTCCTCAAGTAGCAATTTCCAATATATTGGCATTTAAATATAATATTGCCTACTTAGTATAATATGAAATGATGTTTTTGCATATAAATGTTTCTCATAATGCTTAGTGTATAAACCAAAATAAATTTTGTTGATAGAAAAAGATAATGGAAGACCTAACTTGTCTTTTTCTTCCAAGTAAAAAGTATGTCATTATTGTCTTGTTTCTCTTTTTTTTGGCACGATCTTTTTACTATGTTCTATAAGAAGCTTCGGACGATGATTAGCTGGCCTTCGTGTCTGGACTTAATGTCCAATTTGGGAATCTATTGAGTATATGCCCACTTGTTTTGAAGTGTATAAACCATATGACAGTTTTGACCATTTAGATTGACTCATTATATTGTGGATTTCAGACCAAGCGGACTAAGAAGGCTGGGATTGTTGGAAAATATGGTAAGTTTGGGTGTACTTCATTGTAATTAGCAAAAGGATTAACATTGCATTTATTGCTATTTATAGTTTGTCCTTTATTAATGGAAATATGAGTACTGATACTGTCTACATTTCAGGCACCCGATATGGTGCAAGTTTGAGAAAACAAATCAAGAAAATGGAGGTCAGCCAACATGCAAAGTATTTCTGCGAGTTTTGTGGCAAGGTATGTTTTTGCGAAACCAATTGTATGTTTATTGGTTGTTGTGCCCTTGCCAATGGTGACTGTGGACATTTCGAAATACAGTATGCTGTAAAACGGAAAGCCGTGGGGATCTGGGGATGCAAGGACTGCGGCAAGGTGAAAGCTGGCGGTGCCTATACGCTGAAGTAAGATTCCTTACATGCTTGAAGGACATAATTTTACTTGAATATGGTTGCAATGCTGCATTTGGTTGCTGACCGATTCATTTTTCGCTGCATTTCAGCACCGCCAGTGCTGTCACAGTCAGGAGCACCATCCGTAGGCTACGGGAGCAGACTGAGAGTTAGAACCATTAAACTTTTGATGAGTGGATCTATTTCTTCTGCTCATTTTAAGGTTCCATCTGAATAGATGCAATTGCACATCTTTAGCTGATAATGCTTGGACTTGGATTGTTGCTGTTGTGAGGATGATCTGTTGTTTAAATTTTCATAGGCGTTAATTTGCCATGCTTCGGATTACTTGCTGGATATTGCTTTCTGAAGAGTTTTTAAGACAAATTGTTAGCCATTTTTTTTGGATTAAGAACAGAATTGGATATTTTGGATATCGATTGGATGATGGCCTATTCATATTTGCATTTGTTTGTTCTTTAGTAGAATGGACATGGATATTAGTCGATCATTTAAATTTATAACCATATCCGGATTTATTTCGGCGTGAAAACAGATCCAGTCAGATATTATCCAATCCACTTTTACTCCTACTAGCATGCATTACGTCCTGACTTTGCTGTTGAACAAACCATCAATTTCTTAATCATGTGATATATCTGTCAAACTCTGGTGAAGATTGAAGTGCTAGAAAGGCCCAGCGAGAAGAAATGGCAATCAGACACTGAAATCGGGAGAATGATGTAACAATATCAAGGTGGCGAAGAATGCCTCAGCTCTGTTTAAAGGGGCGTTAGATGATTCATTTGTTGCCTTAATCTTTGGCCTATTTGGGGCCATTTTAATTATTTCAATCAAAAGGAGAAGGTAGGTGGAAAGCAAAATTATAAGCCACACCAACTACATTGTAAGCAGCTGTCAACGGATTCATGGATTTTGCCCGAACTGTGCAGGGACCGGACTCTACAGACTCCAAACTCTTGTGCAGGCCTGAATCCTTGCTTGCATTTGATTCTCTTTTTCTCTTTGAGAAAATGCTTGCATTTGATTCTTATGCTGGTTGGAGAACATCACGCTGGACTCTGATGTTTATTTGAATGGTTTACTGCATTCCCTGCTCCTCTCAAGGCTGTATTTTGAGCAATTCGCTAAGGTTCACAAAATCTGTGATTTAATTTAGTATATGGCCCTGCATGTCATAGCTGAGCTGGGGTTGGATATAGAAATCTTGGAAAGAACCTGAAAAGAATCAGAAAGCGAAATGAAACAGCCGGCAAGGTTGCAGAGCATTCCTCTCCACAGTCGAAACCGGAGGCAACAAAGATAAAGGCTATGAGAGGTGGCACGGCACGGCACGAATGGCATCCGCCTTCAAGATTGGATAGACAAATCAGTTATAAAGTATGGTCGGTTCATAACCATCATGTGTTCTGGACAGCATGAATGCATGAGAATGAATGATTAATAGTTAAGCCATATATTCATCATTAAGCAAATACTATAGTGATTAATGTTCCCACTGGTCCAAATTGACTCCTGATCTTCTGAAGAGCATCACGCAATTAATCTAGCTATAGTTGACGCTACCAAAAAGCATATAATCAGAGAGAACTAAGGGCTTTTTTGTTGATGGTAATTTGTGTTAATAATTTAAAATTATCATGCATAGTATTATCATGTTTAGCAATTGAACATAATAATTTGGACGTTGATATTTAATTTTTGATAATCTAATATTATCATAAATTATGATAATTTAATTTTCAAAGATGGATATAATTACTAAAGTCTGATAATCTTAAATTATGCTTAATCTGATAATATATTTAATATGCACTAGATAATATTTAAATATTTAATATTAAATATATAATATTTTTAAATTAATTTATAAAAAATTTTGATTTTTATCGAAATATTTTATATTCTAGTAAAAAGAAGAGGATGTCTTAAAAGATAAAGATTTATAACAAATTTAAATAAAATTTTTTTAAAAAATAAATTAATTATTATATTTTATTATTATGAAACAAATATGCTAATATTCTGTTCTTGAAAAACTAATTATCTAATATAAAATTTATTAGCAATATAAATTTTTTAATAATATCATTATTACTGTGAATCAAATATCATCCAACGAGAAAATTGGTCCACATCTTAAACAACTTGCGCAAAAAGCAAGGTCTGATAGGCTATTTGGACCCAACAAACAGGCTTTATTCCTACCGCCCAGCATCCCACCCTCTCACTCTCGTGGGTTTTCATAGCCCTGATAAAAAAAATGGGATGCGCATTTGAATCAGAACTCTCGTGGGTTTTCATAGCCCTGATAAAAAAAATGGGATGCGCATTTGAATCAGAACTCTCGTGGGTTTTCATAACTCTGCTGCACAAATGAGATGCATTTGAAACATAGCTCCAGCTAACTGCTGGCAATGATTCATCCATATCACCTCCATAGCCCAAGGAGTACTGTAAATAAAAAATTATGTCTCCAGCTAGCAACCTTGAAGCATGACGAGGAAAGAAAAAAAAAAAAAACTCACCTATGAAGCAGAACAGTAAAGAATGATGCAAAAGTATTTGCCCCAAGCAAAATGCTATTGTGAGACAACTCTTTTGCTTTTGTAATATTTTAATTTCACATACAACACGATTCGATACAGTGAGGTTCAATTCGCATACATGTATTTCATAGGACTCTTTACATAGAAAGAACCTCAAATTATGGGATATCCTACCCTATCCACAATAACGGCCGCTCATAATATCTACACATAGCAAGAAGCATAGAAGGACAGAAAGAAAACCCTGACCTCAATCGGTCATCATCTGGACGTGACTTGGAGCAAGGAATAGTTATCTGATGCTCCATAGAAGGATTGAAGATAAAAGGAATTCCATTAACGCACGGCCAGAAATTTCTCCTTGGTCTCTCAGGTCATTTAATGTCACTTGCACTGATTTGAAACTTATGTGATACTAAGCAAGGTGTCTTTCACGATGGGGATTGGGATGCCAACACTGTTATCGGCGGCTTGGTTCTGAATAGCTTTAGCTGCTGCAACTCTGGCTGCCTCAGCTGCTTTATTGGCTGCTGCAACAGCCTTGTTCACCCTATCATCAACCCAGGGAATATCAAATGCTTTTCCTGCTCCCCTCCGTGCTTCCTGATGGTACAGAGGCTAATCAGCATTACCATACAGCTTATGTTTACATTCATTTGCCTCTGATTTTTTTTTTCTTTTTTTTTTCCCGTAAACCACAATAGAACTATAATTTGCGCAAGTAACAAGCCTTCTCCTACTGAGGGGGAAAACTAAAGCAATGTATTGTTACCTGAACTGTGTTCAACACTTTCGAATGATTGACAGCAATTGAAGACCCAGGCAGGATGTTCTGCGTGCTCAAAATATCAAGAACACCATTTTGCCAGTGACCTGACTGTGTCTCCCCATTTCTAAATGTGTACATCCCCAAGCCCTGCCTTCTTCCCTCATGCCAAGCACCCTCATATTGATGCCCATTTGCAAAACGATAAACTCCAAAACCATGCATCTTGTCTGCAAAGTATTCTCCAGAATAGGTGTCCCCATTCCTGTGTGAAGTGGCAAATTAGAAGTCGGCACTGAAGCATTAAACAATTGAATTTACAGAGAACTGCTTGTAGCATGGCATGTGATGATTATTAGTACATTCGAAGATATACTAACTGTAATTGCATATTGACTTTATTCTGTTATTTGGCTTTTAAATCGGTCATCATTATTCCTCATCATCTAGGTTTCTTCCTAGCATAGCAGTCTTGGGAAGTCTCTGAATTTCTCAGTTGGATATGCATTAACCATCTAGCATGAAAATAAAAATTCCTTCCAACTAACTTCTAGGTTCCATGGCAGCTCCATCTTGCAAAAAGATCCTTGACTAGCAATTCAGCATGAATTGACGTTGGATTGTAAAGTTCTTAAACCTCAATGTGACACTTTGATCCATAGAGCTATATCCTATAGATGGGATAAAGGCATGCTAGTGAAGGAAATAGTAAAAAGACTAACTGCAATCATGAAACAACTTTGATAGCTACCAATTGACAAAGTAATTTAAACATTGATGGGTGTCAAGTGGCTGGGCTCAAGCCAGCTATTTTCATATTTGTAATCGGCTGGCTGGACCTTAGTTCAGGTTGTTGACCCACCAATAATTATCATTTATAAGGTGGCTGTTGGCAGCATTTGAGCATAATGAGATTGGAGCATAGGCCAATTATTTATATACTTACAATGCATAAGCATAGTCCACTTCAAAGGATTTGGATGCAAGTCAAGGAAGCAATATAATTCATCTACATGTCAGTACTGTCAGAGTCTGCTTTTATTTAACAAGTACCAGTTTCATTTATTAGAAATTGAAAGTGACCATGTTTCATATGTCATTATGTCAGGTCAAAAGTAACCATATCTAACTACAGTTTGACATATTACTTTTGTCAGTTATGGAAGCACATTATTACTGTGGCAATACCCAGATTTCCGACTCCATTCTTCGCACTTCAATCTTCTAGAATTTTTCTTCTAACAGAAAGCCTGGATACTGATACACACAATGCTACAGCACTTCCCTAGCCACAAGTTCCATTAAGGAACTGTTTATATGCACGCATGCCCTATCTGCAATACAAAATTGCCAAAGTTGAGAACTGGATAGGGCAGGAAAGAGAAGCATAATGATATGGGAAGCCCCACATTTCACAATCCCGAAAAATAGGGAAGCTGTATTCTATTTCATTTAAGCAAGGGCTTATAACACAAGCAGGGGTTAACAGAGTGACAAGGAGTGGCTATGTTGGGGGCATGAATACAAGCAAATTGCAGAAACATATGCAACATAAGCTTCTTAATCCCGCTTCCATTTCCCTTGCTACATCAACCATAGCTTCCTCTGACTTATTTAGCAAGCAATGTAGCCATAGGACTTGGATAGCTAAAGAGAGGTTTGGAGGCTCTTCCGAAAGGACACAATGGTTTTAGAAACATCTCTGGATGTTGTCCAGAAAATTTCTTCAGGCACCAGACCTCTGGAGCTACTAAATACGGTTCGTAGGTTTGACTAGCATGTTCTAGAAATAAGCAGGGATTGTTTTTGCTGTCAAGAATTTCCAGAGCACACTACATCAAAAACATCATGCAATAATCACAAGATCTCATAGGATGGCATACAACAGGTAGGAAAAATAAGTTCACATAAGATCTTAGCATCAAAAATGATAGAGCAGCAGGTAACAATGATCTTTAGCAGATAATGGATGTAAATTAAGCAATCCAGAGAGAGAGAGAGAGAGAGAGGGGGGGGGGGGGTCCATGATGGGGAATAACAAGGGGGAACTCTTTTCAGCCTCCACTAGATATTACTTGATGTTTTAGATATGAGATTTAAGAACAATTAACGCAACATAAACACCAAAACTCCAGAAATTGACCAGAAATTTATTGTTAGAACATACAAACTTGATTTTTAAGATGGGATTGCTGGATATTTCCTTTCATGATGATGTTCATTAATTCAAATGCTAAACTTAGAAAAGGTAGAACAGATTACCATACATCAGAAGCTAAATATTTTTGCATGAGTGTGGCACATAGTCCTCATCTGGAACCATATACTTTTTATGATGTACAATTAGTACATGTTTTCAACTAAAAAGGTAGAATTATTTATTGATGTTTATATTACACATGCATTGCATCTTTCTTATCAATTAATAATGATCCATAGGTTTAAAAATCTCAGGAATTATTTGCTGTTTAATTTAATTTTAATGGACTGGTTACAGAGCTCCTTTGTTATTTGATTTTGATTGAAAACAACATTGATTTTGATTTAAAAAATTGAGATATTAATGAGTTGTTACCTTATAACGAACCTTGGTCCTTACGAAATTTGATGCAGAAATTAGTCCCACATCATTAGTTTCCCATGGCGCATGGATTCACTCCCAATCCACCATCCTGCCTTTTAACCTTTATGAGATTTCCATGTTAGGCTGTTAATAAAGGTTCCATCATGAATACCTTCTTATTGGATGGTGATAAGTTTTCATCACTCTTATATCAACCACTAGCCAACAAAGGCAAGAAGCAAACCGTTGACCTTAGGCATGTGAACTCGCATGTGTGCCTGCATATATCACATATGTAATGCGGTTTAAGCACCCCCACCACAATCTCCTTTCAAAACATTAGGCATTCCAAACTTTAGAATTAAAAAGAGAGTCACGTTGTGGTTAGGGGGCCATGGCCCCTTAGGGCACCAGAACATTCCTAAGCTAGCCTTTATTATCAAAATCCATGACCCTTAGCTCCATGTAGGACACCCCTTGCCCACATCAATACTAAACCAATATCAGATATTTATCTCTTTATTTTGATCTTGCATCCCACTTTGCTTTCCATCGTAACCACTTATTTGAATCTGCCTCTAACTAATGACTTTTTGATCCAATTTTTTCAACTTAGCAAGGCATGATTGAGTCCTGTAAGCCACTTTTCTGTATGCTATTTTTTTATTTTGTCAAGTAAGCTTTTCCATGGCTTTATCTTAAAGTTTTAGGGTCTATTCACACTTTTGAAGTTTTGAAGCCTTAAAACATTTCAAGTTTTAAAGATTTAACCCAAGAAATTTGTGCTTCCAAGTCCCACCTTTATATCTCTACAGGAACTTCATAGCTTGAGAATAAGTTGCTTTAGAGAACTCTTTAGGTTAGTCTATTGCCTTCAACACCTAAAACCTGTGCGCTCCCTATTGTGAAGTCTTTGGCATGGGATAGAGATTTAAGGAAGGTAAGGAGGAAGGTGAATGCTTCTCTCAACAAATAGTTTCTTTTTATCCAATAACTTGAAAAGAATCTATTTGTAAGACTGCTTAATTGCAATTTAGGTGTCACAGGTTTGAGATACAAAAACAGTCTCTTTGAACATGCGGGTGAGGTTGCATATATATGACCGTTACCAGACCCCGTGAGGTTGCATATATATGACCGTTACCAGACCCCGTAGTGGCAAGAGTCTTATACATTGGGTTGCACTTCTTATCTTAAATAAAATCTGTTGCATGCTTTGGTGAATAAAATAAAATTCAACATCTGAAAATTGAAGTAAATATTATCAATACATGACCTATTAACAGCTATTTGTTTAAATGCCTTTATCATTTAAAAGTATCCTAAACATAGATAAAATTTTCCTGACTAAAAAAGGAGTTTCCAATTCTTTTGCAATATAATAAAAGTATTTGGTTTTCAACACTAAATTTTCAAATGTATAGATGTCCAATCTAAGCCACACCCTTCAGATTTCAAGCTTAATAGAAATTTAGTCTACTGAGTATTTCTTCTAAATGAATTCTCAACCTAAATTACACTCCTTAGCAAGGTTTTACTTCTTGGTAGCGGGTCACATACTGGTATCTTTTTGGTATGCTATATCATGATATGGTATGCCCCATATTGACAAATAGAGAAGATGCTAAGTTAGCGCAGCACCTATACAAAGGGGTGGCAATTGGGTTGGGCCGGATACAAGTAAGGATAAAAAACTATTAACTCCAACTTGACCTCTTTATTAAGCAACTTAGAAATTAGAACCCAAATCTGACCTAAACCAACCCAATCTACTTAACCTGTTTAGTAAATAGGTCAGGTCAAGTCCAATTTGCACTGCATCAACATGAGTAACCTGTTTTTACCTGTTAACCCATTTCCTCCCTCCATTTTTACTCTTGCTCTTGATCTCACACCTTATGTCTTTCTCGCTCTAAATCCCAAATCCTAACCCTAAATCTGATTTATAAGTACAACAAACTTGGAACATGAAAACATATTGAAGCTGGCAAGATTGTGATGAAAGTCGAGGTCAACAGAGCTATATTGTTGGTCATTATTGGCAGAAAGTTAGGGAATGGGGGTCCCAAAGGGACATACCAGGAAGAGCAGCGAGGTCAGCAAATGGCTTTCTAGCAGATATTCTTGCCAATGAGACTAGAATTTAATCAAGTTGGAGCTTAGCTTTGGATGGGAATGGGACAATAGTGGAGCAAAAGATGGTTGTGACAGTAAGGATTTTGCAGCAAGGATTTGGATGGTGAGGGATAGGAAGCAAGGGTGGTTGGAGTGATGAAAAAAGTGAGGCAGTGGGGTAATGGTGATGACAAGTCGATGAGGCGAAGAGAAGATGAGGTAGAGAGAGGGAGATAAGAGAAGATGAGATGCAGAGAGGAAGAGGCACCTCAATCTAATTGAGGGTTTCAACTGAGGAGGTTTTCTCATCTCCAATCCCAACCCCTTTTATTTTATATTTATCTCTAAATGGGTTGAATTGGGTTATACAAGATAGAACTTTAAACTCAAACCTGACTTATTTAACAAATAGTTTAAATCAGGTTGACCCATTCATGACACATGTTTACACCAAACCGGAACCTATTTAACTCGAGTAAAGTCTATGTCAGGCTGGCAAGTTACGTTCTAACTTGCCATCGTTATCCAAATCATGTGTTGGTACAGACCATATCAAGTCCCTATACTATATTGGTTCACTTCAGAACTGGTATGATACGCCTAGCATATCTCAATATGGAAAACCTTCCTATAATCTAGCTTAATAGATTTATAAACTCTAACTAAATTTTCTTTTTATTTGAATTTTTATGGTTACTATTAATTGAAGATAAAATACATATGATAAAGTCATAATCCTTGCTCCTTTTCCCCACCCAATCTACAGAAAAATCATGGCCTTGCCTACTAACACTAGTTTGTGAATAGAGAGACATCATATTGTGTACACAAATTAAGCCTTAAGCAGCAATTTATGATTCTCCCAACTTCACAGAGATGTTTTTGCAACATTCAACACTGTTAGGTTCCATTAAAGTCTTAGATACACATGACACACAATGATCGGCAATCTAAATTTGAAATGTGCACCTTCAAACGTGATCTTCATTGTTTAAAAACCTATAAAACAAAAATAAGTACGTTGCAGATTCCTATGAATTTGACGGTAAGATACAAAATAATATTTGATTTATGAATAAAAAGCATCCACAAACGTATGAATTTGATTCATATGCTTTTAAGATGTGTACATCATGATCGACAAAGTGGACTCTCAATTTACTTTATGTCAGCGGTATATTGAATCTCATCAATTTGATCTGCCTCCCCTATTACTTTATGTCAGCATTTTACCTTCCTAACTGGGCTGTCAATCAAATCACTCAAACCGGGCAAGTTTAATTCGGAAAGGTGCTGCAATAGTGAACAGTGGATCATGCCCTGTTAGCTCGAACAAATGTTGTCCCTCTGAAGATGAGGGTGTCTTGGGTCTAAAAATCTTGAGAAATTTCAAATAATACTCTCTTAAACAAATAGCACAAGTATCTTCTTTCTCCTTCATGAGTTCAATGAGAACTCCATATCAAGAAAGCTATTATAGTAGATGGATACCCTATCATCCTGTTGCTTCACTCTCCTCCTTAGCCTTATCCTTTTCATATAGTGCTGTCAAAGACAACAAGTTCCCTTGCAATTTTTAGCAGTTTCAAGCTTGGAAAGGTACCTTTACAGATTTTAGGTTGAAGTTGATTGTTACCCCTCATGGACCTCTTTCACAACCTATTTGATCTTTGCAAGAACCTGAATGCCATGGTTGGGTCCTATGCCAACGTTGTGGGCCCTATTACCACCTGACCGCCATAAATTCCAACGAGAAGTCGACAACTCTCTTACTGAGGAGCCTCTTTCCCTTTGACATGTGTCTTCGACATGCTCATCTCACTAACTTTGGGGATAGCCCTGTTTGGAGATGGGATGCTTCTAATGGTTTCTTGATTGAATTCTATTACAAATTTGTGAACAAAGCCAAAATCATATATACTAACGCCTAATGGATTTGGATGACATCGATAACCTCTAAACCTTAATTCTTCTTTTTACTAGCCTTTTACAATAAAATCGTCACCCAAGAAAACATATTGAAACATAAGTGAGTGGGTCCTCCTCCCAAGATGATGGGAAACCACCAACCACTTAGTTTATTGTTCCAGTTCCGTTCCACTTGGGAAACTTCCAATGTTGGAGAAATCATCATCGAAAAAGATTTAACCTAGTTTCCCTTGTGCTTGAGGATCTTTATCTCTTGTGTTTAGGGCTTGAAAGGAAGAAGCGAATCTTCCTGCCAAGCTTAACAACCAGCATCTTTTGTGTCTTTTGTGCTCTTCCTTTCCCTCAACTCATCATCTTCTTGGGTTTTTTCTTTCACCGGATCTCTTTCTCCCTTCCCCTTTTCTACTCTTTCTAGAGGACTTTGTACTCCTCCATTTTCTTAATGAAAGCTGGGTGAGTTTCCCCTCTTCTTAGAGAGAGAGAGAGAGAGAGAGAGAGAGAGAGATGAAGTGGAGATATCATCCAACAGTTTATTTGTACATGATTTTGGTAATTGATTTTATAGTTCGATGGTATTTCTAGTGTTCTAATGGCATTCATAGGATATCTTGGATGATATTTGCACTACATAAGCATCTTATGAAGATATATCATAGGTCAATAAATAATCTATTTTCTTGTTATTTTTTAGTCATAGAGATTTTTCATTTTATATCTTCTTGTAATTTTAATACCCAATTTTAAAACTATTCTCAGTGCTTAATTTCTAGATCTTATTTCAAGTAGGATTAAGGATCTTTAAAGATGGTAGAACTGATTTTTAAGGTGATTTTGTACATAGGACTTAACAGGAATCTTAATTTTTATATTTCCAGAACTTCTTTAATTATCTTTGTTAGGAAAGGATGAAATGCGATTTGTTAGGCCACAAAAAATTTAGAAAGGCTTTTAAGCTGCAATGAATAACCTAACATAATATTTTCATCAGATTATGACCTGAATTAAAAATATTTCCTAGCTATTTTTCTTCTGCTTCATTTTTTCCTCTATTTTCCTCTCTTCGAATTTGTTGCTAGCCCCAGATGGTAAATACCATCAACTTGGGAGTATCGATTTGTTTGACAACATGAATTCATTTTCACTCTTTAATGCTTACAAATCAGAGTTACGTGTAAAACCAATCATCAGGATCCTTTGTATGTCGCATGTCAGCTCATTTTGGAATACTAGTTCTCCAATCCCATGGTTCTAAAGCCTAGAACAAGACCATGCTTACCTTTAAACAAGACTTGCACTACCATTTCATGGGTTCTTTTTTCTCTCTTTCTGTCAGCCACACAAATATCTTCTTTAGGAGAACCTTCTTTATTAAGATTAGTGCAAGAAGTCAGTATGGCACCCCAACTTTGCTACACTACACATGTTTCTTTTATTCCTATGCATTTCATAGTTAATAGCAAATGAGTGCTGTGCTTCCGTTAGAGGATTGTGAATTTTTTTCAAAGGTAATAGCATATCAAAGTTGTGTCTTCCATTTAGGAGCAGGACTATAAAGGAACCTGAAATTTTGTTTTCTTCTTTAATTCTCTTACCATGTGGAATGCTTTATTTATGTCAAATTCATCCATAATACCCTCTTTTTACAGGTTTTGAACCCTAGTAATGAGAAAAATCTCAAAATTCAATACATTAATCTAGTCTTCCATTTCAGAAGATCTTTTAGTGCACTGATCTATCAACACCTGTGAATGAAGAATGTAATCCCAGAATAAGTGTAATCCAAGAGCTTGGTGAAGCAAACAATGACATAGAAAAAAAAGATGAAGAAAAGTTAACACACTTGTCATTGAGAAGCTTCATAATTTCCAAACAATGAACTTTTGGACAACTAAACTTCCACAAGTAAATGGTAAAGATCTTCAAGGTACAGTTTATTAGTTTTTACTTACATGAGAATATTCACTTCATCCTAGAACTATCAAAACTACATAATAAATAATCTATACATCAGAAAATATTCTGGACATTGGTTAATAACTTTTGTTAGTTCCTTTTTACTTTGCTTCTATTTTTATTTTCCCTTTTGGCTTTTGTGATTGAAATTCTGAATCTTGAAGTGGAACTGTGGAAGCCACCGAAACTACCAGAATCTACAAAAAAATCAAAATTCCGCATGTCCAACCGAAACCAGAACTAAAGCCATGTTTTTAAACTTTCACTTTGCTTGATGATGAAATTATGTCTAATCTCTGTCTCTATTATTACGCTTTCAATAATCAATCGCTTAGTAATGGAAAAACTAGAGATGGCGCCAAAAACGATCACCCCATGAGCCCATTCATATAGCTAATACAAACAATTAAAAATCTACCATATGGTTCTCAAAAAAGGAACGGAACAACAACAACAGCTTGATCCAATTCATAATTTTTTTAAAAGAAAAACATTTGCAGCAAGATCTTTTTATGAAAAAAGAAAAGAATCTGAGAACCCGAATCTTGAGCCAGAAAAACAATTTCTAAGTATCTGCACGAAGATCTAAACATAAATTTACTAAAACATTCCCAGGAAGCGTCAAGAATCAAAGGCCATTTATCTAATGCAATGCAGTTATGAAGTTGGACGAAATCCTTACCTGAAATGGTAATGCCCAAGCCCATGCTTGACCCCTAGCTTGAACTCCCCGACGTAGCGGCTCCCGTCCTCGCATGTGTGCACCCCGTAGCCATGGCTCTGACCATTAGACCACTCGCCGGCGTACACGTCTCCGGTGTAGAACCGATAGATCCCAAACCCATGCCGGAGCCCCAGCCGGTACTGCCCCATGTACCTGCTCCCCCGAGACCACGTCTCCACGCCATACCCCTCATACTTGTCGTCAACCCAATCCCCCTCATACTTCCCACTCATGTGGTAGTGGTACACCCCACTGCCGGAGCACTTCCCGCCGCGGCACTCCCCCTCGTAGATGTCCCCATTGCTGTAGACCCGGACACAGAGCCCCGAACTGGCGCACTTGTCGGATTTAGGCCTGCCGATGGACCAGAGGACGGGGAGGCGGCGATCGGGGAGGTGGTGGTAGAGGGGGAGGTGGGATTTGGAGCGGGTGAGGAGTAGGCGGAGGGAGGGGAGAGGAAGGAGGTTGAAGTAGACAGCGGCAAGGAGGAGGAGGAGGGCGGAGGAGAAGGCGAGGGCGGAGAAGAAGGCGAGGAAGAAGGGGCGGCCAGGGAAGGAGGAGGAGAGGAGGAGGTACAGGGAGGGGAAGGAGAGGAGGAGGAGGAGGCGGAGGCGAAGACGGAGGCGAAGGCGGAGGAGGCGGAAGAAGGAACGAAGATCGGCGGCCGAGGAGGGGAGACGGAGATCGGAGCGGCGAGGGGGGGCGGCCGCGGCGGCGGTGGCGGCGGCGTTGGGGCGGAGAGAGGTCAGCGTGCGGGAGCGGCGAGCGGCAGCGGAGGCGGAGTTGGCGGTGGGGCCGGGGCGCTTGTGGGGGCCATGGATCTCCGGCGAGAGGAGGGGATTAGGGTTCCGGTTGGTGTGGTCGGGGGATCGCCGGAAGCTTTCCCCGGCGAGAGGCGCGTCGGATTTTTTCAGATGCATCTAAGCGTGCGGGGGACAAGCATCGAGGAGGCCGTTGGGAGCATTCAGCGAAATGTAACGTATAGACCGAAGCTGCTTTATTGTTGCGATTTTTTCTCTTTCTTTCTTTCTTTGATCTAGCGTTGGGGGCGAGCGTATGAATTGTTGTTGGTTTGCGAGGGGCGAGGGTGGGAGGAGAAAAGAAAGGAATTATGGTGGGGTGTCTCGTTCTATATACAGGTTGGGGGGGCTCTGTAATAAAATGGACCTAGATTTGTGCAAAATATTCCTTAGTGCCATTCGTTGCTCTTTGATTTATTCTTTTCACCTTTCTTTAGTGAAAATTGGGTGGATTGACTGCAAGCAAGAATGGACAATATGAAGTTTTTTGGTCTCCATTTGGACCAAGGCAAGGGCAAGGCAACATGGACAAAATATGAGGGAAATTATTATGTTAGACTGCTGCTGGCCAGGCAATTTGAATCTTCTTTAGATTATTTTATGAGATAGTTTAACTTATGAAAGGTTGAAGTTAATTTACAATGCCATAGTTAATTTTCTAAAGCAAACAGGATTTGGATTCTAAAATTCTAAGACGTGTTTTGGTAGAATATATGGTGTAGTCTCCAATAGGGTGCAAACGATGAAAATGATTTTCTTCAAGTTAATTTGCTTTAAATATATTCATGTTATTTGTGAATTAAATATGTCAACGTAGCTTTTAACCACATTAATCATAGAGAGAGCACTTTCATTTGAGAATTATTATTATTGAATGCTCTCCCATTTTCTACTAATAATAATGTCTTTCTTTTTAGAAAAAGGAGAGAAAAACCCGTCCATTTATTTATTAGACAGGAAAGAATAACTTCTAAGAAGCGATCACGAGGAGGAAGGAGAAAAGAAAGCACTACCGACTGCCAAAAACAAGATACAACCGAAGCCTTATGGGCTTGGCTAAAGGTGAGCAAATGACAAACTTTTCTCCGTGACAAACCAAGATCAGAAAACAAAATAGACGGCTAGAAAACAAAATAGACGGCTAGTGGAGTGGAGCATCCATCGATCTTACGAGCGCATGGCTCTCACACGTCTTGTCCTCAACAATTAATAAGTCGTTGTTAAATATATTATTTTACCTACAAACTGTCTTTCTAACTTTGTTCCCGTTATTTTTTAATTATATATCTCAATCGGTAACACCTCATGTATGGCACTGCACTTGTTCCCTTTTTGTTTTGTTTTTTTTTTCCTTTCCCTCCGCATAAATGGTTAAGATTCAACGGTTCAATCTAATACAGTACATGGATAGATTTGAAATCGTCAACTTTAAGAAATAAGATTTTGTGCAGTGCACACTGAAAAATATAGGTTTTCATAGAAAGCCCAAGTTGACCTAAAATCTTATGTTGACATGTCATTTAGAATTATTAGAACATTGGTCTTAAAGAATACCAGGGAAATATTCATTAACAAGATCCTTATTTATTTTATTTAACTTTACTTGGGTAAAGCAAGCAAGCATGCATGCAGTTCCATTAATGTGGTAAAATGAACTATTTGTGCATGAATCTGTTGGGATCGTCTGCTATATAATATGGTGCAATTCTAATGTCCTACACAACATGTCAAGCTATATGACGGGGAGACACAAGGAGTTGAAACAACTATTTCTCTATCATCACCTGTTTCTATATTATCTTTGAATTCTCCACCTGCGCTCAGGAGAAATGAGATAATTGGAGCAATTCACACGCAGACAATGAATTGCTGCTCGGATGGTTGAAATACTTTCCTACATAAAAGAGTTAAATACACAATAGGAAAATGATCTATATAGACAACCAAGAATTATTTTGCTAGAGATATAATGAGCATTTTGCCTCTATAATTTTCTGACTCATTATTTGTTGCCAATTAATATGAAACATGCTTATAAACTGAAATAAGACAATCGCATTAGCGAATGTTCTCGTTGCACCTGTCCACAAACGTAGCTGTGGAAACACTAGCTTCACCCAACACTCACTCCACTCCCGAGTTCATACTGTAAGATAGATGTGATATCACATAAGGCAAGAACATGATCATTTATTAAACTGAGTTGGTTAGGGCACTTTCTCCCCCAAGAAGCTATCAAGCATTCAGTACCCCTGATGTCAATCCCAAACAATAACATAACATCAGACGTAGAGAAAGATCAAGTACAATCCAGAATTGGATGGTGCTCTTCATCCTAGGAAATGAAGCACTCTGAAGAGGGCAAGGAAACAGAAGGAGAGCATGGATGAACAAATGAATCTTTAATCAAACATAAAATCAGATACTAATAAATAGCTTAGGAGCAAGAGATAATAAAATCACACGCGCACTTCACACACGCTACACGGAATCAAGCTCAGTGGCCACAATCCCATGCCTTCAGTAGATGCCTACAATCTTTTTTGATATCATCACCTCATTAACTACTACACCTCAATAAGCTGCAGCTCTAACCAAACGGTATGACTTGTAATGGTGAAGTGAAGAAAAAAGCCCCTCACAGGCATTAATTTAAGAAAAAAAAAAAAAAAATCTTGCAGCTCCACATTTAAAATACATCTGAATGAGAATAACATAAAATCAATGAGAGAAACTTCAATGGACAAACACAAATATACCTATGATATTAATTATCCATAGCATTTATCAGAAGCCAGCATATTATGCGGTGCTCTAGATGATAGCAACTTGCACAAGCAGGAGCACAAGCCACAATGGATCATTGAAGGGCAATACAGTGTTAAAACAACGAAGGCCTGAACATAATTCTCAAACCGTGAAAATTTAAGAAGGTGCTTTAGTTACAGCCGATAATAAATAAAACAATAGCTTCACTATAGCTTGGTGAATAGGTCAGCACATTTCAGATGTCTTCTCAATATATAAAACCATAGTTTGATCTTGCAATCTAATCACCTTGCAGCTTTGCACTTGCCAGAGCATCTCCACCACTAAAGTACAATGATGAAGCTTATGAGCTCTTTCTGATTCAACATTTCACCTCCAACATCATGGTTTGTGAATTTTGAAGCCAAATACTCTTGGAACATATCGCTGTGATGGCTTTTGTGGCTTGAGATGTCCATATGTCATCAGGAACAGATGAGGGAATGTGGTGCCAAAGTAAGCACCATCAACATCTATACAAATGTCAAGGAAAAAAATTCCCACAAGAGAGCTAAAACTAGAATAGCACCACTGGTCCTGACCTAAAATATCTAAAATAGCAAGCAAATATCCTATTTGTGCCAAATGGAAACAAAATGCATAGTCCTGGCCTAAAACATTTAAAATAGCAAGCATATATTTCGCATGTCTGCTATTTGTGCCAAATGGAAACAAATGTATAATATGTGATCCATGGTCAACAGAAAGGATTGTCAATTCATATGGTCAACTAAGCACACCAACTTAAATGGTACCACCTAAGTTCAAAGTAAGAAGTTCAACATTTGAAAATAATGAAGCTAAATTTGAAAAAATATTTGAAAAAAAAAGCAAACTCATAGAAAGATTGAAAAGAGTTCAGATAGTTAACATTCAAAAAGAATTAAGAAAAATAAAAAAACAACTACCAAAAAAATTGTATATAGCATTGTATGGATAACAAAAACTCCAGCACCAACAACAATATATAGTACTACCGCATTGTAATTCATAAGTACATAGAATAAATAATTCATGTGAATCAATGAATCCATGTATAATTTAAAAATATTTGAATAATGCTTGATTTTTTGTTATAAAGAATAAGTTAGAGACTCATTCGGTACCCCCAAAAAAATCAAGAATGACTCTAGAATTTTCCAATAAATCAGAGAATATTGTTACTATTGTATCCACTTGATGCATAGTGTAGTGGACAATAAGGGCTGATATATTTTTTTCCTTCTTGACAAAAAGCATTTTAACCATTTTAAATCATGATATATGATGCCAGCCCTCAATAGAGCTAGCTTATCTTTGATTTTACACTGGTAGGTTTCTTATACTACAAATTAGGATTCTAGATGCATGCTTGCATAACAATAGATTTAATTATTTCTTAGCAAAATTTGAACAATGTGCTAAATTGAAAGGATACTGCCTTGGTACTTAGATCTTGGGTAGTATATATCTTCACACTTTGGACAGTAGATTTTCACAGTACTAGATCGAGAAATGTCTGATTGTCCAACCGGAAGACAGGGCTGACCGCAGCAATAAACTCTTGGGCACCTTCCAAAATCATAATTCTTATACTTGTCTAACTGTAAAAGTTGCCAATAGAAGTAGTTAATTTCAAGCCGAATAGGACCATGAAGTGCAACTAATTGACTAAAACAGTTCAATCATCAAAGCCAAGAGACAGCTCACCATTGCAGCCATTCCTTTACTGGTTAATATGTATCTTACATGAATCAGACCATATAACATCTCAGCTGCCGATTCAACCAACTCATTTTGTTCCTCAGTAAACATATCACCTGTGCATTTGCATGAGCAAAACCAGTTAATTATTATACTGTAAACTTACATACAAACTTACACGCACACGCGCAGGCATGCGTATGCGCACACACACACACAGAGATCAAAGTGCCAGCTCAACTTTTGCAAGAACTTCGCTTGTCATATTAATCATATAGTGTGTCATAAACTAATTTTGACAACAAAGGAGGTACAACCACATCCCTATATGCGTTATTTTTTATTTGTTAAAAATGTGATAGTTGCATACTTGCAAACCTTAAAAGAGTGTAATTGATGAGTTTAAAGGCCTATGGTACAGGAAATTGTTCATATGATCAGCCCAAAAATAAGGTTAAAAGGCCATGAATGTGGAAATTTGGACACATCCGTGTTGGAAACCAAATAAAAGACCTAGAACTAACTTATTGATATAAGATCAGCAATTCTAGAATACATAGGCCAGTTAATTGATAGATATCATTTATTAATAGTGATAGTAATAGTATACTAGCAGCAGCAGTCATAATTTAACCCTAGCATTAGTAAGTTCCAAGTGACACTTCATTAAACAAAATTTATCAGGTCACTAGAATGTGTAAGAATTTCAAAAGAAAGACAACAACGAAAAAGAGTTTAAATGGAGAAATTTAATCATTCATTTGAGGTTCTTTCAAGCAAGAATATGCCTTGCGGAAACAGTGTATAGTTCAGCATGCTAATGCGACTTAAAATTTGTTTTGTTAGGAAAAGCCATAAGAAAATGGAATTATAACCTGAAACATAGTGCTGGGAATGCATGTATATGGTAAGATATATACCAAGCTGCAATATTTAAATAGCAAAATAATCAAAAGACACATGAATCTTATCAAAAGATACATGCGGTCTGTGTAATCACCCTAAGAAACCACAGCTAAATAGGTGCATAAAAAGTCAAGTTTCAGGCCTTGAAATAAAAGGGATACACTACAACAAATGCCATAAAGAAAACAATATTTATACTATAATTAAAATCATCAAGCCTTGTCCTAACTATTTGCATCAGCTTTACAGAAACTCGTTCACTAAGCAATCAGCATTCTTATTTGATGCTTCCTCGAATGCAATTCCAAGCTTTCCAAATGCTTTTCACAACTTTCATTTCCATCACCTTAGGTATTTCCCTCATTTTTATATATCATTGAACACATATAAAGTACCCTTTATTGCTAGAGCCCCCTCGTAAATTTGACAACACATTTTGGATCTTGTCAATGTCAACAGAAGAATTTGCCACTAAGTTCTATCCTAGGCAAGTACGCGAGTTTGGGGTTTTGGTCTTAAAATTTCTGACCATGCTAAAACATTGATGTGCCACATACACTACAAGGGTTCCTTGCACCAATTGATAAACATTCAAAAGCGTATGAAACAGGGAGGTATACGTCCTTCAACCCTAGAATTACATCAACGACATCATCTTCACTTGCATGGTTAAAGAAAATTCCACCAAAACAAACGATCACAAGAGTCGTAAAAGGGCAGCCATTCAAGAAGTGGTCCTCAAGCAAAGGTGCCAAGAAATGCAGAGAACCAAGAAGGCCTCAGCTCTTTATTACATCAGTAAAGACCTTATACAAATAAGATAAGATCTGTTGAACCAAAAATGATTTTGAAATTGTGATCAAAGCTTTCCCATACTGTGAAATGATGGATAACCTCATTCACAGCCGGCTCCTTAAATCAGAGCATCCATGAAGAACATTCAAGCTAAAGATAATAAGCACAGGTTGATGGAGATTTTGAAGGTCCACAGGGCTACAACCTACATGTATGCTAGCCTTTTCTTTTTTTCCTCTCAAATAGGCACATCATCCTCTCTTTGCAGCATGTACAACTAATTTATAGCCACCTTCAGAACAAGAAGACACCTTTAGTTTAACCAATCTTAACTTACTTGTGAAAAAGCCTTTCTACTACAACAAAGGGTGAGGACCTTTTTGTTTGTCCACACCTTCTAACACATAACACTAAACACAATCTTGGCCCACATTGTGCGATGATAGCAATATAGCATAATGCATCAGCAGGAACTTAATAACACTTGATAAGCCAAATGCATTCTCACTAAACTCTGTAAATACATGGGACTAGTAAGAGCCTTTGCTCAGTGAAATTATCGGTCACCAAATAACATTCATAATTAATTTCAACTAGCTATAGAAAAATTAGCCAAAACCACAAAAACTGCATCAATGAACCAACCAAAACTAATATAAACATAGCTTCAGGCTTTATGTGCTCAGTTACATGGAAATGGATTGCTTTTGGCCAAAATTTCAAACCTCATCTATGAAGATGCATCCAAATTGAGGAGAATTGTCATCCAAGTCTCCTCACAGACCATCTTGTCCAGCAGCTGCAAGTGGAACCGGAGCAACAAGGTATGAAATCACTTGACTAGCAAGAGGCTGCACAACTTGGTGTTCCCACACTATAACATGAGGCTAGACTGAAATACTTGAATCAGGGCAAGAAGAGGAGACAAGAAGATGCATTGAAGGACGATTTTGTCCGTGATGGAGAGGATCCTATGCTTGGATGGGTCGCAGATCAGCAGCATCAAGATTAGCCCGTGTTTGATGAGCCAGAGGATCCCCCACGAGCAAATGGAACCATTGCATAAGGAGGTGGGTGTGCTCAATGTGGTGAAATGGGCATAGGAGAATATTTGACACATCACTAGTGAGATCCAATAGAAGACAGAATTCTGATCAATGATTCAATTGCCAGATGTTCAGGTCAGCATGCAGTGCACAAGCCTCCGAGGTTAGCCGGGGACAAGGTTCTAGCCAACAAAACATGGTAGGAAAGGACAGCAAGAATGGCAAGTCAAAGAGGAAAAAACTAATCATCAATTCAGTGGAGGTAACTGATGATATTATATCTTCTTTTTTTTGACGTTGTAACTGATGATATATCAGTCTAGGATGATGATAGCTAGACACAGGAACTAACACATCTTGACTTGCCTAGATCATCTCATGATATCAATGCTGAATATAATAGAAGTTCCAGTGACATTTCTGAAGATCAAGGTGTAGGGCCAGTCTGGAGGTAGTGGTGGTTATTCTCAGTATGTCAATCGATTCATTGGTGAGGCAGAGTACACACACCCTGCAGGATCAAGATCATGAGATGCGTACAAAATCCAAACATGAAAAGGAGATATTTCTACAAGAGAGGATCTAGAGATGGTGCAGGCCGAGGCATATAGGATCAAGATCATGGGAATACATAGAGAGACTGAAGAATCGGTTGCGAGAAGCTATGTTTGGGGATTGGAGAATTTTATGTGCACTTGTACTTCGGAGTCTAAGTTGGTGGGCAAAACTAGACAGAACAGAAGAGATGAGGAGCAGCACCAAGATAATTGAGAGTTTTTATGCTGACTGGAGAGACTGGGCATCAGAAACAAATCTGTTAGTGAATTAGATAGTTACCATGGACAACGGATCTTGTTATGCAGAAGGGGAATCAGATAGTCAGAGTGGACACTATACTCTATCCATATATGATCTGTATGCATTCTTCCAATCATCATATCCCAAGGGATATGACTCTACATAATACCTAGGGATATGAGTATGGCCAGAGGCCACAATATGATGCTACCTCCCATCCTAAACAGGGACTATCAAGCCCCTACGACTACTAAACTAACACACAACCATATAATCAGAAGCCACCATAAAGTCACTAGCAAACATGATATAACCAACAGGGATGTGGACAATATTCAGGCTAGTATAATCTTCAAGGCATGATATGCCATACCGATATGTACTGCCTCATCTTGGGCATACCATACCATACCAATATTGTACCAAGACTTACCATGAGGGCACATCGAGTTTTAGTACACCTAACCAACCCTCGTAATGGGCATGTACCAACATTGTAACAGTACGATATTGGTACAGGGTCCCATAACAAGATTTTGAACCTTGCTCCAAGGACCACAAACAAGAACCAGGGCCAGCTTGACCTAAGATTGAATTTCTAAAGTAAATCACTAATTTTTTTTTTAAGAATATGATATTCTACATAGTTCATGTATCCTTTATTTCCTCTTGCTAAGTTACTCTTGGATGCATCCACATTCATTTTCATGTTTATGACCATCCAAAAGTGTTATCTAATTCAAGGACCTTGTATCAAAGTATCCAAGCCATAGGTAGATGATTAGAGTCCAAATAACAAGAAAAGAAGGCATTATGGGCCGTAATATATGATGAAACTTCATTCAATTTTCCACATATAGTTAATAAGCAAGGTCTTAGATTTTTTTAAAACATCTTTAAGGTTTCATGCAGCGGAGGGCTGCCTTGATATATATAGACATGCACATGAATATTGTTATAAACAAGGTTTGAGACTTCTTAAGTTTTTAGATTTCGTTTGGTGGAAGGCTGCCTTCATACAAGATGGTCCTTCTAGTTTTTATATCCTTTAAACAATTAGGCATGGATTCTCTGTATCATTTTTGTTAATGCAATATACTGCTGTTTTACTTTCTGATAACTTTTTGATGCTTTTAAAAAGCAAGCTATGAAATCAAAAGCTATATATCTTGAGTAAGCATTGATGCTCGAAGAAATAAAGTCTAGAAAATGTTAGTAGGATCTACAAGTGGTTAAATATAAGGAAAGAAACAATTTATCTATTAGAACAATATCAATGATGAAAATGATGACAGTAAATAATTAAAAGTCTACATACATGCAAGCCAAAAACGCTTAAAGAAGTTACAAGTGTTCTCAAGTAACAAGAGTCTATAAACTCGCATGCACTAAAGCGTAATTCACTCATGCTATAGGAGCAATAATGTGCTGCTACTTTGAAATTACAAAAGACAATGTCTTCATGAATTAAAATCCTGCGTAAAAACTAAAGACACATTTATGCTTACCATGAGAGGATTCAACATCCAAAATCAGATCAAGAGCATAGTCATAGTAAGGAACTTGACTGCTTAACCCACAAAGATTGAAGTCATCTTGTATGTACTCATCATCAACTTCACAAAAGAACTCATTCCCTCTTAGGTTACAGAACCATGAAATCCAAGATGTGTCCTCACCATCTGACCCACTAACATCTGACTCCTCACTGTCTGTTTCAGATTCTTCTGTAGAAAAGAAAACAAAAAAAGAATAAGCATAACTAAAGGATCTTAAGAAAGACAGAAAAATCACATTTTTTAGGCAGCTGAGCTAGAACATATCCTGCACATTATTGAGAAGTGATTATAATTTTCTGAACACTTATTTTTGAATTGTCAAATCCCTCAGCAGACATCAAAACGGACATCCATTTGTATGATGGTCTAAACAACATTGTCACAGTTTCAAGAGCAATGTTTATGGGTTATAAATCTGGCACGTGAGTGGAAAAGAGGAACACATGAATTATCACAGACAACAGGAAAAAAAAAGTAAGTCCTGGTCAATCATTGCTATCCAGGAATGTAAACTAATTTCTGCCACACAAGTCTTTTAGAGAAAATAATCCAAATAGGTGTTTCTTTTTGTTTTATTATTCTTTTTTACATGTTTCTCCTAAATTGGACTAAAATTAATCTAAATTTATGCAACAAGTGAATTTCTGCTCCTTATCTCCAATGAACAAAAATATCTCAGATTCTAATAGATAAGACACTAAAGATTGATTCTTGGATGAGAATATAAACCTTGATGAAATTCTTGTCAGTAAACTTCAACAAAACAATTTGATTTATGACATAGACTTCATTGCACTACACCAGTTAATGTTTGTGATGACCAAAAACAACCAAAGAAATAAGAAATTAACACATTAATATATGTTACTCTCATTTGTGTGGAGAAAACATCCAACCAAACCGAACTGTTCGACAGTGAAGAACTATACATAGAAAGATCCGGCCCCCGCCAGCTGCTATCCAGATTATTTTCTTTCAAACTTACAAATTTGTCTTAAAAACCTCACATATACAGGCAAAAAAAAATAGGGACAGCACAGAGAGAACTACAAAATATATTCTACGGCCCGCTATGCGCCATCATTACAAGATTAAAAACAAGATCAAAATCAAAAGGATTCCATTGGACTAGAAGGGAAAGAACACAACCATCCGAGCATTTGTTCTTTGAAAGAGGGGCAGATCGCTGGTCCCGGTGGTGGTCCGGCTGCTTCCCCGCAGAGGTGGACGGCACGGAGAGGCGCTCCTTCTCCCTCCCGTTCAACCCCCTGGAAGTGGACGGCGACGATTTCTCCAGGTGCTTGTCTAGGGCATCATTGATCCGCTTCCGATCGAGGGTCCCAATTTCCGGCTTCAACCCGCTCCCTCCTCGATCCCTGTGCATTCTTCCGCCCCTACCAAGAACCCTCTCTACCCTTCCGCTCAGCTCAATCCACGCGCTCCGCCATGCCAATCGCGAACAAAATAAAAAATTTCGAACCCTAGAACGCAGAAGAAGGCGATTCGAGATGAAGGAGAAAACTAGGACAACAAAGAAGAGAAAAACGAGAAAAATCACAGAATCAATGGCGGAGATCCCGTAGGTTTAGAAAAAAGGAGGAATAATCGATCTAGAAACCCTAGATTCTGGTGCAAAGGAAGGAGGAGGAGGAGGAGGAGAAGAATGGAAGAAGAATTAGGACTTTACAAGCCTTAGGGTTTCGTTCGAAGGGAAAGCCATGGTCAGGAGGAGGAGAAGGTTGGCAAGTGGAGCGGGAGAAAGACGAGCTCTCTGGATTTGGGGGCTCGAATGGCCGCGGAGAGAGCAGGAGAAGAGGGGGAAGGAGAGAGAGAGAGAGAGAGAGAGAGAGAGGAATAATACGGAAGTTCAAGGGGTCTTTTTGTTAAAGAGGCGTCACTCGTCCATCATTTGCCTCGCTTAGTTTTTTAGTTACCTTCTTACAGGGAAAGAAAATGAACTTGTAAACCAAATCATCTTCTCACTTTTTAAATCCACATAATTTATGAATTCAAAATAATAATAATAATAATAAATTAAAATATAAATTTTTATTATATATATATATAATATTATTAAAAATTTTTTTAAAAAATAGATATAAAAAAAAAGTTATAAGAATATAAATAGTAGATTTGTAAGGATATATGTGTATATAAAAATCTTTATTTTTTTGTGTGCTTAAAAATAAAAATTTTTAACAATCATATAGAATGTTCTAAATTCTTATGCTACAATGTATATAATAGAATAGGATAGAAAGAAGGACATAACAAGATAAAGAATAAGATATAATTAAAATTATCCATCACATGCTTCATGGATACGATAATAAATTAGATAAAATAATTAAACCTTTAGAAAAAATAGCAGTTAATATCAAGCAAATGGATGAAAAAGAGAAAATAAAATAGTAGCCCAATAAAATAAAAATAAAATACCACCTTTGATAGGATAAATTATTCCCTTAAAGGATTAGACATTTTAGGAATAAATTTTTATCATGTCTTTATGAAAAACGAAGGTAGAAAAGGATTAAAAAAAAAAATTTAATTAAGGTAAGTATTTGATATTTTTATACTAATTATGCATGGCACTTATTTGATAGCATTGATCTCTAGGGATGATTTGATATTTTTGTAGTTAATGCATCTTTGAAAGAAGCAATATTTATTTTTAAAATTAGACCTTCTAAATTAATACAAAGTCAGCCAACTCTCAATACAGGTTGATGTACATGAATTGTCAATCCTCCAAGGAATTCTTTTAAGTATGGTCATTCAAATTATGTATAAATTATCTAATAATTGAACTCTTCTTTTTTGTTGAGCATAATTCACATTATTGGCTCTTTTATATTAACCTAAACTTTTGGGACTAGTTGGTTAGTTAACGTGTTGCTAGGGCTTAGGTCTATTGGAAATCATAAGTTTGAATCTTTTCCAATTTAATTATGTATATAACTAACTTTGATTATCTATTATCTTGATTTTTTTTTTTTTTTTTTCCTCCACATATACTAACCTAATCTAATACAATATAATAAAACTAAGCTTTAATGTAAAAATTTTTTCTTTTCTTAAAATTCTTTTCCATTCATAAGCTTTCTAATAAGTTGCATTTGGTATGGTGGTATCATAATTTATATATTTTTCAAATTGATTAGGATTCGAGAAGAAAGCCTTTTTTATTTTTTTGTTTGCAGCCATGCATGAATTCTTTTTTATGGATTTTTTTTTTTTTAAGTGGAAAGAAAGCCTCTTTTTTCTTTTTTTATGGAGATTTTTTTTTAGTGTTAACTTATTGTAATAAGTTGATTTTTTTTTAAATTTTTTTATGGAGATTTGGATTTTTTTTTTTGAAAAAAAATTAATGTGTTCTATGTTTTCTTGGGTTAATTTGGTTGTTTGATCCATCTCTACCTATATTATGTAATATGTAATGCAATGAAAATATGCCTTAAAAAAATGGTGAATTTGCTTAATGGGTCAGAAGGCCTCACCCTGGTGTCTTCTGATGTAAACCAGTCCATGCACAAGGATCAGAATACCCACTTGCAGCACACGTTGAGAGTCAAATATTTACCATCAAATACATCTGAGACTGCTTAAAGAAGACCATGATTTTTGTTCACGCATCGTAGAGCCATATCCGAAATCAATTTACTAATATAGATTGAAATTTGTTTAAATTAAAATTTTTACTAGCATGTTAAAATTTCTCGTGTATAATTTTAGTAGCATAATATTATAAATTGCTTTTGGCAATATTGAAGTACAAACGAGAATTTTAAGACGTTATCTTTCATGAGTTAAAAATTTTTCTAACCCTCAAACGAAATTCATTCATGGTAGATACAAACTCTTCTTTCCCCATGTATCATCACTGAATCCTAAACGCACATACCCACAATCACCAAACATAGCATCAGATTATTGACAAGTTCAATAATTGAGGCAGTGATAAATTCACAAACCATGAAAAAAAACTTGCTCATGCTCTTTAGTTACAGCAAAAATAAAATAAAATAAAACAATAGCTTCGTTATACCTTGATGAATAGGTAAGCACGTTTCAGATGTTTTCTTACATAAAATCATGAAATAGTTTGAGAATGCACTCTAACTACTGCAGCTTTGCTCTTGCCAAAGCACCTCCATTCAGTCAGAACAGCATCTCGATACCATGAGCTGTCTCACATGACATGACAAGCCACATAAAGCATATCATGGTTTGTGAATTTTAAAGCCAAAGACTCTTGGAACATATCGCTGTGATGGCTTCTGTGGCTTCAAGTGTCCATATGTCATCAGGAACAAGTGAGCAAACGTGGTGCCAAAGTATGCTCCATCAACATCTACACAATGTCAAGAAAAATCTCGCAAAAGAAGACCAGAACAAGAAAAGCATCCCTGGTGTATTTTAAGTCATACAGCAGCTGCCCTTGGCATTCAGAAAAAAAATAAGATCATCAAAAGCAGTTCAACACAGAGTTGCCTGCATCATTATATGTTGTTAGAAGCTATAGAGCATGGCTGCGGAGGCTGCACCATTTACTGGTTTAAAAGGAAGTCAAAACTGTAATGGTCCATATTTTCCCCCTTTTTTTTCAACTAGCTGATAGGACTGGCATCCATGCTCACTTCTGCAGCCTCAAATAAAACCTTGTGTGCGCGCATGCACGTGTGTACACGTACGCAAGTACTATTGATAAGATTGAAGTCCTAATTCCATCAGTGCAAAATCAATGACGTGCAAATTAACCGGAGAATCCAAAGCATGGATTATGAATTGCATATATTAAACACAAAAATCATATATTTTTAACATCTCCTACTTAGGTGTCAAGTGGATGCAAAATAGACAATTAATGACATGGTATGTTGATATGTTTTGGTTTAGAAGCACTGGGCTGAAATTTGACTTTGGTTTAAAATGTGTACATTATGGTATACCATACAAGCATTATAAACTTATTCCTAACAATTTGTCCTATTCACATTGATTCAAAGGTAAGATGGATAGGAAAAATACTTTAAAAAAATCTAAAACGTTGTAAATTATGAACAGTGATGTAGATCTTCAATCCAGATGACCAATCGTTAATTTAACGCTGATAGGGCTCCATCTTACAGCAAGGATTCAAACTTTGGGTGTGCTAGTATGTGCAGATGTGTAAAATGTTTTATTTATTTGCTAATGCAGAGCTAGAAAGTTCAGAGTTACTAAACTGAAAGGATACTGCCTTGGTACTTCGATCTTGGGTAGTATACATCTTCACATTTTGGACAATAAATTTTCACAGTACTGGACCGAGGAATGTCTGATTGCCCAACTGGAAGGCACGGTTGACCACAGCAATATACTCTAGGGCATCTTCCAAAATCATAATTCTTGTACTTATCTAACTGCAGAACATTTCCATTACAAATAATTATTTTCAAGCCAAAAAACTTTTAAAGAAGAAAATGGACCATGGTAAACAGCACTCATCAAAGCTAGGAGAGAGCTTACCATTGCAGCCATCCCTTTACCGGTTAAAATGTATCTCACATGAATCAGACCATATAACATCTCTGCAGCCGACTCAATCAACTCATTTTGTTCCTCGGTAAACATATCACCTGTGCATTTGCATGACCATAACCAATCAATGTTACTAGACCACAGACAATCCTATTAAAATACTATGGTACATGCATTCCACCAGACCTAAAGTGCCTGCTTGATTTTCATAAGAAATTAACTTATTATCTTAAACACATAGTGCATCAAAAAGATTTCAAAGATCTAGGAAACAGCAACATGTTCAGAAAAGGTGATCCAAAAGAAGTGTTAAAAGACCAGCAACATAAAAAATTTAAGAAACATGTCTGTGTTTCAGGAAAGGATATGAAAGTTTTATGACTAACCAGCAATCCATATAACACAAATTAGATCTAATATATTCAACGTCAACAAATTGATATATATCATTTTTCAATATCATGTGTGTATATGCATGGGTGTAGATAGATAAATGGATAAAGCTAGAACACTTTTGGAAGCACTTGACCTTAAATGCTTCCCAATAAAAAATCAATGATAGACCTTTTGAAATGAAAATTCACACCACTGATCATGGTTTATGACATCTAAATTAGCTAGAAACCAAAGATCACATATTTCACAGGCCTTCTACCCTTGCATCAAATAGATACAAAATGGACAATCATATATATATATATATATATATATATATATATATATATAGAGAGAGAGAGAGAGAGAGAGAGAGAGAGCGCTACATTCGAATGTAACCGAGTCTAAGATTTGGTCACCTCTCCCACCCTTAGATTCACACGGATTCCGAAGCCATCCCATCTTTTTCACTTTTTTCACCTTTTAGATCCGTGAACTGTATGGATCTAAGGATTGAAAAGATGATCAAATTTAGGCTTGACTACATTTGAATGTAGCTAAGTCTCTCTCTCTCTCTCTCTCTCTCTACACACAAATTAACTAACTTTTGATATGCTTATATTTTACATCATGTAGATCAAGATCAATGATTGGATTTTCACACACACACACACACACACACACAGACAAGCATCCAAATTAACTAACTTTTGATATGCTTATATTTTACATCATGTAGATCAAGATCAATGATTGGATTTTCATATTATATAATCACTACTATAATTTTCCTCACTAGCTATACGGTTACCATCCGTGATGTGCCTAAGTTGATGTATAAGAGACCTCCAGGATAGATGATCGAGACTCCGGCCAATTTAAACATCATACATCATGATCAATGGTACTGATTTATTGAAGTCTATAACTGACTTTCATAAAGAAGCATTTTGGGCCAAATGCTCTCGAAAAACACATAGCTTTCAATACACACAGACATATATGCAATCCAATAGAGCATAAAGGGCCTGATTGATTTTCATAAGAAATTTGTTTGTCATGTTAAATCCATAATGCATCATGAAGACAGGTTCAATTATCTAAGACACAGCAACATGTTCATGTAAATGATCCAAAAATAAAGTTAAAACGACCAGGAATGTAAAAATTAAGACAAAAATTTGCATATAGGGAAAGCAAAACAAATCTTACAGTTAACAAGCTAATCACAAATTAGAGAGTGCATATAAGGTCAATTGATTGATAATATCATCTTTTTTATGTGTGTACGCTTCAACTAAGCTCTTTTAAGTAGACATTGTACGCTAGAAAAAATCTGTTTGGTTATCAACAGGTTCAAGACTGTCACAAGCAACAGTATATCAGAAGAGAATTCATCTCAAGAAGCATTACTCATCCAAGGCTCTTGTAAGTGGCACGGCACACTGCATGAAACAGGATATAGTGCAACAAAATGTGCAACTTGCAAATTGTTTTGTCATGAAAAACCAGCAATGGAAATGACTATAACCTTTAATACATTGTTCACACTGCTGGTTCTAATCTAGTAATATTTGGGTTATGGACCATGTAAGCTGTGAGATAATTGCAGAGGAGTGGGTGTTAGTGAAGGAAATTAAGTTTTTAACATTTAAGCTTAACATATGCACTGCAGGTATGCATGAAAAATCAGCTCTCAAGGCTCCAAAATTAGAGGGAAACACTACAGCAAAGATGGCAACAACAAGGAGATAAGAAACATTGAGATGGGGACATAATGCTTTAGTCTGCTGTAGCTTATATCTTGAAAATAGCGTTATGGCCAGGAGATCTCCTCCCAGGATGGATATGCATCTCTTATCACTACTACCACTGAACAGTGTTTCCAACATATATTTTTTAAAAGAAGAAATTGCAAAAGTAGTCCAGTAAAATAATATAATTCCATGCATTAGGGTTTCCTTGCTCTGATGGAACGCATTAAAAGATAAATAGTCACCCTTTCATTTCTACAGTATTAAAATTAAACAAGAAATGCCAAACAATACATTTTCCTAAAAGTATCAGTGTGTGTTCATAAATCATTTGCCTGACATGAAATGAAAACCAGTACAATTATTTCAGTGGGGATACATTTTCCTAAAAGTGTCAGTGTGTGTTCATAAATCATTTGCCTGACATGAAATGAAAACCAGTACAATTATTTCAGTGGGGATAAGACTAGTACAAGAGTTTATCAGCTACTCCAAAGACATCCTCTAGAAACAAGGATTATGATGGCATAGCTTAACCATACAACATATGTTAAGGGTTTCTTCATCAATTAAAATTCCCAAATGATGCTACTTTTGCTTGTTGTACATTGAATATGATAAGGGACAAAGCACATGGATCAATGAACTAGCAATACAACAAAGACATGACACCTGACATCTTCCTAAGCACCTGAAAAAAAGATTCTCACCAATATCATTAAATTAAGCACATTATATCATGAACAACTGATTTAAATTTTATATCAAAAACACATAGAAAAACCAACTTTCCACAGCAAACTGTCTAAAATGAACCTTAAAAATTTGGGTGGTGGTAGTGGTGGTCTGTCTCCCCGCCCACCATGCCACCAATAGCAATGTCAGGCATTGCCTAAAGAATTTGATAAGAAAACCAGAACAATAAATAACCAAGCAACCAGTGGCATGACTAATAGGCAGGGTATGGCAACAAATATGGCTCGAGGTGAACCTGAAATATACTCTCCATTACGCACATCACATGATCTGGTACCTCAAAAATAACATGGTACAATCATCTCCTTATTTAAATGACCCACCTAAAATGGGGGAGGGTCTAGAAACCTTGCCTTCGATGATGATAGCACTACCTATGCTCCCAAACAATCATCTTATAATGAGATGGTAAATTATCAAGCCCTACTTTATACATCTACACAACTTGCAACCACACCTTCTCCTGCTCCAATTCCCAGCTACTATTTTACAGCCTAAGGTGTAAGCAGTTGTTGTAGCTTATGAAACTTACAAATGGAAATGGGTAGCACATTTTCCTGATTATATTATTCCAGGCATGGTTTTTGGGCCTGGCCTATTGAAGATTTTGGATTTGCTATGCCCAAGATCTGCCAATTCTAGCCCTAAATTAATGATATAATGCAAATTAGAGATAGAATATACTCTTATTTTCTTTTGTTTGATGTATACATAAGGAGGCATGAAACCTCTTAAAGATTCGAGCCAACCCCTAAAAGAAAAACAAATATGGACATGAACTTTTGTATCCAGCTAATATCCATATCCACATCCATATTTACCAAACAAAAAATAGATACAGACATGGACATACTGATATCTGATCCATTTTCAGCCCTTAAGGAGCAGTCAATCTTTCCTGTCTGTGCGAGCTGTTTGATGCTATGAACCAAAAACAACTATATATTCTGAGAGGGTGAAAATATTAAAAGGACTAAAGGTTAAAAATGTAAATGGGGCTGAGCAGTAGTAAAACATGAAGCAAGAAAGTATTTAACCATTAAAATTTAAGAATGATGATGATATAAGCAAAACAAAAGAAAATCAATAGACAGATAAATAAGAACATCTTCAAGAAATATCAAATATTCTCAAGGAAAGAAGCTAATAAGTAACAAGAATTCATCGAATATTCATATTTAATGTTAATATGAACAATGTCATACCATTGTGTTAAGAATACAATACATCAGTAAGCTCAAAGTCCTTCATAAAGAGCACAGATAAACATATGCTTACCATGAGAGGATTCAACATCCAAAATCAGATCCAGAGCATAGTCATAGTATGGAACTTGGCTGCTTAACCCACAAAGGTTGAAGTCATCTTGTATGTATTCATCATCAACTTCACAAAAGAACTCGTTCCCTCTTAGATTACAGAACCATGAAATCCAAGATGTATCATCGCCATCAGAACCACTAACATCTGACCCTTCATTGTCTGTTTCAGATTCTTCTGCATAAAAGAGAATGGAAAAGGTAGAAGCATATTTAAAAAGGTTGTAAGACTGTTAAAGAGTGACGGCATGGACACATTTTAGAGAAAATAGCTTGAACATATCATGCACCTTATCAAGATGCAACTCAAATTCTCTGAACACCTAATCTTGAATAGCCAAATCTCTGAGCATATAGAACACATGCAAATAAATGCTTATACATATAAATATATATGCATGAGCACAAAAGCAGGAAAAGGAAAATTGCAATACTGCAGCATGTGAAGTCACATATCATTTTGTACCACATTCAGAACAAAATCATCACAGCTTCGAGAGAATACTAATGGTTGCAAATCTTAAGTGTGACCGGAAAATAAGATCACATTAATTATTGCAAACAACTGAGTAGAATGTCATGATTAATGATTGGTTCCCAAAATCTTCCGCAACGATGCTATCTTTCATCATTTAAGTCATTTTCCACAAATATATTAAGCAAGTAGATTTTTCATATCACTATCAAACAAACTAAAAGTTATCTAAATTTATGCAATAGATGAAGTTCTGCTCCTAATATTTGATGAACCCAGATCATCCTTAGTTTGCACGCCCAATTACAAAAGTTCTGACAGATATTCTCAGCATATATTATAGTTTGAGTTTACCAGTAACCTAAATAAATCTTGATAAAAGCATTGCCTGCAGATTCCAGCAAAAACTGATCTAACCTATAACTAAAGACTTCTTCATCAGACTGCTGCATCATCTCCTCACAAGTTTATGATTGCAGGCAAGATAGTGTTTTTCAACAATTCCAATCAACTACATCAGACATTAACACTTTCAGGTACAAATTACTCCCAATTGGATGAAGCAACCATGTGACCCATCCAAAATGTAAAATATTAAAAGAATTACATAGAAAAAGATCCAGTCCAAGTCAGCAGCTATCCATATGATTTCCTTTCAACGGATTGTATTTTGTCCCAAAACATTATAATGCCACGAATATAAATGAGGAACCACGACAAAAGTATAAAACATCGTAAGCTGTGAAATATTGAAATATCGACCATTACTACAAAATTAACAATAAAAGTAAAATGAAAAGAATTCCAGAAGGCTAAGAGATGGAGATTTATAAGGGAAAAAGAGAGAGAGAAAGAAAAACGCTCACCATCCGAGCATTTGTTCTTGGAAGGAGGGGCAGACCGCTGGTCCCGATAGTGGTCCGGCTGCTTCCCGGCAGAGATGGACGGCACGGAGAGCCTCTCCTTCTCCCTCCCGTTCAACCCCCGGGAAGTCGACGGCGACGACTTCTCCAGGTGCTTGTCTAGGGCATCATTGATCCGCTTCCGATCGAAGTGGCCGATCTCCAACTTCGACCCGCTCGCTCGATCCCTGTACATATCTTCCGTCCCTCGATACCCTGTCTGTCCTTCGAACGAGCTCAATCGACTCGCCCCAACATCCTGACAACAGCAAAATCAAAAATTTCGAACCCTAGAACACCCAAGAAGCCGATTCGAGAACAATAGAGGACAATAGCCTTGGAATGGAGATAGAACGAGACAAAAAAAAACACGTATTTAATAGCGGAGATCCCTAGATTCAGAGAAGGCGGGGGGGAATCGAGGTAGAAACCCTAGATTCTGGGAGATACGGAGGAGGAGGAGGAGGAGGAGGAGGGGAGAAGGATTAGGGTTTGGAGCCCCTAGGGTTTCATTCAGAGAGAGAGAGACAAAGAGAGAGAGAGAGAGCGCGAGAGAGAGCCGAGCTCTCTGGATTTTGGGGGCTCGGGGGGCCGCGGAGAGCGCGAGAAGAAGGAGAGAAAGGAGGGGGCGTGAGGGGTAATACGGAAATATTGAGGGGTCTTATGGTAAAGGGGCGTCCCCGACGCCCATGATATTTTTTATTCAGTGCCGAATACTGTTAACATGGGAGTAACCCATCCGCTAGGGATTGGGTTCTGCCGGATGTTCGCGTCAGCCGAGAAAACCGGTTGTTTTTCCCCCTCCCCGGATCAGCCAAGAAAACGTTGGCTTGTTTTTATATGACAGCTTTGAATTGAAATTTGCTTCGTGGACTGGTTGTTATGAAAATCCTATCAACGTGTTGCTTGAATTGATTTAATAATTTTTAATGATATTAGTATCTAATAATGAACCTCTCGTATAAATAGTGATTATTAGAAAAATGTTGAGCTAGAGATGTACAGAAAAGATCTTATGATTATAGAAATGATAAGCTAAGAGTAGGAGGTTCAGTAAGAAAAGATTTTATGTTCCGATCAAAATTTGTGTAAGAATAAATGGCAAATATGAGGATGCCAAGGATTATTCAGCTAAAATCCTTCAATGTTTAAGTCAGTACATGAAGAAAAAAGAGGTCAAAGATATGCTTTATAGTCATTTTTTATAATAAATGAAAGAAAAAAATAATAAAAAAAAAAACTCTAAAGCTTATTATAGGCAAAGGAGAGCAAGTGAGGAGAAAAAGAGATAGAGAGAGCCCATCTTGCATGTATCTTTTAATCGTATGAGATGTTTGTATCCAAAAATAAAACTGGTAATTGGTTCAAATCAGCTTAAATCGTATGAGATGTGGCTTGACTTGATGGAGAGTCTTTTAGCGCCTGCGTTTAATGCCGTTGCATCGTTTGTGAGAAATAAAGGGCTTTTCTAATAAGAGAATGAAGGCTTTTATTTATTTATTTATTTTTTAACTAGTTGCATGGCATCTTCTAGTTTTTTGAATATGTATAAATATATTTTTTACGTGATTGTATTTTAAAAATGATAAATGATGTTGACATGATGCATCCACTCAGCTAGAGGTCCGCCAGGCTTATCCTCATCAACTTTGTTAGCGAATGTTAAGCTAGATGTTACAAATTAGGGGTCATATAAAAGACCATGCGAGATGTAAATGCATGTTGGCATTAAAAAAAACAACAACAACGAAGAAAAAAAAAAAAAGAAGAAGCATGTTTTTAATATAAAGGGATCATACTATTATCAATAAGTTACACGTTGGCATTAGCTATTAGAGATGTCATACCACAGTATAAAGGATCAGACGAAAAGAATCGTCTTTTCAGGACAATGTTATCTAGCAGAATAGCATATAAGAATCATCTTAGTGGCGTAGAAAAAAAAATATATATATATATATCCTCAATTTCAAGAAGAGGTGGTTTCACCCTCCAGCGTGTCAAAAATGAAACTTCTATATGGAAATTTAAGGGGTGGCCTGGGAGAGGCACCACAAACTCATTTATTTCTCTAAGCAAGCCAGCCAATTAACCATATTGGAATTCATATGTTGTAACTTCAAATAGCCTCTAACCTATGGAATATCCTGCGAAGGCACAAGTAAAAGAGGCATAGTATCTACCACACACACACACACACACACACACACACAAAAAAGAAAAAAAAGAAAAAGAAAAAAAAGAGAAAAAAAGAAAAAAAATAAAGAAGAAGAAAAAAAGAAGCAGCATTGTACTACCAGCGACTCCAAGCCTGCCGTCAAAGTCCACACCTTCACCATGTGATCGCCATCAGAGCCGCTTCCCTTTTTCGTCAGATTGTTTGAAAGATTCGACAACATATTTGCTAAAGAATGGCCTATCTTGCATGCCGAGATGCCGACTTTCCGCCTGCTGCTTCACCACTAGTATAATATTTTTTTTTTTTTTCAGTTGGTCATCAAGTTCTCATTCATGACGCATGCGACAAGAGATAGAACACGACTCAACCAACTTGAATGTTAAGAAGAACCTGTGGAGTCCACTTGGCAGAACTTGTACTCACTCGGAGTCCAATTGGCATTGCTTCAGTAATAGCCTTCAGACTTGTGATGCTTGTCACCAATTCAAGATGGAGGATTCCCTGGATGGGTATGCATGAATGAAATGATGACATGATCAGGCCTCTACTTTTCCTGATAAGAACTTTTCTTTGAATCATCAAAATTTTTCAGTAAGCAAATTATTAGTTAGGAGGCACATATAATGCACATGATTGATTCAATACAAGATTATTTATTGGGTGGTTGTTCACAAGCATGCATAGACTTGACCAGCCTAGTAGGGAGGAATAAATGGATGATTGTCATCTCACAAACCAATGTTGGCACCATTATTTTTCTGAAGTTCTTTCAACAGAATTTGTTTGCTGATGTAAACTGGTAAAGAAGATCGAGGAAGCAGATGAAATCAGGAGGCTTGCATTAATTGAAAGTGGGAGAGTCCAACTAAGATTTACATCACAGTGTTCAGACAGTTTTGGACCAATCCCTCAAGTTTTTCCATCTGTACCATAGGCTGCTCCGCTTGTAAACAAGTACAGAATTCTCCTGTGTTATACAACCAAAGGCAGAAAAGAAGGTGCTACAGTCTACAAAAGGTTATCCAGAGCTCATCAACATGAGAGAGGCGAAGGTGTTGCATTTAACAGAGAGAATGATGGTATTTCATTAGTTAATCTTCTTCAAAGTATTTCTCCTCAGCGTCATGGTTTGACTCCTTCAGCCAATGATCATCTAGTCTCTCATCATTGTCTATTTTAGAATAGTCCATATGCTCGGTGTCTTCTCCAGCCAGAAACTTCTGCTGCATTATGTGAGTGAATTGTTCCAGCTGATCCTGCATCTCTTCTGCCGATAATGTCTGCTCATAAGGCTCTGCTCCTGCACCCTGAGCAGTGGGACTAGGCTCATGGTCTCCATGCATCTACACTCAGGAGGAAGCAATTAAGAATTTTAGGCATGGTCACCTGGATCTAGGCATCAACAGAAGCTATATTTTTACTGATTGCAAATAGTGTTTCAAATAGAGAACAAAAGATGATAGAGAATAATAATATGACCAGCATTGCTGAGAAATTTCTCAGAACTTTTCCTTCAGAAAGAAACATCACATGCTTGTGATCCCCACATGTCAGGGTGGGTATGATGCTTCTTTCCAAAAGGGTTAATTTTAAGGGATTATTTTAAAAAAAGTTTGCTATCAGGCCTCTGCTTAGAGAAGATAATGATGACAGCTATCAGAATAATGATGGAACAAATCCCAATGTTGTTGTGAAATTGTACCACTGTTGTGGTGAACGCAGTATCACTGCATAAAGAAGATTGCACCAATAATATATTACAAACTGCTGATGTCTGCCAAGTGTCGGCAACTGCTATACCATACTAGGTGCTTAATGCATTGGTATGATTGGCAATACCACAGTATGTGCAATAACTTGATTCAACCCAGATAAAGCAGGTGCAGCTAAACTAGATAAAAGTTTCAATAACATAACCACAAATGATTTACTGGAGCAGATTGATGTGTTTAATGAATTAACAAAAGTTTTTCCTTTCATATGCAACAGAACTTGGAATTCGGTTGAGAAGATATCCTCAGTCAACCTTCAAATCTGGCATCAACATTTCATAAGTTGATGCCAATTTGTTGCAATGTTTTGTTTTAATTTTCTCTTGATGGCTTTCAGCAGCTCAAGCTGTTTACGACATCTTGCAGCCAGGAAAATCAAGCTTCATCACGTACATGATTCCCAACCCACCCCTGTTATTATTTTCAGTCACAAAGGTTCAAAATATTGGGACGTATATTGTGGACACTGGGGGGTTGTGTCAGTGAAAGGAAAGGCCTTTGCCGTTGCATAAATTGCCATATCTGATTGAAAGATACGTTTGTAAAGAAAGGAACGATGAGAAACTTAACAAAAAAATGATACCATATGTGGCATAAGAGTTTTTCAAAATGGTCTATTCAACTGGCTTCTGAAACAGAGGCCTACCTTTATTAAACATGTCACTGTCAAAATATAAGAGATCATAGTTTGGAGTTAAATGATATGATCTGACTGATGAAAGATGCAAGAAGTAACTTGAAAATATGTTGATGGCTGATGGAAAAATAGACCACCAGATAGTGTGGGCAAGTGAACTAGTTTCCTGGCTTCCTATATATGTAGTCATACACCAGCAAAGCTGATATAACAAGCATCTATTAGAATTCTAATAGCGTTTCCACCAAAGTGACCCTTCAAATAAATTTTCAATAAGGCATACAACAAGTGTTACAGGTAATAGACTTTTTTCTCTTTCTTTTTCCTGAAGGCATAAGGAAGTAGATGGACTAACCTGCGGGTCTAATTTCATTGCCTGATTTTATCTTGTTTTGGATTGAGTTGGTCAGTTGGACCTATTGAAAATTTTGGAGTTTGATTGAATATGACTCTGCTTGTTGACACCCCAACTGTAAGTACAACAGCAGGTCCAAGGACAAAGGTAGAGACTTTCCTCGAAAAGTTTGCATCTGCACCCAGCCCCCCGCCCCCCCTCCCCCAGTGCATTAAAAAAAAAAAAAAAAAAGAAAGAACTAACCATCAGTGACAGATCCATCACTTGATTCATAGTAAGCCACATATGATTAGGAGTGTTGCCCATCCAAGATCATGTACTATGGCCAACAATATAAGGATTTCCAGGGTGCATCTCTTCTAACGCAACAAACAAAATCTTTTAGTCATTTTGAATAAAAAAACTGTTCTGTTCCAAACTATTTGTTGCCAACATGAACCCAAACTAGTAGGTCAGCTTTCCATTATAAGATCCTCTTTTTTTATGATTGCAATGGTAATGGCAAGGAAAATCATCTTATCAGCATCTCTTATCAATCACCAACAACCAAACGGATATGAATTTTCAAGGAAGCAACAAATTGAGCATTAGCCACTTTAAAGGCACTGGCCACAGTTAATAAAGCATTTTCTTCCAAGATAATTCAAAATACGTATAATAGTCCCTCTGGTTCAAGTGATGGGAATTGGCTTCCTTGATAGGAAGCAAATATAAACAGCACCGCTTTTAACCTTGTTATAGCCACTCCCAAACTGAGGCTTTATATATTTAAATAATTGTCAATAACTCTCCTATCAAACTCCACAAAATTCATCATTAAAATAAGTTTTCATGTCTATGCTCCTTGCACCAAAAGTTATAATACCAAATTCATAGCAGCATCAAAAGAGGTGCTAGGGAATAACAAGAAAATGACTAGAATGCCCCTTTTGGAAGGTTGTGGATGAGGAGAGATTCAAACCCCACAACACCATGGTTCGAAGCCATGTTCTCTAATCCTCTGAGCAGGGAAAGAGAAGTTTCCTAATCTTTACTAATTTGGTGCATAGAAGAATGCACGTTATAGACTACAGCTCTATAAATTCTCCCCAAGTGTTCAGTTCATGGTGAGTGACCAAACATGAATTCACCACCAATTTGATCAGGTTATGAGGTCCATTGCAAATGACTCAACCTGCTCACATGCTCTGTACCCAAATCTGCCTATACTTCCCCAGATGAAAGGTAATATCCCTAGGATTAATTTAGAAATCTACATAAAAGCCCACCTGTCATCAATATAAAAACCCAGCTGTCATCTACAATGCCTTAAGTACACTCTATACATTGATAAGGACTTCATATGTACTTTGTCATAACAATATCTTCAATTTTGGCCACCCTCAATATTGCCGCTCAGTTCCAAAAGATTGCCACAAATATAGGTCTTATCACCATTCCCAATAACAAACCTGTGCATATCAAAGGAAAAAATAAAGAAGAAAAATTTTAATATTACACTATAGGAATCTTTAGATCCTTGAAGTAGATCAGCCTCCCAATCTCTCTTTATATTTGTTCCAAAATTTTCATAACAAGCAATAAATTTTTCCAAATTTGCCCACCCACTCTGTAATTTTTATTCAGCCAGTTCAAAAAGAAAAAGAAAAGAAAAAAACTTCAAAACCACCATCCTTGAGGCCTTAAGAGAAAAAAGTTCCTGAATTTTCCAGGTATGACATGCTAGCATTCATAGGGGAAATCTTTCCCTAAAAATAAATGATTTCAAACGACTCTGCCAACAGGTCATGAAAGAGAATGGAATATAGGAACAAGAAATAAGCACATAGTTTAAAAAGGCAAAGTATGCCATTAAGTTCATCCTTTCCTCTGGTTTGTCCATATTTACGTTATGTGTCCCAGGTCTTCTAACCAGCTCTGAACATACTGGCATAAGACAAATCTCTTCTGAGACGATCATCCTTATCCAAGATAACAATAACATATGTGAAATGAATGAGAAAGATGCAAAGGCCACTGGTATCAGCCCTAAACATACAATGACTATGCCCTTAACCTGTGATATGACAGCTGCCTCATACTCTATCAAGTTGTGAGAAAGATGCAAAGGTCAATGGTATCAGCCCTAAACATACAATGATTGTGCCCTTAACCTGTGATATGGCAGATCTCTCATATTCTATCAAGTTGTCTTGCATGAACAAGGGAAAATGACAGAAAATCCATGACACTAGAAGTACCTTTACTTGGAAAAAATCACAAGCATTCTTCTTGTTAGTGACAAACAATGTTCTGCTTCGCCTCCTTGTCATCAACCCGCCCTTCATCAATCTTAAATTATTAATATTGTTGATATGATGGTCATGATATGAAGTATTGTGTCCAAATCACATCATGTAGCTTTCCATTTCTGACACTAGTGGTGCTCTTTACCTCTCAACAAACTTTGGTTACTTCTCTATCTTCTGCTTATGTTTTATTTTTGACCTTCAGTTTTTCAATTCTAACTTCACCAGGTAATTACTTTTTCTTTCCTTCGCAACGTCACCAAACATCTTTTTTCTCATTTTTACATCCTTAGTCTCCACTTCCTTTCACTTCATCAATGAATTAACAATTTCATCTCATATATTTGTCCTTTCACCACACACTCATCCAAACTCTTTTATGCTATCAAGCTAAGCATTCTAAATTTTGAAATGCTATCTTCCTAGTCAAAGTTTCCCAAAGATGGTGTAAAATCTTTATATACTATTAGGTATTCAACTTGTCAAGTGTATAATAATTTTACAACTTCACCACATGAAAAAGCATCATTCAAAAGTGTAAATATAAGTTCATAACAAGGTCTGCCATCACAACCCATACCAACCTAAGCTGATCATGTCATACTGTACGGTAAGATAGAAATATGGTATCGAGGTTTGATTCAGTATGAATCATATTAGACTGAACCAAGTAAAACCATCCCATACCATCCAATACCAATTTATAGAGTTTGATTTCAACCAGTACTATTGCTGAGAGTAAGAAAAAGTATTACCATCCTATCTAAATTCATTATGAATTGAGAGGTGCATACCGTATTATACCGATCATACTATACCATACCAAACCGGTAATATATTAGTATGATTCTCGGTATCAGTTTTGTAGACCTTGGTTCATAATCTTCCATTCGATCCCAAAAAAAAAAAAAATACATGCCCATATAATAAAAATTAAGCATTACTTTACAAATTTTTGCATCAAATTAAGGATTTGAGTGCCCATCCAAGTTATAATATACCTACAATTTGACTATCTAGCTATCAAGAAAAAATTTTAGATATTTTTGCAAATCTAGCTGCCCTCTTATCTTATGTTCGGCTACCTTAGCATGCTTTTCTCAATGTTTCCTGAACTTTAGATACCCTTACAAACGCAGCCATCCTCTCTTTTAATGTCCAACGTATTTCTGCTACCTTAGCACATTTGCATCTCATTTTTTTGCAATATGGTCAGGAGAAATTTTACCAAAAAAATAAAAGTTAAATAAGCCAACAACCAGTAAATGTAAATGTAGTTTTTCATTTAACTAAACATCATTTTAAGTACATCAAATACTATAGAAAATGATCTTTTAGCATTATAACATAAGTAGAATGATTTTTTTTGGAAGCTACATTCCTCCTGTTTTCATCGAATGAAGAAAAATTTCCCATGAGTATACTGTTTCATAATAATCGAACAAAGTCTAGTTTTTGATAATAATCTAACAAGGTCCTAAAATTGTTCTATTACATGCTTCTTAACTTACTGCTTGTTCGAATAGGACTGCCATGATAAGTGAAGCATGGATACTTTATTATCTCTCATGATGTTTTTGGTTATGAACCTTACATTTTCGCCCCTTCTCATAAGAGGAATCATTGACTTGAAGATCCTGCTTAGCTTAAGTTATTTCAAAGCCTTGCACTCCACTAGCATATCTTTTAATTTTTATGTTATTATGTGAACGCCATTTTATGGCAAAACATTGCAAGACTAATCTTACTCTTCGAGACATTTTCTTCTGATGGCATTTATTTACTCTAGGCAATCATCATTTGTATATTATGACATGTTTTGGTTTAAGAAATCCCTGAAATTACTTTGCTTTATGTCATGAAACCCATGTCTAAGAGTTTGCTATCTTCTAATTATTAGTTAATAATAATGAAATCATAATAAACTATGAAGCTTACTTGAAAACAATATTATTGGAAACATGTTAGTTTAGTTTCAAATTTCTTAGGTCATTTAACAATAAGAAGATGGACAACAAAAAAGATACAAAAAGGCCATAACTAGGGTAATTATTGTCGTACAAATTAGAATTGGCAAACGAGGTTGTAAATATGATGAATATAGTAGAGATAAGATCATAGAAAATTAATGTAGATGCACTGCAAATTGTGGAGAGTAAAAATATGAATATACTAAAATTGCACTAACAAAGGTATTCCGTTAATTATAATACCAGTAATGGTTTAGTGACGTACAAAGAGGGCCTTGTATTGGGAAATGATAGCACAAGCATACAAATTATTAGTGATAAAGAGGCTTATGAAAACTCATTGACATAGCATTGCCCCTGGGCCTTGGCAATAGTCAATGACAAAATTTTCACAAAGCCTATTTTGCATTGATGGATAAGGCAAGCTATCTTCTTACTCAAGAAATTAAGAAATGAAACCCTAATAGCTTCTATTGATCAAGAGAAGGTGCATGGGACTCTATTATGCAAAGCATACATATAGATTTAGTGGTGAAGAAACGTATAGGGTAATAATATACCTTTCGCTAGTGCTACACTTGGATAACTACAACTTTCAGAACTATAGATCATAAAGAAACAACAAGAAAGCCTTAATTCTAAACTAGTTGGGATTAGCTATATGAATTCTTTTTCTCTATTCTATTTGATTTTAAATCATATTTTTTTGTAAGATGCAAAGATTTTAAATCTTTCTTTGTTACTTCCTCTCATGGTATTTTCAGTTTACTTCTATCTTTTTTATCTTTTACATGTGTCAAATCACTCTCTTGCATAGATGCATTTTTAGGTTTATATTATGCATGTCCAAACCATTTAAGTCATTTTTCCCTCAATTTGTCCTCAATTGATGCTACCTTCACTTTTTTTTTACGAATGACTTCATTTCTTATATTACCATACATTTATCTCAACATTCTCATTTCAACCACATTCATCTTGCATACATGTAATTTTCTAATAGCCCATCATTTTATACCATAAAGTATAGTCGATTTTATGGCTGTCATAGGAATATTTTCATAGAATATTCACACATTCATTATTTTTATATGAATATTCTTATCACATATTTTACTAGATTACAATACTCATTTAATAGTTAACAATATTGTTTAATTTGATGATTCCTACTTCCTAGGCACTTTTGTACCTTAAGGGCCTGCTTGACAAAATCTTGTTGGATTCGATGGGATAGGTGAAGAAAGAGTGCCAGAGGGGAAGAAAAGAGGGAGTAGGAGAATGGCAAGGAAGAAGGTCCATGGGCTTGATTTATGCAAGATTAAAAAAAAAGACCTTGAGAGATTTTTTTTTTTTTTTTTCCTTATCTAGCTCTCTCCCTCTCACCACTCCCACTCCCTAGACAAGCCTAAATTTTTCATAATGCTAACTCTCACACTCTTGCAACTAAATGAATCACCACAAGTGCCCCTGATTCAAGTAATGGTGAATATAACACTTTAGGTATATAGTAGCCTTCTCAACACGAACATTCATTTAGATATCTGTACAATGAAAGCAAAATATATCAACCACAAGTTTCACAAGGACAAACTCTAGAGTTGACGACTCAGTAAAATTCGGAGTCCATAGATTTATCAGATACGTTTATCTACAACTTCTACAACTTGGCTGTATCATACTCCAAAGACCAAGGAGAGATTTGCATGAATGTCAACTTGATTGAGGTTAACTTGGGGGACATTCGGGGGACATAAAACCCTAAAAGCTTATGCAATGGTCGAATACAATCAAAATTACAGAAGTTACCTCCGAATAACATTGTTATATAAACTTTTGATCTTCTTTCTATAAACTTGGATCATTCCTTCTATGGTACTAAACAAGACTACTTAACATATTCATCCAGAGATATCTATCATCATGCGAGTAAGCACCAATACATTGCCAAGAAAATATAATTGCAAATAATTAACAAAAAATGAGTTCTTTCTGCAAAACTGTACCCTTGATTCGCTCGATCCGCTCTTCTCTTTCTCCTTGACCTGTTCACTCTCATCCTCAACGTCCTCGTCGTCCTCGTCGTCGTCGTCGTCCTCCTCCTCCTCCTCCTCCTCCTCCTCCTCCTCTTGCTCTTCTTCTTCCCCGCCGCCGACCCAATCTCTCCTAGCAACCCCCAGCCTCTGCTGCTCCCCTCGGATCTTCTCCACCAGCATCGCCTCCTCACACCGTCGCATCAGCGTCTCCGACCACCGCTCCCCGGGCCGGGAGAGGACCCTCCTGGACGGGTCCTGAAATCTCCCCAAATACTCGTGGTGGAGGTAGGGTTCCCGCTCCCTCATCGCATCCTCGGAGAAGTACTCCCCACTTCGGACAAGCAGCTCCATATATGCCCGGCGCCGGTTCTTGACCGTTACCGACCTCGCCCGCGCCTCCTCCGCCGTCGGGCTCCGGCCGCGCCGGAGGCGGTTCAGGTGCCACTCCACCTCGTAGTCTGCCTTCAGCACCTCGAACTCCCGGAGCTCGTCGGCAGTGAGTTCCGAGCCGTAGCGCTCTGCAATGGGAAGGAGATTGAGGTGAGAATTCCATGGTTTTGGGGGCAGGGAGAAATAAAGGGGGGAGAGAGAGAGAGAGAGAGAGAGAGAGAGGGTGTACCGAGGAAGATGGGGGCGTCGCGAGAGAGTAGGTCGAGAAGGGCGGACTTGCGCTCGGCGGGGTCGGGGGGTTGGCGGCGGATGGCGCCGGGGAAGTAGAGGCCTTCGATGGAGGCCAGGCGGCTCGTGATGCCTTCCATGGCCGACCGCTCCATGGTCTCTCAGCTCCCGTGCTTCGTCTATCGCCGGTGCAGCCGCGCGGGGCGTGGGATTTATTTGTGACGCCGACCGCCTCCGCCAGAAGTTCTCGCTGGCTAAATTTTTTTCCAGGCTTGGGCATGAGCCCATGGCCCCGTTTGTCTCCACTCAAAATATTTTAATTTTATGACATTTGATAAAATTTTAACAATATATTTTTAACTTAATGAAAAGCCGCTAAAATTCCTAACCGAAGAAGCTTTAATTAAAAGTTTTTTTTTTTCAAAAGTTTTATTTGCCATTAGAAACTGTTTTCATTAGAGTTGAAGGTGACTATAATAATATAAAATATTTAAATATAATAATATTATTATTATTATTATATATTTATAAATAAAATATAATTATTATAACTATATCAAAATATTATTATAATTATAATATATTATGTAATATAAAATAAGATAATACAATATAATATAATTTGATTATAATAATATAATATATTATATTTTTTCAATATTATAATATTATTATAATATATTATAAATAAAATATAATTGTTATGATTGTATGAAAATATTATTATGATTATAATATATTGTGTAGTGTAAAATAAGATAATATAATAAAATTATAAAATACTATAATATAATACATAAATATAATATTATTATATTATATAATACTATAATTTTTATTATATTATTATAATAATATATCACAATATTGTGATATTATGTTATTAGATAATAATGACCATAATTTTTGCAATATATTATAACATGATTATTAAATGATAAAAAATAATATATTTATAATATTTTTTTATATATTATAATAATTATTATATTGATATTATTTTTTTTCTTATATTATATTATAATATTATTAGAATAATTTATAATAAGTTAAATAGTTGAAATTTTTATATAATGCCTTTCAATTTTTTTATTTGAAAAGCATTTTTTTATTTTTTATTAGAGATATCTATATATTATAATTACAATCATGTATGATCAATTATATCATATCATACCTCTAACATCATATTGTATCTTTGGAATCAAGTTTGATATCATATCTCTATTAAATCATATCATATCTCTAGAATTAATCCTCATATCTTATATCTACCATACCATATTGTATGGAATTAAGCCTAATTTTATATCTCTATTTCATATAATGTTTTGAACAAGCATTGGGATTCATATTTCAGACAAAGGGTGGTGACTATTTTCCAACTAATAATATGATTAAACATGGTCATAAAAGAGATATCTTTGTGCTACATTAGCTGACTAAATATAAATATAATGAACATGCTAATTAGGATCATGTTTTCAAAAATCAGTTTAATTAGAGGAGCCATGACCTCCTATATATCCTTGTTATAATTTCTTATGCTGCTGTTCCTCATCAGTTAAAAATCCAAAAATCGAAAATGGATACTTATTAAATTAGCAATCTAGCATGATTTGAAAATGTGAGATTCTCCATACTCACATTTTTCACTAATAAGAGAAAAATTTGATGATATTTATTTATACCTATATAAGTTTCAATCTCTTGAACTTAGAACAAGTTACCGGTACTCTCCTACACATACTTTGATTGGAAGAGAAACAATCTCACCAAAAAAAATCAGGAAAAATGAAAGAAAATATATAAATATCAAAGTCCATTAAACTCAATGTTTTATCAAAAATAAAACAAATCAGACTGGAGAAATAGGAGGCTTTATAATACTTAATTTTTCTCTATCTGCCCTTCAGGATTAGCTCTTCAAATCCAAGCACTAACACCTAAAATTATACTACAAACTAATATCTCAAAGCTTTACCAACTAGACTTGTTGATCACCACCACTTTCATTACTTTTTTTTTTTTTATAAAAAAAAAAAATTCTTTGACTTCTTGATAGAATTTGCCATCCTTCCACTCACTTTTAAAAATCTCTTATCTTGAGAAAACTATTCTATGTTTTTAGTTGGACTATTTAGCAGACACCTTTCCTTGCCTACATGAATGAATGAATGATGATAAGAGGGGTGACATCACCTTTAAGGCCTCAGAGGCCCAGCCAACGGCCCAGCCAACGGTTTAAGCACGCTGGTTGCTTGCTTGGTTTGGGGACTGCGGCCGAACTTTTTACCGACTCCCCAAGGAGGCGGTCGGGTATTACGACCCTCGAAATCGTTCAGATCTCTTGATTGCCTTTGCTCGGAAAAAATTCCTCCGCAAACACTACGCTACCTTCTCTCCTGGTTAAAACATCAAACACTCGCGCTTCTTCTCGACCCGAGACCGACAGCGAGAGGGAGAAGAAAGCGATAGAAATGGATTTCTCCGAGCAAGATGTGGACGTCTTTGGGGAGGATTTCGGGCAGGAGGGGGAGGAGGAGGAGGAGGAGGAGCAAGGCCGCGGGGAGGCCGACGAGGAAGAGGAGGAGGGCAGCCGCGATTCGTCGGCCTCCTCTTCCGCCTCGTCCTCCTCCTCCAGCAGCGGCAGCAGCGGCAGCGGGAGGAGCCGGCGCAGCAGCAGTCGGAGCAGCAGCGATGGAGAGGGGGACGACACGGCCGCGACGAGGATCGGGGCCGAGGAGGTGGAAGAAGAGGAGAGGGATCTCTTTGGCTCCGACAACGAGGAGTACATGCGAACGGCGACTCATAGCCCGTTTCAAGTTCCCGGTATGGATTCCAAGAAGTTTTTATTCCCCCTTTTTAAATTCTGATGGATTTGAGCTAATTTCGTAGAATAACTATATGTTAGGTTTTCTCTTGGAAGGATCCACTTTTAATTTGCTGATATTTGCACATTTTATGATTTTTTTCTGTATATATTTATGAGTTCGATTTCTGATTGTAGGTTTTATTGATTTGCTTCGACCCATGAAAAGCAAGTTTAGTTTGCTTGTTAGTCAGTTTTGGTGACTGTGCGAATCATAATCAAGTAAATGAGTTCTTATCTGTTAAATCTTAGTTCCATGAAAATATAACCAAGGAAGTGATTCACTTCTGCCGCCTGAATGGTTCTATAGTTTTATTTATTCTTAAAAGAAGCTTTGAGTGCATCATGTAATTCCTTTTTTGAGAAAAATTGATGAGATAAGATTGCGTAAATGTGAACCTAAGTTTGACAGTTTTCTACCAATTTGATATAGATTTTTGCTTCTTCTAATATATGTTTTTATACCTTCTCATTTAATTAAGTTTTAATGTAATTGTGTTGTGTTTGTGCTTCTTGCTTCTTCTCATATCACTTTGACAAGATTCTTTAACTCCTTAATAATTTGTCCTTTCACTGGTAAGGCATTTAGTAACATAGTTCTAGTCAACATAATCAAATTGCAAGTTTTCTAGTAGATAGTGACTACCTTAAAGAGAATTTTGATTTATGAAATTCTATCACAGATTTTTTGAGCATGCAAACCAGAGGGTCTTGAAGTAGTCAAGTTGCTAGGGATAATTTTTTATAACTATCTAGCTTTTTAATGTAATTTTTGCCTTTCTGATTGGGGTTTCTCTTTATACGAACATTGTTCATACTAATGGTCATAAAGCTGGCCCAAATATCTGGGACAAGGCCTGATGATTATGGTTTTTAATATGATTGATAACTATTTGCATTTGCAATAACGAATTCTTTATGGCAGTGTTACCATCTCTTCGAAGTACTAACAACCATGGTAGAGGTAATTTTGGACGTGGTAGATGGCAGTCTGGGTACCCTAACGATAGAGGTCCACCTCTGCTTCCACGACCAGGATATCCACAGCGGCAAAACTTTGGCTATGGTAGGTTTTCACATGCAAATGGGCGTAATGATGAACGCTTTGTTTCTGAAATGAGGCTCACAAAGAGTGAAGAGACTTTGTCAAGGAAAGCTATTGCATTTCAGGAGGTACTTTCAGATGTTTCTCTTTATTTTACACTAATTATTACGTTCCTTTCATCACATCAATATGCTGAGACATTTGTAACCATTTGGAAATGCATCTGAAAGCCTTGTGAAATTGCATGCTATAGCCGGGTTGAAGGTGGAGACGTCTATTTTGACGACCGCAGCTTGGTGAGAGCCTTGACCTAATATTTAATATCTCTTATTGATGGTATCTTTGGTTAGTTCAAGCTAATTTTGCTGTTCCTCTGATTTCTTAATATTATGTTTAGGCAATCTGTCAAATTGTTTTCTGCAGTTGAGGTTTTTTTTTTTGGGTGGGGGGGGGGGAGGTTGATTTAGACATACTTAGGTTCTTGTCCATCATGCTGTAATAATATTGGAACTTCCATAAACTCTTCAAAAGTATATTGAGATTTTCTGGATTTTGTCATGCTTAATTTGATGCACATCAGTGCACACTGCACAGATTATGTATTGCTCATGCAGAAGTTTCTACATGTCACTATTTCATACTAATTTGTGTTTTCTCTCCTTTTTTTTTATAAAAAAAATTCAGAGACTTTTCAAACGTTTTGTTTCTCAAGATGTTGGAGCAGATCTGAATCAAGGGTTTGAGTCATTTGTTGAAAAAAGAGGTAAGGGTTATTGCCCAACAATGCATGCATGGTACTTACATAATCTCAGAAAATGAAACCATGACACTAGCTATTCAGTTTCATTCCTGATCATTTGATGATATGATACCATGTGCTTTAATTGGTGGTATGTCCAATTGTAACTGATGAACTTCTTCCTGTATATATGGGCTGTCTGTATAGCTCTTCTTTTTGCCCCCACCAAGGAATAAATCCTTTTTTTCTGAGAGACCCATCTACACAAATTCAAGCTTGATCTTTTAGGTTGAAACCAAAACTGTTTAAAGCTGGATGCGACCAGTTGAAACTGGCTGAAACTTGAAAAGAAATGTATCAGTCTTGGATTGTTTCAGGCTGAAACCAATATTTTCATCCAGAAATGGATCGATTTCAATCAAAATTCCAATATTTAGGTACATTGATCTTTTAAAAAAGTATTTGGTGATTTTTTGCCAAGAGAAATTTAATGTATTTAAACTGAGAGGAATGGAGAAAAAGGATTCATATAGCTGAGCTCAATTTGTTTGAGATCAAGGCTTTATTATTATTGTTGTTATAGAGGTTTAATAAATTTCTTTGACTGTCATTGTTGACTTGGAGTAGTGTCTACCTATTAATCTAAGCTCCAAACTGGGAGTTGACTAAATAATAGGATATGATGCCAAAGACACCTTTTCAACATTGTTTGGAAAAAAAATGTTTCTTCTAGTTTTTTAAATCCATTTATGTTAAAATTTTTGATTAACAGCAATTCTCTGTTAATCAATTATATAAGATTTGAAAAGTGAATGCTCATGTGCTGATTTTTGATCTGGTGACATCTGAGTACTTTTTGCTTGATATGCATGAACGCCTTGTTCATAGCTAATCCATTTCATTAATTTTTGAAGTATCATGTTGATGTTCTTTTCCTTCATTTTATTGTTTTGGTACTTGTCTATCCCTTTTTTTCTGGGTATGCATCCATATGTGCAGGAGGGGATGGTGGATTGTTGTGCCCATTGCAACTTTATTTCTCTTGTCTGTTTCTGCCTGAGGTGGTGTTGCTTGATTAACTAAAGATGGGTGAATTTTCGGTGCTATGACTCCAGTGGCAGTCCACTTATGTTTTTTACTATCTATCTTTATGTCCTTTTCTTTTTTCTGCTCGATATAGAAGTTGTTCAATTCTGCTAGTCACATGTAGGTATGAAATTTGAGTTAATTGGGCAACTCTGCATCATCAAGTTAAGTTGCTAACAGTAGAAACTGGTTGCTTTTCTGCAAGTTTTTGTTACTTTGCTGCTTGAAGTTGTTGATAGTCTAGTAATGGTTTTCTTCACACTTTTTGCCATGCTGGACATGGTTTTGTTCGGTGGGCTTACCTATGCCTGCAACTTCCTGTACTTTTTCTCTTTCAGACTTGGGCTCTGAAGGTTTTGGTGATCTTCTTGCCTGCATAAGAAACAAAAATATACCTCTTCAAAATATACATTTTGTGGTAATATTCTACACCCTTTGGTGCCATCCAACCATGTCCTTTTTACAGAGGAATTGAATGATTGCTTCACACTTGCACCTAAGATGCTTGCTGTCCCGTTTTTAACTTCTTTTTTGCTTGTCTATTTGCTGTTTGGCAGACTTTCCGTAACAATCTCAACAAGGTATGCACTTCATTGCATAGAGTACCTGCTTCCTATGTTATCATTTCAAATCACAATTCTATCATTGATTGAAAATATTAAAATTTTGAGAGTGGTGAAGCAAACCTTTTTTTTTTTTTTTTTGCTTTTATATGGATTTTAATGTCAAAAGTTTGCTGTTATATCATCAGATATTGGCTACAGCTTATATAAGAAATGAGCCATGGAAAATGGGTGTGCACAAAAGAAATGGTGTTGTTTATCTTGATGTCCATAAGCTTCCTGAAAGACCACAAAGCGAAGTAGACCGTCGAAGGTAATCCTTACTCCCGTAGTGTCTTGTGGCATGACAATCTTAGGTTTTGTTTTAGTTTTACAACTATCTACCTTTACCGTATGGTTGGTATAATAAAATCAGCACATCAATGCTTGGAGACTTGAGACTTACTCATGCTGTGAAATTCAGATAACTTCTTTGGTCCCTTCTTTCTGTTATAGTGGTAAGCATTGATCCAGAAAATGAGCCTGGCTGGGGACATAGATTTGTATGCTTTCCAATAACAAAAGTTCCAATTCTTTAAAGTTTAAACTCTCCACCATGGTTCCCATTCCTTGAAGCTGCCACCTTGGCATGCACAGTCTCTTATGTTTGTAAAATCGCATACGAGGTGAAAAATGTGTGTTCTAATAGCAATCAACTAATATTCCGTGTTGGGGACCATAGAAGAATTGCACCTCAAACCTTCTATTTGGGTGTCTTTATGGCAGATGTTATTGGGGCTATGCTTTTGAGAACGTTGCAACTGAGAACTCCAGAGAAATTGATGCAGATGGCAAAGGCATTGATGCAAATGTAGAGTTTTGTTCTGTAATTAAGACCAAATTAGGTGCACATCGTATTATTATGGGTGCAGAGATGGACTGCTGTGATTCAACTGATGATGGAAGGAGATTCTATGTAGAGTTGAAGACAAGCCGGGAGGTAATTATTTCTTTCCATATAGTCTTATTCTGCAATATATATTAATCTATTGTCTAGAGTGTGTTGTTGTATAGTCAATTCAACTGATTTTGGTTTTTGGCTGTCATTCACCACAGTTAGATTTTCGTACAGAGGAAAGATTTGAAAGGGAGAAGCTGCTGAAATTTTGGGTAAGATTTTCCATTACTTTTTTGGTTGTAAAAGCATAACTTCTTAACTTACTATTAACAAGTCAAAATCCTACATGGTTAGCTCCTCTAGTTATTTTCAGTTTAATCATGTAATGTGTATATTGTACTTTTTTCTGATCAATGTTCTCTTCTTTTGGTCTTTTCTATGTTCTTACTCCCTGTTTTATTTCATTATTGGTGATAAGTAGAAACATTGGTGAAGAAAGAAAGCATATTCCAAAAGCAGCAACAAATGAGAAAACCAAAGGTTAACTTAAAATGTGAAAGACCAAAAGCAATGCCTAGTACCAAAAAACTTACATGAGCATATTCAAGAATTCCGAACTGTCCTGTTTTGGTCACTTTGACACAAAATGACACAACACAACATGATGCTAGTGGGCACTGAAAAATATGGGGCATGCTGCTTACATCAGACAGAGGTGTTGGCGTGCGGGACATCCTTTTGATGTTTACTTTTAAAAACACTAAACTGTAACAAATGCTAACCAATATTGTATGAAGTTTATTGATGCTTTTAGGTGTCACACATGCAAAATGTTCTGCTATGCTATTTCACTTAGATTAGCAGTCAACATATCTTACCATTCTGATATGTTTATTTTTATATTCTTTTGCAAATAAAAATGGTTAGACACATCAGGACTCTAGGACACTTGTTACCTGTCTGAAGATCTGAGCAACACCTCTAGCCACTGCTATGATCTTCATGTCCTTATTGGCTTGCTGCAGGTAGTGATACAGATAGGAAGGTTCTCTCTGCCACCAATTCAACATTTTTTTCTCACTACATTTGGAGAGTTCTTGTTAGGTTGTTGATCTGATCTGCCTTAGAAGACAAAACTCCATAGAACTCTAAATAAACAATGAGTCAAGAAATTTTGCCAGAATAATATTGTAATATTTTCTTGAAAAAATAAAAACCATGGTTACTTGCAGTTCTCAAAATTATGAAGGAAGAAGTCTCAATTTTCATTTGTTTTGTGAGAGCCTAAGATTTTCTGGTTGTTGTGTTGCTTCTAATAGAAGTATATGAAGAGGTGATGGGGTGTGACTATTTTTAAGGAAATCTCTGTACTTTACCTAAAAGCTAAGATTTTTAAGGAATCATCTAGATGTGGGCATTTAATGTGAAGAACTTGTTGCTAATGCTTCCAGGGGCATCTAAAGAGGTGAGGGCTGGACTTCAATTTTAGTCATCGCTAGTACATTTTTGAATACCTAAAATTTCAAAGAATCTCATGAAGTTCAAGGATATATATTGTAAAGGACTTGATTGGTCCTAGATGGTAATAGAGGATGGACCTGTTGGTATCACTGCTTATGCTATTCGTGAAGCAGGTATATTTGCATATTTTGGATATGTTGATGAGTTATAATGTGTGTATGATGGAGATCAAGGATATCCAATGTGAAGGACCTCATTGGTTCTAGAGGGTAATTGAGGGTAGACCTGTTGGTATTTTTTTCACCGCTTATGCTATTTGTGAAGCAGGTCTCTTTGCACATTTTGGAGTGCATTGATGAGTTGATACATGTATGTGTGCATGCATGTTTTGCGCTCTTGAGATCTGCTAGTGCTATTTGTGAAGCGGGTCTTTTTGAGGGTTTGGAGTGCATGCATGTGTTTTGCATGCTTGAGATTTGGTTATGCTATTTGTGAAGCTGGTCTTTTTGCACATCTTCAAGCTCATTGGTGAGTTGATATGTGTGTGTGTAAGCTTATGCTATTCGTGAAGCTGGTCTTTTTGCACATCTTCAAGCTTATTGGTGAGTTGATATATGTGTGTGTAAGCTTATGCTATTCGTGAAGCTGGTCTTTTTTGCACATCTTGGAGCTCATTAGTGAGTTGATATATGTGTGTGAGAGCTTGTTCTATTCATGATGGTGGTCTTTTTGCACATTTTTGGATGCATTGATGAGTTGATTTGTGTGTGAGCTTATCCTATTTGTGAAGCTGATCATTTTGCGCATTTGAATTAGAGTTCATGCGTGTGCGCGCCCGCACACGCACCTGCTATCTGCTTATGTGATGCTATTGGACAAAACTCAAGATGAAAACATGTATTTATCTGACTTTACCCACTACACAATGTGGAGTAGCTTTTGCTGGATAACTGACACGGTTGGATAACAAAGTTGGATCTGCTTCCACTCCCCCTTTTTGATAGACATACATGTAAACTCAACTGAATTTGGATAACAAAGTTGGATCTGCTTCCGCTCCCCCTTTTTGATAGACATACATGTAAACTCAACTGAATTACCAGAACATGAGGGAGAAATTGGGATGAACCCATGTTTTGATTAATTTTTTTAACATAAATCTTCAGCAGAAAAGAGGTCAAATTCATTATCAATTTATTAAATTCATGATACAAAAAAAATCTGCAGATGTTCTATGGTTGCATTTCATTTGTTTGTTAAGGATCTTTCCGCAGTTCACAATTCCATACCTATTGGAAGCAGCCTGAACATAAAAAGGAAAAATCTTTAGCTAGGTCAAATACCCAGATTCATATAGATCTTCTGAAAATTCACAAAATTCAGAGTTTATCTTTTAAAAATTTCTTCTGTGCAATTTTTTACCTATAAGAGGAACCCAGAAACTAGAATGAGACTTAAAGGGGACTGTTTTCAATGGCTTGAAACTGTTCAAATTTGATGGATACCTGTTGCTTTTGGATTGGTTCTCTATGAACTTTAAACTGTGCCTATTTCAGAATTTTTTGAACTAATGTTTTGTAAGGACCATGTATTCAATCTTATCTTTTTTATTGTGACTTGTTCTTGGCAGAATAGCAGCAGGCTGATTTATCTTTATTAAGAAAATTTTTATGTAAGAAGCTTTTTTTAAAAAGCAACTGATAGAAGAACAATCTTTAAATAGTTGCAAACAAGTTGATGATGCATTCATCCATTGATTCCTGCTGTTCCTTTCAACTTCTTTAAAAAGCAACTGATGGGAAAAAAATCTTTAAATAGTTGCAAACAAGTTGATCATGCATTCATCCATTGATTCCTGCTGTTCCTTTCATTTCTATCAGATGCCTTAAATAATTAATGTCAAAGAGTCATTAGGTTGCAAAATGTCAAAGAAGATTCACACAAGTTATCTGGTAACATATAGGTCTTTGTTTGATGGACAATGTTAATTGTCGTCATATGGTTACATGCTGTTAGCACTGCTATCATGTTTTCGAGGATCTGCTTAATGCGGCTATCCAACAAAAGGGGATTATAACTATCTTCTTATAATTTGTGTATTACAATTATTACAAAAGGGGATTATAACTATCTTCTTATAATTTGTATATTACAATTATTAGTTTTACAATGCATCATTAGTTATCCTGCTATAAATGAGACATAATTTTAAAAAATGTTGGACGAGATGTCTTCACATTTTTCTGTCATGTGGAATTTTAAGTTTGTAATATGGATGGTATGTTTCATGATGGCATCAGGATTTCAACTTGACTTTCATTTTGCAGATCCAATCATTTCTTGCTGGGGTCCCATTTATTGTAATTGGATTCAGGTAGTTTGTCTCTTAAACATCTTCTATCTCCTTTTCGTGCCATAATAGCTTGTGCTAGGCTGGGTTCTTTTTCCTTTGATTTTATTGCATGGTAACCTGAATAGCCATAATGTAACCAACCATTAAAATTCTAAGACAGCCTTGTGAAGTGCAGTATGAACCTCATTGCGATCTGTGATGTAAGCTGCTCCAGGTTATTGAGATATTTTCCAAAATACATTGAAGTAAATGATTGAACAACAACAAAGGGTCCAATTCATCTGCATAAAACATATTTAATGTGAATGTGTTAAAAATAACTAAATCACACATACTAAAGACCTATTAGTAAATAGGTTAGCAATAATAACATAAATGTTCTCCTGACACCCAAATTTAAATTCCAAATCCATTGTGTATTCTCAATAAATGGCCAACAACTGGTGGGGGCTATTTTGGACATCCCCCATAAATGGCCGCTTCTAAAGTTCTAATGAGTAGAAAGCTTTGGGATGTCTCATTTGAGAACTTTTAAGAATCCTGGACTCGCCTGCCGTATTTTCCATTGTGAATTACTTGCCCTGTCATGAATTGCATTCAGGTCATATTATGTTTGATAGAAATGATGCAATATATGTAGGTAGGTGAGATTTGTTTTGGTAAATTAGGATGGAAGATGCATGTTTCAGTTATACTTTGGTTAAAAATACAAGAAAATTTTGATGTAAATTGTGAAAAAAGATCTTAAGGAAGACCATAATAGACTGCAGGGTGAGGAAAAATCAAGAAAACTACGCATATTTTACACGGCCGTAGGCAGATCATAATTATGCTTAACTAAAATAGGTTCCCAGTATCCTAGTCCCACCACGACCATTGATACATATATGCATTGTCCCAATGGTGGGAATTGTTTTTGATTGGCCACAACAACGTACTTTCATGCAGAGCATGTTCTTGCCTAGTGTTTTAAAAAGTGGTTGCAGTTTGTAGGTGGTCAGGGAACCACATAGTGCATGCAGTACACAAGATGTGCATGCTGATGCATAATCCCATTACTATTTTATCTATTTAAAAATAAAGAAAAATACATTATGTAAAAGCAATAATAATAGTGATATTTTTTGGATAAATAATAATAATATTAGTAACAATAACAGCTAACAATGAGTGCTTGTTACTTAATATCTTACAAGAATAAGAGGTAGGCTTGGCTACATTTTAATATAGCCAAGCCTAAATCCGGTTACCTTACTCATCCTTGAAACCACACAGTTCACTAATCTCAAAAATGAAAAAAGTGAAAAAGGTAGAATGGCTCCGGGATCCATGTGGATCCAAGGATGAGGAAGATGACTTAATTCTGGACTTAGCTACATTCGAATGTAGCTAAGTGTACCCAAAAACAATTGTAACATAGTTAGCATATTAGCATCCTTAATGTCTCTATCGAGCCTTTGCAAATTTCACATCCCACTAACCCATCAACTAGAATCCAAATCCATCTTCATGAGCCCAGATAAAATCTCTTGTTACTTCACACCTACCAGAAACAATTGTAACGTAGCTAACATTGTTAACATTCTTAATGCCTCTATCCAGCCTTTCAAAAATCCCCATCCAACCAAACCATCGGCTTGAAGCCTCTCCATCTGCCTAAGGCCACATACGAGTGGGCCGCACACGAGGACTGACAATGCTAATCATGTCATATATCCAGCAGCACCATGCAAAGCAGGCTGTATATGTGGCCATATAATGTCAAGTGGTCTGCCTTTTAGTCCATATACAGTATGACTGTGTATACTAACTGGATATAGATATTGCAGTGTGTCAAGTGATTGCATATGTATATGCAGTCACATATGCTGCTTCGTGCACCCTCATTTTAAACACTATTGTTCCCTGTTTCGTTAATAAAAAAGCTTAAGACAATGGTGCTACTTTACTGATGGTACATTGTTTGGTCTAGAGGCCACACTAATTTACTGCTTGAAAAGTGTCTGTATTTAGCTAGCTTATTCTAGCTTATTCAATAAAGTCAAGCTGTTTGTTCTGCTGGATTTTTGTTGCCATTTTTTGCTTATTGATATTCTGAAACTTGTTGCCTAATGCAGGAATGATGCTGGGATGCTTGTCCGGACTGAGAGGCTAAGAACCAAAGAAATAACCCAGAGAGTGAAAATGAAAAACTATTGGCAGGTACGCAAATTAGTATTTGCATATAAAATAAGGGGATTGATGCTGTCTTTTGCAGTTCCTACCCTTCATTATCATTATGACATGTGTCTACGTGCTTAATAAGTTATAGATAGTGTAATTTTTTGGAATACCTATGATTCCCTTTAGTCAACTGCACTTTGAGCATAAGGGTATGAAGGCTGTACAACCAATAGATCTAACTGCACTACTGAGGTTTGTTTGTTATATTTGGGACCAAATGTTTTATTGTGTAGAAGAATAAAAAAAAAAGCTCATTAATTATATGGCCTATTATGCCTAAATAGATTACTTCAATACAGTGATTTTTTGGCTTATAAAGCCTAATTTTCTTGTCTGCCAATAGGAGGGGCGGGTTTGGAATATCTGTGCCAACTCTAAGTTAAAAATATAGCAGGTCCGAAACCTGTTGATAGCAAAAACTAGCACACATAGCTTTCTAGGAGGCAAACTTCTGTGCTGTGAACACTGCTGCCCGTTTTTGCTTCATTATTCTAAAATTGACCTTCCACCCTTGCGCTACACGTTTTCTTTCCATTCCCAATGAGAGTGTCATGCCTCTCTTGTTGGACCAGCTAGTTGTGAAGTTGTCGCCCTTAATCCTAAGCTAAAATGATCGCTCTGAACCTTTTAGATCAGAACTTAGGTGTATTATGCTAAGGATAATCAGTCATGGCAACAGGATGATTCAATTAGTGGCCAATATTAGTGCAATGTTCGCATGGGAAGTAAAGATGTGTTCTTAATATTGCAGGGAGGGGTATGCTTGGCATTTGCTGATGAGGTTCTATGTTGGCTTTATGGAACTGTTAAAGAGAGTAAGTTTTGTTAGCACCATTTAGTCTATTTTCCTCTGCTTTGGATTATTGTTTTTTCATCATCGTCAAATGAGGGATGACTAGCATTTAATTAACTCCTGCCTGCAGATGAAGATTATGTCCTCCAGTTTGTCCCACCTTCCAATCGCTTGGAACTACTCCGAGCCCAGTCTTGCCCTGATATCATCACTCAGCATGTGGAACAACTCCAAGTACCCTGAACCAGGTTTCCCTTTGGTCACATTACTACGCTTTAATTATTTACCTCTAGGAAATCATTACGTATACCAGGCAACCACCAGTCATCAGGTGCTTGTACAACAGTATTTTTGGTGTGACCTTCAGACTTTCCAGTTGTTGTAACTCCATAATCTACTGTGAAACTGCTAGAGTCTGCCAGGTGCTTCAAATAGCGTACCTGTGTGCGGATTCCTACTACTTTTTTTTATCTCCTTGGACGCTGGCGAGGACCTTTTTTTGCCCCGAGGCAATCTGATCGATCTGGAGCTTTCCATCATTAAATTTGTTTCCTGTTCTATTGCATGAATGAACGTTGTGTGGTCTAGGATGTTAAATAATTATAATTTTGTTGCATTTTTGGATATGTTTTATTCCATGAACGTGGCCATGAAGTGCTTGTGAGGCTTGCTTGGCTATGTATTTCGTCGGCACACTTTAAACGGCATATATAATTTTTCAACATTTGAGCCTGTTAGTTTTAGTCCGCGTGTAAGATGTCTGCATCGTTGTCAAAAATTTAGATTTTTATAAAGATCAAAAAATATTAATATGATATTTTTATAAATAAAAAAATTAATATGAGAATATTAAGATGAATGCGTGGTAATATAAGAAAAGGTAGAATAAAAAAAAATTATTCATGAAAAAATAGATGTAGTTTTAATCGAGAATAAAATAAGAAAAGAATAATTTATATGGTTTAAAACGTAGATATAGAGATGCATTTATATCGAAAGAGTGATTTGATACAAGGAAAAAAAAAAAAAAAGATTAAAAATTATTTAAAAGAAAGTAATAAAAAAAAATTAAAATTTTTATATTTTAAAAAAATAAGTCTGAATAGAAAAAAAAAATATATATGTGATTGATTCTAATTAGTTTGGAATTAAAATTTTTTTATATAAATCATTGTGGCCCTGAAATAATTAAGCCTCTTATAAGGGCTCCTCCTGATATTAAAGAGGGAAAAAGCTGAAAGAAAGGTGTCAAAAGAACAAAAATACCTGAAATTAGGGAGGCTCGACTTTACGATGAGAAAATATCACTTTAAGAATTATACTTATCTCCCAAGAAATATGGTGTGGATGCCATTACGAAGGTTCAGATCCTAAACTTTTTAAAAATGAAGTGATATGTCAACCAGATTGGTTGATAGATTTTAACTATTTTTTATAATCAAAAACATGAGAAGAATTAGATATCTCTTTTCATATTCATATGATGCCATAAATAAATCAAAAATTGAAACTTAGGTATGTTATGCTATTTATTTGACCATTTAAATTATATACAGTCAACATATGATATATATAATTATACCTACCGAAATTCAAATCCTACATCTTGAATTTTGCTTATTTTTATATTACTTTTAACTGATTTATGACATCTTTAGTGCCTGTGGTTTATTCAAAAAATAAATAAATAAATAAATAAAAAACACTCGATGGATTACCATAATTTCATCAGCCATGATTATTTGAAAGAGCTTTGTTAAATATTCCATCCATTAAATATAATGACTTTTTTCTTTTAATCATTGTAAAGTGGATTTAGAGTTGTAAGTTTATTATAAAATGGATTCATGAAAAAAAAACCAAAGAGGGGTGCTAGCCAATGTGGTCAAGAAGCCCGCGTAAAGAACAAATACAAAGGTGTGGAGATTACAAATTAGCTGGTGGAGAAGATTGAGATAGAAATAACTCTAAAGCTTTTAGGAAGACCAATGAAATTTCTCTCTCATTAAGAGTCTAAACATCTCCTATTTGGTTGCACTTTGGTCTCTATATTAATTATGTTCCATAATCTTTCTAATGAAGAAGACAGTAAGCATAAATATCTATAATTGACATAAGCCATCAATTTAATGGTGCACATCTCTTGTTGTGTAATGTGATCTAATAGTTTCAATTAGGACAGTTGTAGGACAAAGAATGGAATACGCTTTATAAATACTTCTCTCCTAGCCAGACATTGGAATTACATAGACACATTCCTTCTCCATAGTCTTCTTATAAACATATAATTCACAAGGAAATTGCTTCAAGGTGTCCCATATATAAAAGTTTATTAAATATACAACTATAAATTGGGTAACTTTATAATCAACCAAGTCTATGCCTAACAATAGATTTTGTAAGTTACACCATTCTTCTTTTACCGCATGATAAAAAAAAAAAAAAAAAAAGGAATTGCATGCATGGAGCAGGAGTCCCAGAGTATCACTGATTTCATATCTATGTAGATTGAGGCAAGAAATTTAGGCAAAAACATGGAGAAAGACAAGAAAAGTGTAGTGATAAAAAAATCAAATGTATATTTATTATCTAACAAAAAAATAAAAAACATTAAAGGATGTTGGACTTTAAGATCAAACTCAGCTCTAGCTATAATGAACTCAAGTGATACCGTCCACCAATCAAGGAATGAAGTAGTGCTAAGCATTAAATAAGTAAAGATTCTATCGAATATAGCTAAATGAAGCACGAGCCTCGTAGAGTCTCCTTTCTCAACGCACAGTCCCTAAAGTTTGTATAATTTTAGCTTTAATGAGATATTATACAATCACTGCATACTAACTTCAACACGCAATCAAATAACAGCATTCAATGTTCATATTCACCTATTTGCCATTCTACAACAAAAAAAAAATAAAAAAATATACATATATTTTGAATACTTAAACTCGATATGGATTCAAAAAATGCAATATTTTACTTCATAAAATATTGGTACACCTCTCCGATGGCTAATGACTGCCTCCACGGCGGCCATCGCTTCGTTACCTTGTGAGAGTTCAGCACCGACCGTCCTTGGGCTTAGGCTGAGGTCAGCTCCAGCAAACGCCCAAATGCCTTCCCAACTTCACCAAATCCTTGCAGTCAACCTCTCTCTCTCTCTCTCTCTCTCTCTCCCAGTTGACACCAACGGCTTCCCCTCCTCGGCCATCGTCTATTTCCCGTTTTGAATGGGCCGGAGGAGAACCAGGTCGGGAGGCCGCGCGAGCCGCTGGCCCCTCTGGATCATTCCCTTGGTGGCCTTTGTCTACCTCTCACTGCTCTACTCCCACACGGGCCTTTCCGGGTCCCCGCAGCGGCCGGGAGCCGAGTCCAAGGCCGCGGCGGCGCTGGATGTTGGCAAGGAGGAGCAGGAGGAGGAGGGGGAGAGGGAGGAGGATAGCGAGGATTGCTGCAGAGGTCTGGAACAGCTGGAGCTCATGAGGCCTGCCGTGAAGTGGGGCACACCTTTCAAGTTCAGCTCGTCGAAGGAGTGCTGCAAAGCGTGCAAGGCGATGTGCGAGGGCGGGGACTCGATGTGCCTCTGCGACTTGTGGGTATTTTGCGGTGACCGGAAGAAATGCGGCGAGAAATTCGGGCAGGTGAAATCGCATCCCCCACTAATGTTGTTTGTGAATTTCTTGACTATTATTTGTTGATTCTTGTGTCTTGTGTTTGTAGTTATCATTGGAGGTAGTGGAGTGTTGGTTTTTCATGGTTCCGTTTGTGCTTTAAAATGGGCTTTTAGCTTTTATTTAACTATGGTTGATCGATCAAGGTAGATTTAGTAGGTCGCATTCTAATTCCCTAGTATATGTTCGTTCAGTGAATGCAGATATTGTGTCTGGCTATTTGTTTGATCCGTATAGTGAAAAGGGTTTTGTTGGTCATGTATATTTCTTAACTTTATCTGATAATGCTGTTGTTGTACCAAGTTTTTGCGCTGTATTATGAGACTTCGTGTTAGTCATGACATTGATACTTGTGACTTCTGATATTTTGTTGATTTTTTGGAAAGGGTAATCATTTTTTTTTTTTTTTTTGGTCTTTCCCCCTCCAAATTCAATGTTTTTGAAACTTGCAGTATTTTTTTTGCACATCATTTAATTGGATCAGTTTTCGTTTCAAATTGATAGACTGCCAGGATGTCCTTGTCGTATTGGTTTTGCTGGTTAGTTGGAGCACTTCCTAGCATGAATCCAGCTGCGAATCCTTCAAATATTTATTTCTTGTGCTCCTTTAGACTATAAACCAACCCCCAAACCAAACCAGCTTACATGAATTTCAAGTAAATGCACCTAATACATCCCAGGAGCCATCTAATTGATCGATCCTTCAGCACCATCTATTGTTCATAGCCCACCAACTGGCGACAGTTCATCGTATATACATACTGATGCATAGGTTGTTGTGCAAAAACTTGTTTACCTTTTTACCAAAATACAGAGGAACCATATCTGTAGTCTTGCCTTGACTTGTCATAGGTGCATGTTTCCATTGGAGTATACTCATCTCCTTTGGGTGATGGCAATATTTTCATTTGGATTCAAAGGATGAATTGTCTTATTGGTTTAGGGGCTCACAAACAATGGTCAACATTACAAAAAGAAGGGAAAAAGGAGCATCTAACATAAAATGCAATCTAAGTTGATGGTAGGAGGCATCAACTAGTTCAAGTGAGATCTCTGAGCTATATTCTCCTAGTATGTTTCTTTAATAAATAGCATTCACTAGTGAACACCAATTACCAAAAAAAAAAAAAACAATGCCAAATAACCTCCTGAACTGTCTAAAGTTTTATGGTGTTCTCATCTTCAACATAGCTCAAATTTGATATTTGGCTTATTATTGAATGGATGCAAGAAAATGAATATATCTTGACTTTACTTAAATATCTGTTTTACGTTTAATTTATAAGAGTGCAAGGATTAGATCTGTTAATCTTTCAAATTGCTAAAGAGATTAATGTTAGGATAATGTATGTTTCAATTTATGACCTATTTTTGTTTTACTTTTGTCTTTTTCTCTGATTTAGTGCTGGTTGAAGAAACGGAAGGAAGTCTTGTTTCCCAGCCTGAAAGAGTCAGGACAAAAAGTAATCTGGACTTCTGGGCTTATTTTTGGAAAAGGAGAGGTGTTTGGATTTACTCAGAAATTTTCTTACCTTTGTTTATAATCATGATGAGATATCTTATATTTATCTTGCATCATACAATGTTTATTGATGAACTTTCATAACATAGTCATAAATAACTCTTTGTGCTTGACTTGTATCACTCACATACACCACAATTTCAGTTCAAGAAACTTAAGGTTTCTGACATGAAACCTTACTGTTCACTTGTATTGGTATGGCATTTATAGTCTTGATGTCTAGAGCTAACTTTCAGAAGATAAGAAGCCAGAGAGAAAATTTTGAAATCATACGAGCCATTTATCCAGTGAATTGGTTATCTCCATTTACTTTGGGGAATTTTGTTACTAGATCAAGCATTAGATTTGTTACCTTCGAAATACAAATTACAACATATCTAACTGTTACATAGATAGAGTCATTTGGAAAGCAGATGTAAAATTGACATTTTTCTTTCATATCCTTATTTCCTTATCGTATACAGGGAATCATTGGCATGGTGACAGAACATGGAACTCTTCATATTAAAGTAAGTGCTTATTTTATTAATGATTTTACATGATTGAAATGACATCTTTAACATATGAGTTTTTTGTAACTCTTCCTATGCATTAGTTGTTCTTTGCCACACATTAAATCATCTCTTGCTTGGAATGCTTGGTGGGGTACAGGCACAAGGATATCCTAACTGGGCAAAAGAATAAAAGTGTGATGCTAAAAGCTGACACAGCGGTTACAAGACAAATTCAAACTATCTTGTAATTCACATCAAAACCTTAGACTTTATCATCCAAAATATTTCTGGAAGTGATTTAGGGCTTTTTTGAATGATTGATAATCCTATTATAAATTTTTCCTTCATGGATGAGAGTTCCTGAGTAGGGAAAGAAGAAAAAAAATTAAGAGTTGGAGACCTTTATTCCTCAGTTCCCTGATTTAGTTATGTTGGAATTCATCCAATCAGTTGATTTCTGACATTCCAAAAACCTCGCCATTGATGGATCCATACTTTTACACTCCTTCCAACTTCTTCATTGTCTTCACATCTTCCCACTTTCCTAAGAGATTTCACATGAATAAGCTAGTTAGAAATCCTAACAGGAATCGTGATTTTGTGCAAATTCAACATCATTAACATAAGGAAGGTTTTATGAACATCACACATGATACATATAGAAATATGACTATCATGGTAGTCATAATAGGAAGAGAGAAACACTATTTTTTTGAGAAAAATAGCAAAAGAGGACACCACACATTCCACTAGAAATGGGATGGATCAAAACTGAACCAAAAGGAAACCAGAAAATGGAAAGAGGGAAAATAAAGAAAAGAAAAAATGGAAAAAGAAAAGGAAGAGGCAAGGAAGCCTCCTACTAGTCCAAGCATCAACAGAAATGTCCAACTCCCACTCACAACAGCCCCAACCTAGAAATGGGATGGATCAAAACTGAACCAAAAGGAAACCAGAAAATGGAAAGAGGGAAAATAAAGAAAAGAAAAAATGGAAAAAGAAAAGGAAGAGGCAAGGAAGCCTCCTACTAGTCCAAGCATCAACAGAAATGTCCAACTCCCACTCACAACAGCCCCAACCCATGCCAAATTGTGGTGCTAGTGCAACCTAGAAATTTCAGCTAGCTGCTCAGGCTAGCACTAATCAGTCCTTAAATTCAAAAATCAAATAGGAACCTTACCGAACTCCACCTAGCTGTCCCTCTTAAATAGAGCTGTAGAGGCATAATGGTTGTCCCCTATGAGCCCTCAAAATGACATTGCCTTACCATAATGGGAGACCGCTGCGCCTTCCTGCCTCTAAAATTACATCCTCTATCTTACTGATTTGGCCATTTCTTGCATGCCAACCTCTTCAGGCTTCGCTCTACTACCATCAAAGTAGGATCTCATGGCTTGGCCTGGGCAAGTGTTGTTTGCCAAGCTCTATCTCTTTGGCATCATCTCATTGGCTTACCTCTCAGCTTCTGTGCCCACCTCCTCCATCATTCTGGTTCCATAACTAGAATCTATCCTGCTACCTCCTGTGTGGGATCTAATGGCTTGGCTTCAACACCACACCCACCAAGCTCTACTTCAGCCACCGGCCATCTTCCTCTTCTATGCCACCAACAGCCTCCCCATCCTCCTTGCTTTCAGCTATGCTAAGAACACTATCAGTACTCCCACACTAGTAGCTCCTTTCCCGACCTCTATGTCAAGCTCAGCATTGCATGTGAAACCTATGATGGTACTATCTACTAGAGGAGGAAATCACCATCATATATGCTTGGGCTTTTTTTGCCACACCTTTGAACTTTGACCACCCCTACTCTTCTCCTTGGTCTTGGTTACTTTAGTACAAGTTTCCACTCTAGCTCCAACCTTCTTGTCACTTTGCTTCTAGAAATGCTCTTACACCATGACATTACTTGTTACCTCCAATACTGCTACCAGCCTATCTGCCTTTGCTAAACTCTAACACCGCCTCAACCTATATGCCTTATTGGTATTAGTGGCATGATATAATCATGGAGCATTGCTTGCTAGGGATGGCAAATCGTATCAACGAATTATAAATGAGTTATGTCAACTTAAAAGCATAATAGTAAATGGGTCAGCTTAAACCCGACTTGTTTATTAATCATGTCAGAAATCTATATTCAAACCCGACCTTTGTATTATACGAGTTACATAATATGACTTATGTAACCCTTTTAATAATTAGGTCATATTTGGATTCTTTTAATAATTAGGTCATATTTGGATTGACATAAATGCATGACCTATTTTCAACCCATGCAATTTAAAATCAAATTTTACTCTATCTAGCTTGTATAACCTATGTAACTCATCTAATACTAATTCAATCATAAGACAATTATATATCTACAATCATAACTAAAGCACAAACAAAAATAATGATGTTAGAATAATGATTTTGACAATTGAAAATTAAAGTGTGAAATTAACTGGATAAGTTAAATAGGTCTAGCGGGTTGTGTTGCACGAATTGACCTAATTAATGATTAGGTCAATTGTGAATCAATTTCGAGTTAGCGGATCAACTTAATATATGACTTATTTATTGAACATATTTAATGGACCAATCTGATTTTGATCTAAACCAATTTATGCTCAATCCAAAGCCACTGACTCTATATCGAGTTTGAGTCTTATTTATGGGTTGTGTCCAAAATTATCACCCCTATTACTTGCCAAGAAAAAGAAAGAAATAGAGAAAGAGGGAAGAATGAGAAAAGGGGAGAGAGAGAAAGAAATAGAGAAAGAGGGAAGAATGAGAAAAGGGGAGAGAGAGAGAGAGAAAGGGGAAGGGAGAGAGAAAAAAGAATTAAGGAGAAAAAAAAGAGAGGATGGGATGGGGGGTGGGGGTGCAGGTTTCCTCAGCTACAAAAGGCTGGAAAACCTAACCAGAATCCATAGACTCTCTTTAGAAAAGGCTACAGAGAGACCCCTAAAAGAGAGGATGTTAAAGCTATACATATACATATATATACATATTGATGTATGTCACTTTTGTGAACTTTTGACATCCTAAATATCTATTCAGTGCAATGTATGAAGAAGATATATCAAAGTTGTGGTTTCTTTCATTTTAATGTCTGAGGTAACTTATTTCCCAATCCCCATTAGTTTAATTTTAAGAATATCGATCTATTAATTGTCTTTATCTGCTGAAGCTGAAGGAATTTATTATATCATGAAATATTATCTTCTGGTCTTGCTTGAGTCTATCATTTGGAAAATGAATCCCTCTTATGATTTCCTTTTATCATTCCCTGTTGAGTCCCTCTAATGAATTTCTTGGAGTTGAAGAATAAGTTTCAGATTATAGAAGTCTATACGATTTCATATAGTTATCATCAGCTTTTCTATTTTCCTTCATAGAATAAATTAAAGCAGCGTCTTCAGTCATGTATAATGCAGAAGGGATCAAAAGCCATTAGACAGATGCCTACTACCATAATGTCATGATTTATGAACACAAGATCACTTCAATGTAGTTTGATCCATTTGTTTTAAATCTTGAATTATTTCTAGTTATTCATTGCTGCATGTATTCATATAAGCATATTAAATTACTTCGTTTATCAACCTATAGTTTTATTTCTGATGCAGCTTTTACCAGATTGTGCTCCATATTCTGTGGCATACATTTTTGAGCAATTGGAATCAAACTATTGTGCTGGTTGCCATTTTTATCGTGCAGAAGGCCGAGGGCACTCATGGGATTCTAAAGGAAATCACATAACAACTGTAAGATTTTTTGCAGCTTCAACTTTTGCTTATACTTTGTTCCTAGACTTATTTATTGGCAAGGTATACATTACATAGTGATCTTATATACAATGCAAGTTATTAGAATTATGCAAAATTAAGCGGGAAGTCGTCTAGACCTTGTCAATTTATGTAGACCACTTATGTGATCATATTCTTTGCTAATGGTTCATCTAATAAAAGACTAACTGCATATGTAGAAAGGATTTGAATTTGATATTTAGTCTTCTACTCCATAGTGAATACATGGATTTGATAGACTATGCATGGAACACTTTGAGGCAAAGTTTATCGTACTTACCTGTAACATATCATATCAATAAGGTATTGGTACGATACCAAGGTTTGATTTAATATGAATCGAATTGATCCGAAAAGAGTGGAACCAACTTATACTACCTTATACTGACCCATCCTGCTCGATACTGAGCAGTACTATGGCTGTGAATGAGAAAATATATCAGCTTCTTAGCTTGATAGTAGGTGTGTACTATATCATCTCGAATCGATTAATGTATCGGTACAGTTCTCAATATCCATTTTGTTGAACTTGCTTTGAGGGAGGATATAAATGGAGTAGTTCAAGAGATTTCTAGTGGAAAAAAATATTTATTAGAGGAGATTTGAATGAACATATGGAAAAAATATAGTATAGGCTTTGAAAGAGTGTATGAAAGTTATGATTTCGAAGATAGAAATGAAAGAGGCATCATTTTAGAGTTTACAATGGCATATGATTTAGTTTTAGCTAATAAATGCTTTAAAAAAAAGTCTCATTTAATAACTTTTAAAAGTGGATATAATGCTAGTCAAATAATTTTTTTTTTAACTAAAAAGATTGATCAAGTTTGTTGTAAAGATTGTAAGGTTGGATCGAGTAAGATTTTAACCACTTAACGTCGGTTGATGGTTATGGCTGTATATATTCGAAAATGAAGGACTATAAATATAAGAATCCAAGAATTAGGTGATAGAATTTGAAAGGAAAGAACTAATAGTTTTTAAGGATAAAATGAAGGGAAGAAAATAGAGTATAGATAAAGAAATCAATAACATATGAGAAGAGATCGCTAATAGTATTAGAAAAGTAAATATAGAGGTGTTAGGAGAGTCAAGAAAAATGGCCATATGGTAAGAAAACTTGACCGTAGAATGTGAAAGTTTAATTAGTGGTTAAGATTAAAAGATAGTGTTTTAGAAAACTATATAAATATAGAAACAGAGAAATGTATGAAAGTTATAAGATGGCTAAAAAAGAAGTTAAAAAGATGGTATAGAAGGCTGGATTGAAGGTATATGAAGAGTTATATTACAAGATAGAAACTAAAAATGAAGAAAAAAATATATTTAGAATTACAAGACTAAGAAAAAGAAAAAATAGATATATGATTTAAGTTAAATGCATTAAAGGTGACGATCAAAAAGTTTTGGTTAAGAAGGATGTAATCAAAGAAAGATGGAGAAGCTATTTTAATAAATTATTTTATAAAAATATTGTAGATATTTTAGAATGCCTTACTAATTCTATGAAGGATAAAAATATTACGTATATTTGTAGAATCAAGATAATTGATGTAAAATAGGCTATCAAACAAATGAAAATAGGAAGAGTAGTGTGATCTGACAAAATTCTTATAGAGTTTTGAAAATATTTAGGTGATATAGAATTAATTTGGATAACAAATTTATTTAACAAAATTTTAGAGACCAAGAGAATGCCTGATGAATGTAGAAAAGTACGTTAATACCGATTTATAAGAATAAAGGTGACATTCAAAACTACTCTAATTATTGTAAAATCTTATGAATCATATTATGAAACTTTGAGAGAGGATAACTGAGCATAGATGAGATGTAATGCAAAAATATAAGAAAATCAATTTGCTTTTATACCAAAAAGTTCGACCATAAAACTATTTTTTCCTTAAGAAGTTTATAGAGAAATATAAAGAAAAGAGATGAGATCTTCATATTTTTACTGATTTAAAGAAAGTATATGATAGTCTTTAAGAAAGTTCTATGGTGAGTGTCAGAAAGGAAAGAAGTATTTGTTAAATATATTAACATAATAAAAGACATATACGATGTAGCAATTACTAATATAATAACTATTGATGGTAATATCAATAAATTTTTAATTATGGTAGGTTTACATCAGAGATTTACTTTTAGTTATTACCTTTTTTTTGTTAGCTATAGTTGAGCTTATCAGATATATTCAAGATGATATTTTGTGATGTATGCTGTATGCAAATGATATATTAATAGTACATGAAACTAAGATTGGGATTAAGCATAAGTTGAAATTATAAAAAAAATGCTTTATAGTATGCGATCATTAGGAACTCTACTGCTACACTACCTTCTTTGATCCAAACCAAACTATCATGACCATATTATAAAATAAGGTTTTAGACACCACCAGGATGGGACAGTACAAGCAGTACCTTACCCTTCTAGCACCAAGCCCATAATGTGTCAGTACCTAGTACTGTATCTGTTTTTAGGAAAGCTCTCAGGTACAAGTTGTTATTTGATTCTTTGACAACTAGACTATAAGATCTCTTCTATTTCTTTGCCTCATGATTTTGGTACTCTGATGCTTGTAAAAGGTTGTCATAAACACCAAATTTCCTGAAAAATTATAATCCATGTATTAGGATCATTTATAAAGAGTCTAGGCTTCTTGATCAATCTGACACTCCTTTTCTTCATCTAAAATTCTGAACAAAATGTTGCTTTGTGTAGCTTGAGGAGATACTTGCCTGCCACTTTTAGGAACTTGTCGTCCAACTCCTTCCACATTAAGGTCCTATTAATTTATGAATGGCATTGGTTTAGCAATTAATTATGGAAATCTTCTTAATTACTCGCATGGAGCATTCTCTGGAAGAAGTTGTTCTTTACAGTTAACCCCATTTTGATGGGAAAGATGCTTGGCATGATGATGATAATAATGATATTTTCATATTTGATAGCTCTCTTTCCTTCTTATATTAGTTCCAACATCTAAGTTAATTCCATAGTCTGATCTCTTAATCATTATTTGTTTTTCAATTTATTTTGTTAGTTAATATTGACTTTAGTTTCCAAGCTGTCATTGCTGTGGAGTCCTGCCTTCTACGCATGGTTTCTTTATGCATTATAATTTTCAATATTCATTTCTGTAGCTTTGCCCCAAAATCTATTCTCCTAGCCAAGTTTTGAATAATTTTTCAATCGTTTGTGGCCTAGATTTCTTCCTCATCGTACTTCTATGACCTCTTCAGGCTTCTTATGGCCCTCCTTATGCACTGGTTCAAGGAACACTTGAAACTGAAGGAATTCGTTTCAAGGAGATGCCAATGGAAGCATGCCCAATGATACGTAGAGGGTCGGTTGCTTGGATTGGTTCCGGGCCATCATTCTTCATTAGCCTAGCAAATCATGATGACTGGAAAGGAGCATTCACTGTTTTTGGAGCTGTTCTTCCTCAAGACATGGCCATCGTGGAGAAGATTGCACGCCTCCCTACCAAGTCTGATGTTTGGGGCAACACCACAGTGTCTGTGTTGTTGAAACCCATCCAGCTTAGACTCAAAAGAATCACCAAAAGCCAAGAAGTCCTCAAATTCGGCTCCAATTCAAGTACATCTTAGTTGAATATATAAATATCTTGCATGCTGTTCTTTCTTACCTTCAATAAGAAATTTGATTGAGGCACTAATTAATTAATTAATTAATTATTCACTTTCATCCAAATTACGATGATGCAGTCATTTAGAGCATCCATTCAAATTTGTTTACACTTTAAACTATGAGATACATGCCAACCTTCACATGCCAGCCTGCCTTAATGTACTTTTGAATGATTTGAGCAGAATCTCCACATAGGTCTAAGCAGATGGGTTAAGTATTCTAGTCAACTTTAGAAAGAACAAGTTCTTCCTCCTTGTGGTACCATTTAATTGCACAGAAGTAGTTTGAACTTTTCGACCCAAACATAGTTTTTAGTTGCATCATGTTAGTTCAAGTAGGATTTAGACTCAGTTGCTTTGGGAGTAGAATACAGAGTCCAGGTCAAGTTCAAATGAGAATTGGGTGGGAACCCTAGATTTATGGGTTAGATTGGGTGGATGAAATTCCAAATCCTGCTATGTTCAATCAGATATGATCAAGCTAGGTTTAACATGGCTTGGGGTAACCCCAGCTTACAACCCAAACCCAACTAGAGACTGGATGCCAAATTGAAGCCTAAACTCTAAACTACGGATTTGCTTAGAATTTGTTGCGGTTAACCAGTCAAAGTAGCACTGGTAATTGAAACGTGTTTGAACTTCCACTCATTTTCAAAAACCAAGCATCAATTCTCTTTCAGTATCATGATCCCACCCAATAAAACATTCCAATTGTTTCTTCCCGCCCCAACTAATTTACCATGACAAGTAAAACCATTTTCCAGCTTACTAGTTTTGATGTTGCATGAGATGTTTACCTGCTTTCCAACGCATATAACATCATTTACAGCTCTGCAATTTGGATATACCAGATATCATATCAATATCATACTGGCAGCGTTGATATGTCCGATGCAAAGATTAATTCAACCTATCGACATTCACCATACAGAGTCCCAATCCAGTATCAATATGATATATGCTTGGTCCAGAGTGGTGGGAACCAATCTGGCATGCTATGATTTTGACAAACTCAAAAGTAATAGGACAAATAAATTAAGTCTCCAATGCTAACAGCTTTCACCCTCGCAAGCTGGACAGCATTTCTTGCACTGGCATGCTATGATTTTGACAAACTCAAAAGTAATAGGACAAATAAATTAAGTCTCCAATGCTAACAGCTTTCACCCTCGCAAGCTGGACAGCATTTCTTGCACCAACTTAGAAAAAGCGAAGAACAATTTTTTTTTTTTTTTTTTTTTTTTTTAAATAAGGGTAACGAGAACTGGAATTGCATTTGTTTTATTCAAAGCTTTTAGCCTACTTTTCAGCCATACAAGACTCCCACTTATACGCACCAAGATCACGCTTTCGGGAAAATATAAAAAAGGAAAAATGAAATAAATTGCCTGAAGATCACCCATCAATCAATTCACACCTTTCAAGCCACTGCGACCATGCGAGGTGGTCGGAAGCAATGGTAGCTTTTGTCCCATGCGAATATGCAATGATTATGTTCACCACCTGGTGCCCCTCATAGCTAAATATTTAGAACCACAAAAAATTTGGTTCTTCGGAGCTGGAGTTTAAAATTTGTCATGAAATATTGTACTTCAGCTTGATATCATCTTGCCGCACAGAGTTTTGAGGCAAATAATGCATTTCAATAGCAAACATGACCACTCCTTAAGAGACTTTGATTATAAATTACCAGGAACTTCGTAATGGATATGTTCCATCCACATAGTGGTAGAACCATTTATCGTGCATATTAAATGTACAATGTACAAGGACATGGGAGTTTAAAAAATAAAATGTAACTTGTGTCTGACTTGGACGTGTATTTATACAAGTTTCTTTTTCATTTTGCCATCCAAATAACATTCATTCCAAATCAGCACTGAAACTTTTCAATATACAGTGAACTATCTAAACAAATACATATCTAGGTTATGAGGATTGTTAACAGCATCAGGTATATATTCTTTTCACCATCTTCCCCCTTCAGCATCAGACCTTCAAAATAAAAGAATGATGAAGTTTAGTTATAACTTTAATATGCACTAATAAATCCATATAAGCTCAAGAAAACCTATTTCAAATACAAAACATCAAAGTACAATAATACATCTTTCAAAGACCAAACAAGAATTGCTGAAGGAGCAGCATCAATTTTTCGAGGACATCCATAAGTTCTAAATAGAGGCTCATTGCTAACCGTTGCCACCTCAATGTGCATCCCAAGTTTAAGTCCCAGAGTCATCCCTTTAATATGTGAATAGATTATTGTTCAAAAAGATCACCTGTGTCACCAGAATGGCTGAAGGGCAACTCTAACTTGAGCTGAGCTTGAGCCAAGCATAAACAGAAGAATTCAGCCAAGTCCAACCCCAGCTGAACAGGTTTCAACAAGTCCGTAATGGAGCCAAGGACAGGCTTCTGGTGTCCAGGCATGGCTCATTTATAAGCTGATTCTTGAACAAGGCTTGAGCTTGGCATGTTTTTTTTTTTTTTAACAATCCAGCTTAACCAAGCTTATTATCAAGAGACACCCAAGATATTCACAAATATTTTTTATTTTTTGATAAAAATAATGATATAAACAATATCAAAAATTATATCTAAAAGAAAGCGCCTATGCAACAACTAATTTTGGTACCTAAACATCTATGTAATCAAATGACATGAATGAAAAATATAATACAATAATCAAGCTCAATATATATATCACAACAAACATAATGCAAAAAAGACTACCACAAAAGACATGGACAAGAATTTGGTCCAATAAGATGGCTCACCATTTCACTACTCTCTAGTTGATTTTTTCTCATATACATAAATGAACATATATGTATGTATTGTATATATGTATTTAAGGGTATAAGAATGTATAATCAGGTCAGGTTTCAGATTGTCGGGAATGGATCTACCTAAACCCAAACACAGCCCAATCGCTTATTGGGTTTTCTTTTTTTCATACCCAAACCTTATGTTCGGGCCGGTTTTGGATTGGGTTAGCAGGTTATAATCCTCCATCGACAACCCTAACTAGGTTGGTCCATATCGGTTCATGCTGGATCATATTATTGTGTGATGCACATAAGTCACAGGAAAAAATGCCCGAAGACCAACACAATGAACATAAAATGCTATCATGGTAATGATACCAAGTTGAAGGCACACACCTCCTAAATTTCTGTTTTGTCTGCTGTAATTAGATGATGAAAGAAGTTGTTAAAGCAGCACATTGTGATTCTAACGCCTGAAGAACTGCAAATAAAAGGGTCCCTGTTAGCAATAATGAAGCCAGCTTCATCAAAATCTTTGAAACTTAGCAAGATGCAAAATTTCTATCAACATGCAAGACTGCAAAAGTAATGTGCACATTAATTACTAGCAAGCAAGTTTGGAACGTTTGAGTCCATAAAATTTATCCAAGTCATGTTTCAAGCCCGATCTAGAAGTATAATTACACTCATTCACAAAGCTAGGTACAAATACTAATAAACCATTAAAACCTTTTTTCATCCAATGGTTAAATCCCACTCATGTTCACAAGAAACACACCCAAGATACCACCAAACGGCCAACTTCACCTGCCCAAAAATAGATTGAATCATGCAGTAGTAGGTTGATACCTTAAGTATTAAATGAAGAATATAGTGAAGGAAATACATTCAGAATCTTACATAAAGCTATCCAGCTAATACAAAAAGAACATGGAACATCAAAATCAAAGGGTTTCCATTAACGAGTTTGGGCATCCCTACAATAGGAATATCGTAAACTAGAATTCATATAAAGCATTTAAGTTCAAATCAAGATGTGTAATGGGCTAATTATAGGACCATCGCATCGAACTTAATCAAGGATCAAAAATTGCATAAAATAAGAAAACAATGAAAAAACACAAATTCTTAACATTTATTGTCAAATCATAATAATAACCATCCAGCCTTAGTCCAACCAAGGTTAGTCTTACTCTTGTAGATCCTCATTCAACGAGTATTTCTATTTAGATCCATCTATGATGTTATTTCTGGCTCCTTCATATCTTTCCATAAAACTTCCATTTAGATTATCTTATCTAGTTTTGCTACACATCTATCTTAACATTCTTAATGACAATCAAAAGAAACTAAATCCAGAATGCGAATAGAGGGAGAAATCTTATACTTTCATAAAGATATCCTGACAATCCTTCATCCTAACAACAACATAAAAGCAGGAATGTTCCCAACTTTTTACACTATTCCAAGAATAACACTGTCTATCCCATACAGATAGATTAGGTTCCTCCACTGAGTTTGTATCTCGACTTTAATTTTTGTTCACAAGCATTTATGACCATTTATGACCATTGATTTTAGTTAAGTATTGCGTGATCTTCAACCTATCCACATCAATCATGCTACCTCATAAATCTGCCATGGAGTTAAGTGTTCCAAACTTTGATGAGAATTGACAAATCTTCATAATTAATTTACGACCGATTATACATTACGATAACCAATACTCAATCCTACGTATGGATCGGCACATGCATTTTCACTAAACCGATACTTGCTTGGGGGGCATACCGTACTGAGTGTTAGTATGGTGAATTGACCCCCACACAAAGAGTACCAATACTATACCAAGCAAAGTTTAGGTTCATGCGCTTACCAATCTGCATCCATAATAAAGCTGCATTTCTCTTATGGCAAGACTAACCAAAATTGAGTTAAAATATTTTCCTATACAACTCAATAATTGTGATAGACATTGGAAAATATTTTCCTATATAATTCAGTAATTGCAATAGACATTGAGATTACAAGCTATATTACTTTAGATTTTATGCTTAATTAGTTTTATTCAAATTAGAGTTACATTCATAGTGTATTGGACCATTTGTTTAAACAGGTGTTCATTATTTTAACCAGGTAATGCACTTCCGATACAGCTTTAACTTGCATGGACAACTTTGTGAATAGCTTCATTTCAACAACCCTTTATTGCAAAAGACTGGTTTATATAAAGGCTGAAACTTGTTTAAAAGCTTTCCAGATATCCCAATATATTGGCTGATATATATTGATGACTGCACCAACATGATGACAAGACGAAAAACAAGAAAAGAGATGATAGTAGGTTCAAATAGGTTTCCATTACGGTGGCCACAACCTTGATGAACCAAGAATTTCCAAGGCAACTGTGGATAAAACTTTAGAGCGGCCAAGAATTTGAGGTTTACTCCCAAGCTGCCACCTTAGCAGCAGGGTAAGAGTTCAATCCAAGTGCCAATCCATTCAAAAGCCCAGTTATTGATTCCCTAATTGGAATTCTCTTGGTTAATGGGATCTAACTAGCCTAAATGACTAACAAGCTGCCACCTTAAAAGAAGTTGAGGGGCAATATTTTCTAACAAATATATGATCTAATAATTATGGCATACCACAGGTTCCCAGCATAAATGCACATATATAATGTTGGCATATTGCTAGCAACAATCATGTAAAGAGTTAACTTCCATTAACATCCTGTTTAGCTTTAATAGCTTTAATAAACTTGAAAAAAAGGACAAATCTTCATAAAAGCAATTGATGAAGGGTGAAGCATTTTTAAAATGTCTTGCGATATCCTTTGATATCTTGGTTGACACATATCAAGCACAGCATAGACTTATTGACAAAAGAGTACAAACAGGAAAAGAGATGAATAAGGCAAAGTGGGACTGGCATACTATACTAAATGTGTCCAAAGGTTATGGATTTGGATAAAAATCAATGGCAAATTAGGACTTATATAGCATACCAAATTGATTAAGGCTCGGACACAATGTTTACATCCATACACATAACCATATATTTACTTTCAAGGTCCTACGGCAGATGCAATTTTACACAGGCAATTAAAAGTGGTACTTAACAGCAAGGTTTTAGATCCTCTAGCATGAGGCCGTCCTGATCTTTTTTCATGGAAATGGATAATGCCACCATCCTGTCCCAACACTTGGGACAAGTAACGTCCCAAGTTACGCTGATTGGGACGTTGAGTCGATGGTGGGACAGTCTCGCCTCAATACTTGAGACAACAACCAATCTCGACATCATGGGATGTTCCGCTGGGATCTGATTAACGGTAAACTATCATCAATCCTAATAAGGCTACAATGTTGCTACAACCCAGTATGGTGTTAGTATTTCTTGGTACTCCAGTTCCTTTAGTAGAGACCCAGGTAGCTTAAGAAGGCCTAAATGGGCTATGAAAATGGAATCACAAGCCAGGATAGGGTTGAAGCTTGGAAGGAGATCTGATGAAGTGACAACTTGGATTTAGGTCTATGCACCTAATACTACAACTTGTCACCATTGCCTTAAGGTTATTTGGAAGACTAGATTACCTTCTTCAAAGTCTCCATATCTATAGAGAGGCTAACAAATGTGCAGATTTGCTAGCCAAAGAGGGCATCGTTCATAGGATTAATAACACCTTGATTGAAGACTTTCTGCCTTCTTTAAAAGAGTTAGCATTGGATAATTATCATGGACATATTGGTCCAAGAGTTGAATAAATTCTCTCTTTCCGGGCTAAAAAAAAAAAAATCATGCCTAATATATGCACTTACTAATGGTCATTAAAAGGCACAAGTCCTATGAGTTTTCCTTGATTCATAATTTCACTATCAATAGTGTAGACTTGCAAGATATTGAATTAAGACTATTAACATGCTTCAATTGCTGTTGAATGCATTTTCTCCTCCAGACTGGATTCAGTCATTGGTAAAAGACATATTCTTCTATGTCAAAACAAAATTAGTGCAATTACTTCAATGCCAAGACCATTGATATAATTAGCATGACTGTCCCCTCCATACCGTTAAGCAGTTCTCTGTGCTCCTTCTTCCCTCCAGAAGTAATACCCTAACAACATTACAAAAGGAAGCATACCGATTCTACAGCTTACACTATAATAATCTGGCCATCACTATCAAAATTATCATTATTACCTACTTGATTTTCTTAGATTTCACTGCATTATTTTGCCAGGACACAACACCTTACCATCAGCATAACAGAGCTTTCACCAGACCTCTTCTCAGTTTGATCAGCCAGATATGCTACCTGACGTCCAAACAAAATTTTCTTGCAACTCAGAATTTTGCCTACAAATTGCAAGAGCTGAAGAAATTTTGCAGTAATTGCATTTTCACTCACATGAAAAGGAAGCAACACTTTAAGAAGTTTGAACTGATGAAGTCAGCGAATAGAGGACTTGGATGCCCCAGAAGCCAGCATAAAATTCCGTTCCAGTAGTAGCCCTGGCCGAAGGGAAAAAAGCCAATATTTGTTAAAAGAAATGGCATTAAGATGACAAAAAAGAGGAATAACCTTAGGCTGAACATTAATCCTTCAGCAAGCACCTTGTCAAGTGTCATTATCGAGGAAGAATATTCTCGTAGAGCATCTGTTGTCTCATCAGACAATTGCAAGCCAAGACAAGCAACTACTCGGAAGCCATACAAAATTCTCACTGTGATTGACAGATTTGTCAGCTTTTCTAGTAAGGAAATAATTTTGTCATTATGTCTAAGTCGCCAATAATAAGAATGAAAAACTTGCAATTACATGAGACTAGAACATACCACAGTGCTCTTTAAATGATGTATGAGCAGGAATTACAGTGCACACCTGATCACACAAGTATACTGTACAAAAGATAAAAGAAAAATCTTAGTTCGAACAAATGAATGTAAAACTGTAAATGCATAGATAATTAGATATAGCTATTATATGCCGACTAACATATAATAAAAAACAAAGTACTACTAGCAGTGGTAACCACATCAAAATTTATTAGCTTTCTCTTCAGGAGTAAGTCCCTCACACACCCACAAACAAAGATCGGATTCAATTACAGCATGCAACATACCACACTAATCGTGCATTCCTTCTTGGGTTGAATACAAATAATCCATGTATGTAGTCAAGATATTAATTATGGATGCAAAAGGAATACTAATTTCAGTCTCAAATCACTTTTCATTTTGTCATACTTTATAGCAGGTTGCGCTTTATAGCAGGTTGACCCATTCCTGACATGCTGACACCCTTTACATTGTTTGGCCACAACACTGCAAGGTCAACCTGGATAAGCACATTTCATATCCTGGCCATCCTTTTCCAATGAAGCAAAAAAAACATTTCTGTCTAGTTGAAATGTTTTTTTTTTTTCACAACACTGCAAGAAAATAAATGTTGTGACTGAACTGAAGCACCATTACCAAGATTCTAGTCGAAATGACCCCAATTAAAGAAACACCAACAACAACATTATTAGAACTCAAATCTAACAAATCAGCTCTCCTTTTAGTAGTTCATTTGAAACTTGGATTTATTTTAATTTCTTTTTATTCCTTTTCTACCACAAGCACTAAATCCTTGGAGTTTTGACTACATAAAAACATAACTTCTATTCCTGTAACAAAGAGCAAATCAAATTAATGAGACACCAATTTTATTCGGATATCAGCTCATTATTCCAATGGTCATCAACAATTAATAAAGAATGACATCTTCATCACCTTGCATGTTTGAGCACCTCAATCTAGCCCATTTCATAAATGGGACTGTTTTAAAAAGATAGGTTGACTGTAACTTCTGTAACATCTAGAATGTTACATCTAGATACATTAAAAATGTGCAGTCCATACCATTCTTTTAGAACGTTCTTTACTTTTTAATTCATATGATCTTTCACATCTTTCTAAACTATCTGTTGCTAAAAAAAAGGAATAGAGTATTAGATGCCTTGGCTGACATCATACACATTTGTTGACCATGGAAACACTTAGTGCACACTGGATGGAGAGATATGCAAGCGTACAACAAGATTCACAAACAACAAGCTAAGATATATTGCCATCACGATAGCCTGTACCAACCCCCCAATGCTGTCCTCAATCAAGACACACTCAACCCTCCACATCTTTTTCCTTTAGTTATCCTATTGGTGTAACCTTGTAGGCAGTGAAATATACAAGTTAGTTATGGTTCAATTCTTAATCATTGGCCAACAGGCTTAGGTCAGCCTGACTGGCTAGGATTTTCCATTAGGTTTGAGTCAAGCTCAATTCGATCTGAGAGGTCATTTGGTTGGGGGGACAACAAGGCCTAAAAACTTTTTCGCTCTTGTTTTTCCACGTTTGGTTAGAAGATTGAGGGAAAATTGCATGTACACACTTTTTCATCCCTCTTGTTGGAAAATAAATGCAAGGGGGGATAGTAGTTATTTTCTCACACTATTTTTCCCTCCCACTGAAAAATATTTTGGCATCAAAAGTTCAAAACTACCCCTCAATATTTTTTTATTTCCCTCCCATGTCCATTTAATAACCTATTAGCCTTCTCTCGTCTAGATACCTCATGCAAGTGGACTCTCATCCTAAAAGCAATAAATTATTATTATTTGATTATTATTTTTATAATTATTATTACTTTATAATTGTTTAATTTCTATTATTATTTTATAATAACTTTAAATATTTCTAATTATTTTTTTTCATAATCTTTACAAGCAATAATGTGATCACTGAATTAATACATTATTTTCTTTCATATAATATTCCTCAACCAAACAATCAAAAGAAACAAATTCCTCAAATGATCCATTTAATTCCCAATGCAATCTTTGACATTTTTCTGTGCAAAATTACCTCCAACCAAATATAGAAAAATATTTCCACAGCTATTTTCTCATACAAATTTTCTATCAATCAAACATGCTAAAATTTATTTTCTTCTACAAAACTTTTCCTAGAAAAATGGGTGTTAGAAAATTTTTTTCCAAAAAAATACCAAACAAGTACTAAAAGTGAAAATCAACCTGACTTGGTCAGTTGACAGCCTGAACTACAACAAACTCCTAAAGCTATGCGCTCATATGACCATCACAAGGGAAAAAGAAAAGCCAAACTAATACTTCAAATGAGGCAAGAGAATTCTTTTGGTCAACTGTGCTAACTTAAATGCTCAAGCATAATAGAGATCAAGTACTGATCATGCTGAGTATTCATGGAGATTATAAGGGCTATGTAGATGGAGAGGTAAATGAACACATAGCAATGCGCAGTTGTAAAGAGTTTCCTTTTTGAGATTTTCATAAGTAACAATAATTGGAGACATAGACGTACATGAAACAATATGTTGGAGTTGTAAAGAGTTTCTTTTTTGAGTTTTCTATGTTGCAATTTCCTCTAGAACACAACCAAAAGTGGAAAATGCATTGGCTCTATAGGTCCAAAACTAAAGTTGATTTTAAAGTTTTGCTAAGATAGCTTATGATATCAAATTTATTGTACATGCCAGCTGTTTATAATAATTTATTGTCATTTCTTCACATCTTTTTCACTAGAAAAACTTAGACCATTTTCATGTTTGGAGAAGACTTGGTACTATTATCTTAGGATTCCTAAATAATTTAGAGAAAGCAATTCCTTTTACATAGATTTCATGATCATAATGCTCAATCTCATAGAAAATTCTATGATTACATGTTAGACTCCTTTAAAATTGCAAAATGATACAAAACAATCCAAACATTATTTTTTTCTTTTTTTGGAATGTTATATTTTGAAAAGCAAGTTTTGATTGTTTTGTTATCAAATAACCAAAATGATATATCCCATGGTCCTTCAAGATATTAATTCATGACTATTATATCTTATGTCCTGTTATGTTTTATTCATTATTGTTTTTAAATTACCCTAGCTTATTTTGGCATTTTAATATGCTATATAATTTTCAACAATTGAACAGCTGAACCAGTGCCAAACTGCCAAACTTGCCAAAGCTGAAACACATCTAATCTAGGCAAGTCCAATCCAAGACCAATATTTTGAACCTTGGGTTATTTTTCATACAGTATAGCATACAATAATGTGGTGTAAGTTCATTGGACACCACATACACCGATTTCTTGAGAATAAAACGAAGTTCTTTCATCACATTAAGAAAAAATAAAAACAAATTAACACAACAAAATGATCACATGATTTCCTTTCCATGAACTACAAAATTGATGAGAGAGATAGAAAGGTGATTCTAATGGCCAATACCAATATAAGAACATGAGGTGGACTTGTCACAAAGCATAAGATTAAAGAGAGCTATTTTCTCTTGGCTTCCAGAGCAAGATAATGAAGAAATGTAATATCACATCAATAAGAAAAAGTATTAACTCTTTCGCAAGGGAATTTATAGAACAATCAACAATTCAGTTGTCATGTTACAAGTGAGAGGAGTTTTTTTATCATCTAGAACAATCCAAATGATATTGTGTAGTGGTACAACATGTTCTTTTAATCACTACATTACAAACTCACGGTCTGTTTCAAACTTGTCATTTTTGATTGCTGAACTATCTTAAAAAATAACATATATTCAATGTTCATGATTTTAATGTAGTACCTCTCTTATTTTTCCTAAACCACCCATTCCAAAGTACATCTTCAAAACGAATAGCATCATCACTTTGCAACCAAAACCTGTACAAGACAAGCAGCATTAAAAAGGAGGGGGGACATATGAAAAAATATGCTTGGTAAAATGAAAAGGCCGAGATTCTAAAGTAGTCTATAAGCGGTAACACTCATATTATGATTCATTAAGCTTTCGGAGTTACATCTCCGCATGCATATTCAATGATATTCGCACTGCTCAAGACAAAACAAAATGAAACCATACTCAAGATTAAATTTTTCCTCCATAACTCCATCATCACATGATATTTCACTGGGATCATCTTAATCATCAAGATCAAAAAACGTATAAATAGCACATTCCTTTAGATTTTACCATGGTTGATTTTATTTGTATGGATGAGTTCAGGTAGGGTCTTGGGACGACAAACTCTCTGCCAGAAAGTTCTCATCATTTAAAGTAGGAAGTGTAATAACTGTGCAGCGGCCTGGACACATTGCGGACATAGATTCACTTCTCAAAAAACTAGTTCACATAACCTTTTCTTGGAAAAAAAATTATAACTCAACCAGTACGGAGCTAGGGTTTTCAAGGACTATAATTATTTTAGTGGGCGGTGGATACGACTTGAACAAGATGCCTCTTTACCTCAGTCGAGATGAAGAAATTTTCAAATCTTCCCAGTTATCCGAATATCTCAGCGCAGATGCATACAAATCAATACATCGAAATACCGGAAGGGAGCATAAATAGGAATTTCTGAGATTTTTAACGATTTTTATCATGCGATCTTAACATTAATTAACAAAAAAAAATCATAAGTACATGATATTTGTGAGATCGAGAAACCCAAGAAAAAAAAAATCGATAGAGATGGAAATCATAGAGGCAGAAAGGTTTCTCGATGTGGAAAAAGATGGAAAAGTTTTGAGATCTAATGAACAGGATCAGATGGTTTCAAATGGAGAAAATAAGATATAGGAGGAGAAAGGGGAAGGGTTGAGATTTCTATCAAGAAGCGAAAAAAGAGTTGAAATGCTTGTTACCTTGGTAGCTTAAGAGCTCCATCACCATCATCATCCCATCCTGGTGGTCTCCAACAATGGGAGGCATCGGTGGAAGGTTTCGCCTCTCAGAGAGGAATTGAGGGAGACGCCGGCGTCCGAGAGACAAAGGAGGTGCGGAACTTTTTTTTATAGCGTTAATTTAATAACTAATTTCTGATTTAAGATATTTTTAAATTATTAACAGATGTAGAATGGGTTTTGCTACACCTGTCTTCAGGTATAACCGATGATTTCATTCCATTTTTTTTAAAAAAATTAAAATTAGTTGATTTTATTTTTTTTATTATTATTTAAATTAATTTTTTCATAATCTGTATAAAAAATAAAATCATCTGCCACATTAATGATTTTTATTTTTTATTATTTTATTTTTTTAAATATATATATATATTAAAAAATATTATCATAAAATTTTTTTTATTTTTTTTCATATCAATGAAGGCATAGCAAAACCCATCCTACATTTGTGAATGGTTTTAAAAATACCTTAAATTAGCAATTGGTTATTAAATTAGCATTATAAAAATTAAAAATTCATAAAATAAGGATGGCTCTTTTTTTCCTTCATTTTATTTTATATTATTAATAGATATTTATTTCTCCATAAAGAGCCTGTCACGTGGGATGCAAGTAAAAAAGATTGCATGGCTGTGATTTGCTGATTTTATTTTTTAAGTAATTTTTTTTAAAAAAATAGAATGTAAAAATAAATTATAATAAAAAATTATTATAGTAAATAAATTTTAATGATAACCAAATAAAAAATTTTATCATTAATACCAGATGGATTTCTCTAACACAAGTTTTTGGAAACTCTTGAAAGAGATCCTTACAAACATTAAGATTTTATCAGAGATTATGAAAATTGCTTTCCTTAAATAGAAGATTTATGAAGTAATTATAAAATTAAATGCCTACACCCAAGGTTTTGGCTCGACAACTATATTGCTTCATGTTGCTTGAGAAGGTCATTACCTGCCACTTTAAGGAACTTGTCCTCCAACTCCTAAATTAAGGTCCTATTAATTTATGACATGGCGTTAATCTAGTAGTTAATCGTCTAAATATGCTTAATTACTTGCAAGGAAAAAGTTGTTCCTTGTGGTTAACCCAATTTTGACAAGGAAAAATGCTTGCATGATGATGATAATAATGATGTCTTCATATTTGATACTTCTCTTTCATGTTTATGTTAGTTCCAACATCTAAGTTAATTTCATGGTCTGACCTCTTCGTCGTTATTTGATTTTCAATTTATTTTGTTAACCAATATTAACTTTTAATTTCCAAGCTATCATGGCCTCAGAGTCTTGTTATGCATTCATTTCATGTTTTTTTTCGTGCATACTGTAATATTCAATATTCATTTCTGCAGCTTTGCTCCAAATCCATTCTTCTAGTCAAGTTTTGAACAATTTCTCAGTCATTTGTAGCCTATATTTCTCAGTCATCGTAGAACTCTTTGGGCTTCTTTTGATGACCCTTGAAGTTCGTCTCAAGGAGATGCCAATGGAGGCATGCCCAATGATGCAAAGAGTACTGATTGTGGTTGAGGAGCGAGCAGCATTCTTCATTGGCCTAGCAAATTATAATTATGATAACCGGAAAGGAAAGGAGCGTCCACTGCTTTTGGAGCTGCTCTTCCTTGTGACATGGAGATTGTGGAGAGGATTGCATGTCTCCCTACCAAGTCTGCTGTCTGGGGCAACACCACTGTGTGCTGTTGAAACCCATCCACCAGCTTAGACTAAAAAAAGGAATCACCAAAAGCCAACCAGTCCTCAAAAGTCCACTTCAATTAAAGTGCATCTTATTTGCATAGGTAACCATCATGCATGTTGATCTTCCAGACTTCCATAAGAAATTTGATTGAGGCGTTATTTAATTACTTAATTATTCATTGAAAATCATTTCATTCGAATTAGGATGATGAAGTCAATGGCTATGGATTCATAACCTCAATATTGAATCTTGCATCTAAATTTTTAAATCTTGTGAAATAAAATGTATTTCAGTTAAATGAGACATCACATGTTCTCTTTCATATGGATCTCTAATCTGATCTCGTTTCGTATCAATTTCTAATCCGATCAGACATTTCAATTCTTGTTTGAAATACAAGATGACCAACAAAGATGGCCAATATCCATTCTAGAATCTCTTTTGAGATAAGATATTTCAATTGTCTCAACCATCGATGTTCATTACCATGCTGATACTACTCATGCCCAATAAAAACAGCCTTTCAGTCTGCTGAGACTCGATGCATTTTTTATACCCAGTCCTGATTCAGTATCAATAAGATAAGATATGCCTTATATAAGATGGTATGCAATTCGTGATATTGACAAAGCAATAAGAAATAAATTAAGCCTACACTGCTGCCATTTCACCCTCTCGGTTACCTTTTGGGGTCACACAGTGGGCCTCACAACTGGAGAGGATATCTTGCTCCTGCTTAGAGAAAGTTCTGAGAACAGTTTATATATATATATATATATATATATATAAAAGGGGTAATGAGAACTGGCATAGAATTTCTTTTATTCAGATCTGCTAGCCTTTCTTTCACTCATACAAAACTCCCTGTTACATGTACCAAGGTCATACATTCAAGAAAAAATAAAAAGGGAAAATAAAATAAAATGCATGAAGATCACCCACCAATCAATTCACATCTTTCAAGCCACAGCAACCATGGGAATCATCATTGGCTGGAGTTTAAAATTTGACATGCAAATATTATATACTTCAGTTTAATATCATCTTGCTACAAACAGCATTAAGGCAAATAGCGCATTTCAATAGCAAATATGACCTACTTTAAGGGTCTTTGATTATAAATTCCTAGGAGCTTCTCCATGAATTTGTTCCATCGGCATGGTAGTAGAACCATTTATCATGTACATTATGTATACAATGTACAAGGACATGAAATTTAAAAAAATAAAATGCAACTTCTGGATGACTTGAGACGTGTACAATACACACACACACACACACAAATATCCTTTTCTTTCACTTTGTCATCCAAATTACATCCATTCTAAATCAGCACTAAAACTTTTCAATATACACTAAACTATCTAAACAAATACGCTGCGCATCTAAGTTATGAGGATTTTTAACAGCATCAGGTATATATTCTTTGCAGCAGCTTCTCCCTTTTACATCACACCCTTCAAAATAAAAGAATGAAGAAGTTTAGTTCTAACCTTAATATGAACTAAGAAATCCATATAAGCTCAAGAAAACCTATTTTAAATGTAAAACATCAAAGTACAACAACACATCTTTCAAAGACCAAACAAGAATAGCTAAAGGAGCAGCACCAACTTTTCAAAGACACCCATAAGCTCTAAATAGAGGCTCATTACAACATTATCCAAGCATTATCCCCATCTCAAAGTAATAAGGAATTGTACCATAAAACAAATACTGATAATAATAATAAGTTCAATTTAATTCATAAAAGTTTAATTTATGTCCATCTCAACGTTATCTCTGTAGCGGTACAGGTGGTAAAGATGGTACTCGTGGTAAAGATGGAGTATGGTAATACATGTAACTTTCATTTATATCCATCTCAAAGATTCTTTCAATATTCACTTTCTTGTTTTAATTTATTTTACATATTTGGTTGACACAATAAACATGGAACAAGTTGATTACCAGAATTATTTTCCAAATATCATAATTCAAGATTGAAGAAAGTGATAGATAAATGCCACCATCAAATTGCTACCATCCCTCTACCTTCTATATTGTAAATTAAAATTTATCGATCAAAACATCCACCAGTAAACTGCAAAACAGTAACATGCTCAAAAGATGACCCGGATGAAATGTGCTATAAATGATCACCAAACTAGTTCATGATAACAAAACCAAAGAATAAAAGCTCTAACATTCAAGCGCTTACCAAAAAAAAAAAAAAAATCAAGGCAAAAAACAAAAGAAGATAGAACTTCAATCAACTTGATGGAAAAAAGACAAGTACATGCTTGAAATCCCTCTCCAATAACTATTGATCCTTTAACCAAACCATGGATTAGGCATATCAAAGAGTAAATTAAATTATCATATAACTATTTAAAAATCTCATCTAAATGTGTATATGGTGCCAAGTAGGGATGGGCATGGGCCAAGCCGAGTCGGGCCGGGCCGAGCCCAGGGCAAAAAAGGTAGCCCAAGTCATTGGGTTAGGCTAAGGGCAAAAAGGGTAGCCCAAGGCATTTGACCAAGCTCGACTTTGGGCTAAGAATAGCAAGCCCAAGCCCAGCCAGTGATCATAACCAAGGGCCGGAGCCCTAGTTATATATCTTATAATATATTGAATATATTTGCATATTTTATCAAAAGGAAAAATGTAGCGGGATGGTTAAAGCACCGACACTTCACTCTCGAGTCACTCTTTCCCTCTGCTCACGTCCTTTTAAAAATTTAAATTTTATATTATTATATAAAAAAATATTTATTTATATATAAAAATATTCATCATATCTTTTGACATAATATAATATATATATAATATAAAAATAAAAATACTTGGGTTGAGACTTTTTTTTTCTAAGCTCAAGACTGGTTCAAAATTTGAACGGGCTTAAAATTCCTGATCCAGTCCAGCCCTATAGGCCAAAAACAATGGCCCAAGCCCTGTAATTTTTGGGTTAGGTCATCCATGCCCACCTTTAATGTCAAGTAAATCTACATTCCAACAATAAATCTCATTGCATTAGATTAAAGTGATATCAAACAGTTAACACGAAATAATTAACTTACAAATTACTATTCTATTGTTCAAAAGTACTCCACGTTTTTTTTTCCATGACTCCTGTCCACAGTTTTGTTCACCCTTAGTAGCCTTAGGCACCATAATTCAGCTTCTAGAAATCAACATAACAATGAAACGGCAAGAAGTAAAACAACTAGAATCATCTACTCTCATTCATTTTCATCAATAACCCTACTAATATTATGTTCTATGCTTAAAACGAACCATAACATGCTAATAATGGGGCAAGTGGGCAACATCATATGGCACCATTACCTATAAAATGCTAATAAATCTATCTTATACTTTTGTGTTGTCCTTTTCCTCAGTCATCGTAATTCATCAAAACAGATCCTAAAAGATCGTAAAAGTAGTTTTCTAATCTGCAGTGTCATAAAGACAAAAGATTTTTAGTCATTAAAAAAAGAAAATTAATGTACACTACAAAATGGATTTGATGGGATTTTAATGATAAACATATAAAAAGTGCATAGATTAATAAAATATATATATCTATGAAGTCAAAATTACAAGCAGACACTCATTCACAATTAAAAAATATTAATGGCATAATGTTATAATTTTCAAAATGAAAATCTCAGCAGCAAATATTACATTTAAATCATGTAACTCATACAAAGAAAATGATAAAGGATGATTCCTCAGAAAAAAAAAAAACTCTGAAAAATAATTTCAAACTATTTCACCAAGGCACAAATTCTCGGATAGGAGATTCGAGAGGTTTCAAGAAGGAACAGAACAAGAGCATAATTTTGATTGATACTTTCAGTTTGATGCTTCAATATATCTTGTCCAGGAATAAGATTGAAACTATAGCTTTAATACAATACAAAGAAGTAGACCTAATTGTGAAGAACCTTTTTACGTTGAGATTGAAGTCCAACTTCCTCATTCTGGTTATATTTCTGGAAATCAGAACCAGAAGCTCAAGGGTAGCCTTCTTGAGTGCAGTTATCACCAAGACAATATCATGTGTCCAGAAAATTCTCTCATTAGATTGGAGAACACAATATTTGGTAAAGATAAAGGTACTCAAACTCAAGAGGAAACAAAAAATTAATTGAATTAATAAATTTGTGTTTATTCAAAAGAGTGAAAAGGAAAAACTCGGCTCCCCTGAACATAACAAAGAAAGATGCTATACAGGAGCCCTTGCTCATGGATGGGGAAAAAATGCAGGAAAAAAAATATGGGAAGAAAATAAGGGGAAAATAATCATCTTCCTACCAAGAAAACTAGGAGAAATCTGTCAAAGGAGAGATTATTTTGTAAAATTTAAGACATGGCTCTAACTTGTAAATTTTCAAAACATGACATTTTTTAAAATTGCTGCTATTAAGTATTAACCACTTATTCTAACTGCTTATGTAGACCATAGCTAAAAATCCACGACTAAAGGACTAATTTATTGTAAATCAAGTTAGAAAAGATGAGAAGACTTGACAATGGATGAAGAATTTGAGAATGATTCAAAGCTTTATCTAACTATTAAATAAATCCTTATGTAGCCCCGGTTCCCAGAATTGATGAAAAAGGAAAAAGCCAGCCAGTTTCACGCTCTAAGTAATATTTTGGAACATATAGACCCACAAGGATCAATCTGCTAAAACAATCTCACTATTAAATAAATCCTTATATACCCCCTAGTTCACAGAATCGATGAAAAAGGAAAAAGCCAGCTAGTTTGCAACATATAGACCAACAAGGATCAATCTGCTAAAACAATATGAAACAAGAAAATAATTGAAAGACCCACAGAAAATATACAAAAACTAACTCTTGAAAATCAATGTTGTGTGCATGACTGGATTAACAGAGTTGATTATAATTTGAAAAAAAAAAAAAAAAAAAAAAAACAAAGAAAGAAAGCAAAACACATGACATATATATTAAAAAAGCAAAGAAAGAAAGAAAGCAAAACAGATGGCATATATATTACTTGCAAAGGACATATTAAGCTAACATTGCCAGCTAAACGACAATCATTTTAATAGTAAAAGTTCCAGTCATGCTAGGACACTCTTCTGTCCAAAAAAAATGCTAACAATGCACTCTTTCCTTTATATGTGCCAGATAAAATCATGACAAACCAATCTAAGCATATTCATGAAATTTGCTCAAACTGAAATTGAACAATAATGCCATATGTACAGTTGTCAAAGGATGGCACACCACACATGTCAACGTACTTTGGACTCATGTGCAATGGGGTAAGTTGTAATTTCTCCATATATACCAAGCAATGCCTATTAAATACCTTGTGCCAATTTTCTTCTATTTAAAATGGCAGTGATTTATTTGATATATGCCTCAGTGGGAGAATTATAGTACAATAAAGAATCAAGCACTATAAATGATCAAATAATCAGGCCAAACTCGTTATGGCACCTAATAATGAACAAAACTATGCAATTAAAACACTAAATTCTGATGAAAGCAATTAATTTGCAGATTAAAAAAATGCATTTACCATACAAGGGATGATTAAATATTTTCTTAAATGGATTATTTTCAGTGAAAATATAACAAAATTAAATTGATGTTTATCTCCAAGACATTCTTCCTAACTCTTAAACCCTGTAAAAGAATATGTATTTGCTTAAACTTGCTCAAAAGTACAACTCTATGCAATTATCAAACCTAAACTCTAAAAGCGTTGCTTAATCTACCAGGCTTCTAGTCATTCATTCCCACATCTCTTCCACTCCATTACTCAGTTTACTTCTTATCATGGAGGAAAAGATATAAGAAAAGTGCATCAAGAATAATTAAGAGTAGATTAATCAAATGATATGAACAACAAACAGATTTAGAAGTCATTATTCACAACAACCATGCTATCTCTCACATGCTATCAAAGCAAGCAGAACAAATGTTTGGATTCAACTTAACCTCACATGCTTTATCATAATCCTCTTTGAATCAAACTATGGGCATAAAATATCTACCAACTGAATGAAAACCTAAACTTTCAAGCATGATATGTTGTACCAATGTGTACCATTCTTTTGCAAGAATACCTGTAAAACCCCCTGACAGGCAAATTTTTTTATCATTATATGCGGCGTAGGTGCGCGACACGCGGCGCGCTGCATGCGCGCCAGCGCGCGCACATGGAGCGCAGGGGAGGGCTCAGCCCTCCCCTCGCTAAAAGAGAAAGACAGGGGAGAGGACTAAAGCCCCCTCCCCCCGTCTTCTTCCTCCCTCCTGCTCTTCGCGAGCTCCTGTCACCGTGCCGCCCTCCGCTCGTCCCCGACATCTCGCCGCCGTCCGGTAAGCCCCCCCCTTCACCGGCGAGGAGAGGGAGAGAGAGAGCGTGGAGAGAGAGAGAGGGCCGCAGGAGGCCCTCCCCTGACGCGGGAGCCAAGCAGGCCCCCGCGCTTGGTTCGGGCCCGACGGTGTGCCCGCCGGCTCGCCGGGCCCGGTCCTCGGGTGGCAGCCCCCATCGACGCCGGGCCGCGTCCGTGGGGTCCGACCGGCCATGCGCGCCAAAGAAGGAAGAAGGGGGAGGGCCGCACCACGGCCCTCCCTTCATCGTGGGTTCGGCCCGGCGGCGGCACGCCGCCGGGCTCAAGCCTTGGCCGCCACTCCCCGCCGCCGGCGCATCTCGTGGTCCCACGACACCGGTGGCCGGCCGTGTCGCCCAGGGGACGAAACGAAGGGAGAGGGAACAGCCCTGCCTCCCCCCGTCGCGGGAGCCAAACGCTCTCGCGTTGGTCCGGCCCGGCGGCGTGCCCGCCGGCTCGCCGGCTCGGCTCGTCGGCGGCCCCCACCGGCGCCGAGGCGACGTCCGTGAGGTTCAGCCGACCGCCGTGCCGCCGGCGCAAGGACGAAGGAAGAGAAGAAAAGGAAGAAGAAGAAGAAAAAGAAGAAGAAAAAGAAGAGGGAAGGGCTGGCCGCCGGCCTGGGGACGGCCGGTTGGCGCCTGGGCCCGAGACTCCTGGGGAGGGCCGACGGCGGCCCTAGGCCGCCGGCACACCCCTGGTTCGGGTGAACCAGGGTGGAGCAGGGGAAAGAAAAAAAAAAAAGAAAAAGGGGAAAAACCGGGACTGGGCCGGGTTCGGCCCAATCCAGTTAGCCCCTTTGGGCTGAATTTTCGGGCCCTAATTTGGGCTCGGCCCAATAAAAGAAAAATATGGTCGGAATCAGCATGGATCCTAATTTATCGAAAAATTTTTATTTCCCCATTTGGGCTTCTATATTTGGAGATATTCAAGCCCCAAGTTGGGCTCAGGATTAGATTGGGTTAAGTGTAGGAGCCAGTTTGACATCCTAAAATTGAAATTTAAAAATCTCAAAAATTATGTTGTAGGTACCTGAGATCCCTACGAATGATTTACGCTTTTGGATTAGCGTTGTGAGGTAAGTAAGCCAGTTATAATGATTTTTCTTAAATTATTATTAAATTATGTCATTATTGAAATAATGAATTGATTTATAGTATTATTTAAAAAATGATAGTTGTGGCACCACATTTATGTAAATGAATATTTGACTTGATTATTGATAATTTTGGTAAATTAAATTGGCATTTGTTATATGCAACTGGTTATTACATGATTATGGAAAATTACCAAATTTTGGTAAAACATGAAAAGTAAATTGATATATGTTTGCTATTATGCGAATAAATGCTATTTGTGATTGTGATATTATAGGTCGTCACGGTCCACACTACATATTACATGACTCCGGGACCCACCTCCACAGGAGGAATATGTGGAGAACATACATCCTAGGGATGTGCTGTGACAGGATATAGCATTAGATGCTAATTGACTCCGGCACCCTTCCTCCACTGGGAGCGTACAGGGAGGTTACATTCTTGGGATGTTATTACGTGGACGTGGGACATTAGTATGAAATGAGATTTACAGTGATTTGAAATTGAATTGGTATTTTGAAATATTATTTCATATTAATTGCTTCCAATTTATTCGAATATGAGATTTGTACAATTCTATAATATGATGAAATGTTTTTAAATTTGGAAGCATAACACGTATTTGACTTGATAAAAATTCTTATTTGGCTATATTATGTAATAGTAGGCTTACTTACTGAGTGTAAACTCATTAAATCTTACAATATTTTTTTTAGAGTCACATAATTATCAGGGGCAACAACAGGGGTAATTGGGAGTTCTTGATGTAAATTGATTTTATTTTGTTATATGTAACCCCATTTGGAATTATTTTGGAACTTTGGTTTGTTGCCCAACATTACATAATTTGTATATGAAGGATTAAACTTTGTATGTTATATAGTTGTTAACTCTCCTTGTTTATAAATGATATTGTATTGGATGCCTTGCATGCCTGGCATGCGGCAGGCTGTCACCCCTGGGCCACCACCAGCTGGGTCCGGGACGTGACAATACCATATCGTACTAGTAACAAATCAATACTTGGTACGAAGAGCGTACGGAGTTTTGATACATCGAACTGACTCATGTAATCAGCATACCGATACTGTATCAATATGGTATCGATATGGAGCCTAGTAACAAGATGGTGGACCTTGCTTTTAAGTTTTTATTTATCAATGTATCTCTACTTTGTGTTTCTCTACATCACAACTATTTCTATCTTGAATAAAATACTCCACTTTATTCAATTTTTACTTTCAAGGACAAAAATTAAAGAACCGCACTTAAAAAATTCTTTAATCAAATTGAACAGTCTGGACCATCCATGCTTTGTCATATGCACTACGTAACAGCAACATAGGGGTTATTTGGTGCCCTATAATTAAAGTTGCACTGCAATTCAAGTTACAAGTAATTGACTTAAAAGAAAATTCTAACTCGTGTGGAGAAGAGTTTGGAAAAAAAAGAAATAAAACTTAATGATGGAAGACAAGAGATGGGGTGCAGCCATGAAGAGGGACGATGTAGAGATGGAGGGGTCTAGATGGAGGTATGAGAGGGGCTACGTAGGAAGTCTTCTCCAGCATTGCTGAGGAGCAGGAAATGGTGTGCGAAGCAAGGTCTAGAGATGGGCACGAATAGGAGAGGGCGCCAAATTGATGTTAGTATGGCCACCAAGGAAGGTTGCTAGAAGATAAGGGGTGGGAGAGGGAAGTGCAAGGTGATGAGAATGAAGGAAGGGGCCTCAATGTTTTGTGATTAGATTGGAGGTGGGAGAGCGCAACAAGCAAAGAGAAGCGAAGTAAGGAGGATCGAGATGGGAGGTAGGGGAGAAGGGGGCAACAGCAATGTGATGGCCAATAGAGGGTGGGAGGGTGTGGCTAATTTGGAGGTTTTAGAGGACATTAATGGAGGGGTACGATTGGGGTTGAAGTCTGGCCATAGTCTAGAGGGCCAAAAAAAGGGTTAGGAGGACCCCATGGAGAAACTTGAGGTTTAAAGAGATCAGGATCTAGATCATTTAGAGAGAGAACGGGACAGGGATATTTAAAAGGAGTTAGGGGATGCAAGGAGCACACACAACAAGAGGCTTTAGGTCATGGGTGCTTGCTTACAACTCATTCCACAACCAATTTGACATCAAGCCAATCTACCACAAGTTGAGCTTGGGCTACAGAGGCCATACATCTAAACCTACAACCTACCATCTTACAACTATCTAACCATCAAAGGTGTGCAAGAAAACTGACTAAACCGCAAAACTTACACAAACCATGATTTCAATTTGTTTTGAATCAATGTTTGTCTCTCGATTTGATCTCGATTTAAAATTTTTTAAAACCAGAAAAATAGATTCAATTTTGGTTTGAATTTTTAAAAAATAAATTTAAATCGAATCAAACTATGCGTATATATTATATGAGCAATCATTTGTGCTACAGTTAAAATTGAGGTGCTACAGGCACATATAAATAATTGGACTATATAAAAGCTATATTCTTTTTTCATTATAAAAAATTGAGCTACTATTTAACCATATAAAGTTTGCTATAGAAATCAATCTCATAATTATTTAAAGCAAGTATACGCAAACTGACAAACCGAACCAAAAGCAAACCAAATTTCTCAATTTAGTTTGGTTCAGTTTACAAAAATAGTTGATTCAATTTTGGTTTCAATTTTAAGAAACTAATTCAAATTGATTTAGTTCCTAAAATATCTCTAAACCGACCCGATATGGCCCATGCACATCCCTACTAACTACAAGCCTCCATACATGCAGGCTGACCTACCTTGTAGCTGAACCTATAAAATAGGTCAAAATATAATGCTCCAAACAGCCCCTTAGTGTGAAAGCACAGCAACAAAATAAGGGTTCTCATTCTCCCTCATAATTACTCCACAAACTAACAAATTACTTAATATACACTGAACATTATAATATATAGAATATTACAATGTACAAACTTTTAATAGCACTCATCCATCCATAGGCCTTCCATTCTTGTACTTTGTATCTCAAAAGGATAAGCTAAACCTAGATTAATTTTTATCAAATCTTGTTTGCTACCATGAGATAAACAATAACTTAGCTTATTGTTATTTAAATTCAAATATATAGAATGAATGCAAAGTTAAACATAAAAGACACAAAAATTTACCTTCTTGTAGGCTCATTACAAATTTTCATGATTGACATGAGCTTTAGTCCATTCCTTTGTTTACTTGCCTTAATTATTACATGATGGTCCAGTAACCACTAAGAAATAAATGATTTAGAAACAATTAGTTGCACATTTAGGGATGCCCTCGCCATAAAAATTTGGGTATAATCCAAAAAATAACTAAATGGTTGTGTACAGCGGTTCACGCTGTTAGTTTGGGTCATCCAATATTACCTTTGCAAGTAGCATTGTTTACTTACGAATCCAAACCACCCTAGACTCAACCCATCAGGTTTTTATGTTGGTATGAGTCAGATTTTACTCTGCTCACCAACAGGTTAGGCTCGTGTTTGACTTGATGATGCATGACCCATATGATCCAATAATTAAAATTTCCATTGCTAAACCTAAGTACATGTTTCTCCATCCCCGCTACAGTGATGCTAAAGCAACTTTCTTACAAGACCTTCTAAGCAACGCTAAAATTCTTCCTTAAACATGCACTGTTGGGATTGTTAAACCAAAGAAAAAAAGGCATCTGATGAAAATTTGACCTTTGATGTTTGGGCCCAAAACTCAAATATGAAACAAAAAAACACTCTTGCATCACATAGACTTTTTGATCATCTATAACTTCTTTCAATCAAGCATTCAGTGACCCAATCCACCCCACCACTTGCAATGGGATGTATTGATAATCCTTGCTAGTCTGCCAAAGGAAGCGATTGCAACCCATATGTTGCAATTAAGACAGCCAGCCCTGTCCCACCATTAGGATGGCTTATGCAGCCCTCAATCAAGACAATGCTCAACCCTCCACATTTTTTCCTTTAGGTGTCCTATTGCAGTCACCTTGTAGGCAGTAAAATATACAGAGTAAACTATAGAGGTCACTTATGGTTCAATTCCTAATCATTGGCCAAAAGATACAGGTCATCCAGGTTTGACCAGATAAGATTTTGCATTAGGTCTCGATCAAACTCAATTCAATTTAAAAGGGAAAGACAACCTGACTTGGTCAGTTGACAACCTTAACTGCAATGGACTCCTAGAGCTATGGGCTCATATGACCATCACAAGGAAAAAAGAAAGCCAAACCAATAGTCCAAATGAGGCAAGAGAATTCTTTTGGTCAACTGTAATGACTTAAATGCTCAAGGTTAATAGAGATCAAGTATCGATCACGCTAAGTATTCATGGAGATTGTAAGGGCTATGTAAATGGAGAGGTAAATGTACACACAGCAAAGTGTAGGAGTTGTGAAGAGTTTCCTTTTTGAGTTTTCCATGTTGCTAGGTAACAATAATTGGAGAGGTAAATGCACATGTAACAATTTGTTGAAGCTGTGAAGAGTTTCCTTTTGAGTTTTCCATGCTGCAATCTCCTCTAGAACCAACCAAAAGAAGAAAATGCATTGGTTCTATAAGAGTTGATCTTTTAAAGTTTTTGCTAAGATGGCATATGATATCAAATTTATTGTGCATATGGGCTGTTTATAGTAATTTATTTATTGTCATTTCTTCATATATTCATTTCTAGAAAAACTTAGACCTTGTTCAACTTTGGAGAAGACTAGGTATTATTATACCAGGATTCCTAAATAATTTAGAGAAAAAGCAATTCCTCTTACATGGACTTCATTATCGTATTACTTAGTCTCAGAAAATTCTATGATGATATGTTAGACTTTTTTAAAATTGCAAAATGATACAAAAACAATCCAAACACCATTTTTTTATTTTTTGGAATGTCATATTTTGAATAGCAAGTTTTGATTGTTTTTGTGTCAAATAACCAACACAACATATCCCATGGTCCTAAACAATATAATTCATGAGTATTATTTTTTATGTCCTGTCATGCTTTCCCTATTATTGTTTTAAAATTACCCTAACTTAATTTTGGCTTCTTTTAATCTTCTACACAATTTTCAACAATTGAACAGCTGAACCAACACTAAGACTGCCAAACTGCCAAAATCGAAACTCATCTAATCTAGGCAAGTCCAATCCAAGACCAATTTTTTGAACCTTGGGTTCTTTGTCATGCAGCATAGGATACAACAATCTGGTGTAAGTCCATTGGACACCCCATAATGAAATGAGGTTTGTTCATTACATTAAGAAAAAAATAAAAACATATTAACACAACAAAATGATCACATGATTTCCTTTCCATGAACTATATAACTGATGAGAGAGATGGAAAGGTGATTCTAATGGCCGATACCAATATAAGCACATGAGGTGCACTTGTCACAAAGCATAGGATTTGAGAGAGGCTATTTTCTCTTGGCATCCAGAACAAGATAATGAAGAAATGCAATATCACAATAATAAAAAAAAGTATTAGCTCTTTTGCAAGTGAATTTATAGAACAGTCAACCATTCAGCTGTTATGTTACAAGTGAGAGGAGTTTTCTGATCATCTACAACAATCCAAATGGTATTGGGTTGATGAGTCTTATCAGTGGCACAACATGTTCTTTAATCACTACAAGTTCCCATAGTCTGTTTCAAACTTATCATTTAGTGATATCACAATAATAAAAAAAGTATTAGCTCTTTTGCAAGTGAATTTATAGAACAGTCAACCATTCAGCTGTTATGTTACAAGTGAGAGGAGTTTTCTGATCATCTACAACAATCCAAATGGTATTGGGTTGATGAGTCTTATCAGTGGCACAACATGTTCTTTAATCACTACAAGTTCCCAGAGTCTGTTTCAAACTTATCATTTTTTATCACTAAATATTCTTAGAAAAAAATTCTATCTATTCAATGTTCATGATTTTAATGGAATACCTCTCTTTTAAATTTCCTAAATAACCCATTCCAAAGTACATCTTCAAAACGAATAGTGCCGTCGCTTTGCAACCAAAACCTGTACAAAACGAGCAGCATTAGAAAGGAGGGGAGAACATAAGAAAACATGTGCTTGGGAAAATGAAAAGGCAGAGATTCTAAAGTAGTTTATAAATGGTAACATTCATATCACGATTCATATCCAATGATATTTCCATCACTCAAGACAAAATGAAACCATATTCAAGATCAAGTTTTTATTTCATAACTCCATCATCACATGATATTTCACTGCGATCATCTTAATCATTGAGATCAGCAAACGTATAAGCCGCATATTCCTCCAGATTTTACACCAAACTGGAAAACTAGTTCACATAACCTTTTCTTGGAAGAAAGATTATAGGCCAATCGGTACGAAGCTAGGGTTTTGAAGGACTATAATTATTTTAGTAGGTGGTGGAAACGACATGAAAAAAAAAAAACCATAAATACGTCGCATTTGCGAGATCGAGAAACCCAGCCAAAAAAATGGATAGAGATGGAAATCTCAGAGGCTGCAAGGTTTCTGGATGCCGGAAAGAGGAGGGGAAGAATTGGGGGAAAACAGGAAGAAGAAGAACAAGACGGAAAAGTTTTGAGATCTAACGATTATGATCAGATGGTATCAAATGGAGGAAATAAGTTATGGAAGGACAAAGGAGAGGGTTGAAATTTCTATCAAAAAACGAGAAAAAAGAGTTGAAATACATGTTACCTTGGTAGATTGCGAGCAGTGGCATCATCATCGTCGTCGTCGTCCCATTCTGGTGGTCTCCAACAATGGAAGTTCGTCCAGATCTCTCACGCACGGGATCCAGTTGGTGGTGGCCACAGGTGACAGCCCGCCGAATGCCAGCACATTTAGTACATTTAGTAGAGTATTATTTATAAACAAGAAAAGTTAACAACTATATAACATATAAAATTTAACCATCCATAATATAAATTATATAATATTAGATAATAAAATAAAATTTTAAAATAAATTTAAATGGGATTACATATAATAAAATATAATCAATTTACATCAAGAAGCTCCCAATTATCCTTATTGTTGTCCTGATAATTTTATGGCTCTAAAAAAATATTATAAGATTTAATGAGTTTACACTCAGTAAGTAAGCCTACTATTATATGATATAGCCAAATAAGAATTTTATCAAGTCAAATACATATCATGCTTCCAAATTTAAAAACATTTCATCATATTATAGAATTATACAAATCTCATGTTCAAATAAATTGGAAGTAATTATTATGAAATAATATTTCAAAATACCATTTCAATTCCAAATCACTGTAAATCTCATTTTATACTAATATCCCACGTCCACGTAATAAACATCCCAAGCATGTAACCTCTCTGTACGCCTCCAGTGGAGGAAGGGTGTCGGAGTCAATTAGCATATAATACTATATCCTATCACAGCACATCCTAGGATGTGTGTTCTCCACATATTCCTCCTGTGGAGGTGGGTTCTGGAGTCATATAACATGTAATGTGGACCGTGATGACATATAATAACACAATCACAAATAACATTTATTTGTATAACAGCAAATATATATCAATTTACTTTTCGTATTTTTACCAAATTTAGTAATTTCACCATGTATAAAATACCAATTTAATTTACCAAAATGAACAATAATCAAGTCAAATAATTCATTTGCATAAATATGGTACCATCAATATCATTTTTCAAATAATACTATAAATTAATTTTATTATTTCAATAATGGCATAATTTAATAATGATTTAAAAAAAATCATTATAACTGGCTTACTTACCTCACAACGCTAATTCCAAAGCGTAAATCAGCTGTATGGACCTTTGGGTACCTACAACATAATTTTTCAGATTTTTAAAATTCAATTTTAGGATGTCAAACTGACTCCTACACTTAATCCAATCTAATCCTGGGCCCAACTTGGGGCTTAAATATCTCCAAATATAGAAGCTCAAATGGGGAAATAAAAATTTTCCAACAAACTAGGATTCATTCTGATCACGACCATATTTTTCTTTTATTAGGCCGGACTCAATTTAGGGCCCAAAAATTTGGCCCAACAGGGCTAACTGGACTGGGCCAAAGCCGGCCTAGTCCCCTTTTTTTTTTCTCTGTTTCACCCCTGGTTCAGGTGAACCAAGGGTGGCTGATGGCCGGCGGCCTAGGGCCACCGCTGGCCCTCCCCGGGGTCGGTTGGCCGCCGACGACCGGTCCCGAGCCGGCCGCCGACGACGGCCGGTCCCCGAGCGGCCGCCGGCGGCCACCCCCCTCTCCTCTCTTTTCTTCTCTTTTTTTTTCTTCCTCTTCTTCTTCTTCCTCTTCTTGTGCGGCGGCACGGCCGGCCGGCCACCGGCCGGCCGTCGGACCTCACCGAATGCCGCCCGGCATTGGTGGGGCCTGCCGGCCGAGACCGGGGCCGGCGAGCCGGCGGGCACGCCGCTGGGCCCGGACCAATGCGGGAGCCGGCTTGGCTCCCGCGACAGGGGAGGGCCGTTCGGCCCTCTCCCTCCCTTCTCTCCCCTACCGGCGACACGACCGGCCACCACCGGCCGGCCGGACCTCGCTGAGCGCTGCCCAAGCACCGGCGGGGGTCGTCGGCAAGAGCCTGTGCACCGAACCCACGCAAGGGAGGGTCGTTCCACGGCCCTCCCCCCTCTTCCCTTGCCGGTGGCACAGCCGGCCTCCTCCGATCGGTCGGACGCGGCCCCGGTGCCGGTGGGGGCTGCCGCCCAGAGATTGAGCTCGGCGAGCCGGCGGGCACGTCGCCGGGCCCGAACTAAGCGCGGGAGCCGGCTTGGCTCCCGAGTCAGGAGAGGGCCCTCCTGCGGCCCTCTCCCTCTCTCTCTACATGCTCTCTCTCTCATCGTCGGTAAGGGGGGGTGTTACCTGCCGGCGGCGAGGCGTCAGGGACGAGCGGAGGGCGACAGCGGCGACGGGAGCGTGAGAAGAGGAGGGGGGGAAGGAGACGGAGAGGACTGGCAGTCCCCTCCCTCTGCCTTTTCTTCAGCGAGGGGAGGGCTGAGCCCTCCTCTGCGCCCATGTGCGCGGGCGTGGGCACGTGCGCGCTGGCGCGCATGTAGTGCGCCGCGTGTTGCGCACCCACGCTGCATAAAATATATAAAAAAAATTCACATGGGGGGTTTACATCCTTCCCTCCTTATAAAAAATTTCGGCCTCGAAATTAATGCACAACACGAATAAAATTTTTGAGGCCCAACATAGAAATTACTAGCTGTATTTATCTATCTTTCTGGTCAAAATACAACAGTAAATACACTTTTGTGCATATATACAAATATCTATTCAGATACAAATAGATGAGGATATTTTTTTCCATCTCCTCTTCAAGTTCCCACGTAGCCTCCCGTTCAGAGTCATTGCTCCACTGAACCTTAACATAGGGTATGCTACGCCGTCTCAGAACTTGATCTTTATGGTCCACAATACGTATAGGATGCTCTTCATATGTCAAATTCTTTTTTAGCAAAATGGGCTCCACTTCTATCACATGACTGGGGTCAGAAATGTACTTCCTCAACATAGAGACATGGAATACATTATGCACCCCAGAGAGTGCAGGAGGTAATGCCAGGCTATAAGCCACTTCCCCCACTCTGCTCAAGATCTCAAATGGCCCAACGTATCGTGGACTCAATTTTCCTTTAAGCCCAAACCTCATCACATCTTTGGTTGGTGAAACCCTTAAGAAGTCATGGTCCCCAACCTGAAATTCCAGCTCCCTTTTTCTAACATCAGCATAACTTTTATGTCGGCTCTGAGCTACTCGGAGTCTTTCCTTAATCAGTTGCACTTTTTTTACTGTCTGCTAAATTAGCTCAGGGCCCAACAATTTCCTTTCCCCCACATCATTCCAACACAAGGGAGATCTGCATTTTCTACCATACAGAGCTTCAAATGGAGCCATTTTGATGCTGGCTTGGTAACTGTTATTGTAAGCAAACTCCACCAAAGGTAGGTGGTTGTCCCAAGCACCACCCAAGTCCATTACACATGCTCGTAACATGTCTTCTAAGATCTGTATGGTCCTCTCAGACTGTCCATCTATCTGGGGTTGAAAGCTGTACTGAAATTCAGTTAGGTCCCTAGAGCCCTATGAAGACTCTTCCAAAACTGGGACACAAACCTGGTATCCCGATCTGACCCAATCGACTCGGGGACACCATAAAGTCTCACTATCTGCTCAATGTATATGGTGGCCAATCTCTCACTAGAGACCCCAACTCTGAACGGCAGAAAATAGGCTGACTTGATCAATCTATCAATAATAACCCAGACTGCATCATTGCTTTTTGGGTAAACCAGTCACAAAATCCATAGTGATCTTCTCCCACTTCCACTGAGGAATCATCAGAGACTGAAGAGGTCTCGCAGGCCTTTGATGTTCGGCCTTCACTTGTTGGCACACTAAGCACTTGGCCACATATTGAGCAATCTCTCTTTTCATTCCTTTCCACCAGAAATTTTTTCGTAGGTCTCTGTACATTTTGGTGCCTCCTGGGTGAATAGTATAGGGAGAATAATGAGCCTCCCTTAAAATTTCAGCACTTAGATCTTCCACATTTGGCACACAGAGCCTAGTATTAAATCTTAGGGATCCATCCTCATTTATTTGAAAATCATTCTGAACCCCTGACTGCACAGCTTCTTTTATCTTTTGTAGTTCCAAGTCTTCTTTCTAGGAAGACTTAATCCTGTCAATTAGGGTTGGCTGAAGTACAAGTGTTGCAAGAAGCCCATCAGATCGCTGTACTTGCAAACCAACCTCCAACTTTTCAAGGTCTATGTGAATGTGAGGCTAAGAAGTAATTATGAAAACTAGCTCTAAGGAGGACTTTCTGCTTAAGGCATCAGCTACCACATTGGCCTTCCCTGGGTGATAATGCAGGTTCAGGTCATAATCCTTTAGTAGCTCCAGCCACCTCCTCTGCCTCAAGTTTAGCTCCTTTTGGGTGAAAATGCATTTTAAACTTTGATGGTCTGTATACACATCACAAGTCTCCCCATATAGATAATGCCGCCAAATTTTCAGTGCAAAGATCATTGCGGCTAACTCCAGGTCATGAGTAGGATAGTTCTGCTCATAAGGCTTCAACTGCCTGGAGGCATAAGCTATCACCTTCCCTTCCTACATCAGAACACCTTCTAATTCCTTTCGAGAGGCGTTAGTGAATAAAGTATATCCTCTAGATGTAGATGGAAGAGTAAGGATAGGGGCTGACACCAGGCGCTGCTTGAGCTCCTGGAAGCTTCCCTCACACTCCTCTGACCAAACAAACTTTGCTCGCTTTTGAGTTAAGCGAGTCAGAGGCAAAGCAATGCGAGAGAAGCCTTCCACAAATCTGCGATAATAACCAGCCAGATCCAAGAAGCTTCTGACTTCTGATACATTGGAAGGCCGACACCAGTTCACTATAGCCTCAATCTTGTTAGGATCTACAAATATACCGTCTTTGGATACGATATGACCTAAGAAGGATATTTGGCTCATCCAGAAGTCACATTTCTGCAGCTTGGCATAAAGTTTCTTCTCACGAAGAGTCTGCAGAACAATCCTTAAGTGATTTTCATGCTCCATATGACTTTTAGAATATATCAAGATATCATCAATAAAGATCACTATAAACTGATCCAGATATGGTTTAAAGATTCTGTGCATTAAGTCCATGAATGTTGCCGGGGCATTAGTCAACCCAAACGACATCACCAAGAACTCATAATGGCCATACCTAGTTCTGAATGCAATCTTAGAAACATCCTCAGCCTTTATCTTAAGCTGATGGTACCCTGATCGAAGATCAATCTTTGAGAATACCTGAGCTCCTTGGAGTTGATCAAATAGATTATCAATCCTTGGCAAATGGTACTTATTCCGCATTGTTACCTTATTAATTTCTCGGTAATCAATGCAGAGCCAAAGACTGTCATCCTTCTTTTTGATAAATAATACTGGAGCACCCCAAGGAGAGACACTAGGTCTGATAAATCCTTGATTCAGAAGCTCCTGCAACTGACATTTTAACTCTTTTAGCTCAGCTGGGGCCATACGGTAAAGAGCTTTGGATATAGGTCCAGTGCCAGGGGCTAAATCAACAGTGAACTCGACTTCTCGATCCGGAGGTAATTCAGTCAATTCCTCCGGAAAGACATCAGGAAACTCTCGAGCCACTGGAATATCTTCCAATTGGTGTTCATTCTGCTGAAGGTCTCTGACCATAGCAAGAAACCTCTGACCACCTTTTCTTAAGTATTTCCTAGCTTGCAAAGCTGACACTAATACCAAAGCCAGATGTTCCTGACTCCCACTAAAACTGAATTCAGAAAGATTAGGAATTTTAAAGATTACCCTTTTCCTAAACAGTCTATAGAAGCATGATAGGAGGCCAACCAGTCCATCCCCAGGATTACATCAAAGAATTTCAGTGGGAGGACTATCAAATCAGCATTCAACCTCCTATCTTCCATGTCAATCAGGCAGGATTTACACATTGAGTCTACCATCATGACATCTCTATTTGGAAATGCAATATGCAACTCTTGCTCTAGAGGAACGGGTGTCAATGATGCATTCTTGGCAAGATAACTATTAGATACAAATGAATGTATGGCACCTGGATCAATTAAAGTTTGAGCATAAGTGTTGCCTACTTTAAACATACCTGTCATAAAGATTAACTTAACTTAGATGTCATGCATTATCATATGTTTTTCCTCTATCTACTACCATAATCCATGCATTATACCAGGTATGAATGCAATAATTTTAAGAAAATAATTTAATTTAACAGACATACCTGTCACCACAGTGTTAGAGGCAGCAGCGTCCTGCTGAGTGAGGGTAAAGACCCTCCCTTGAGTCCGAGGCTGCTGCTGATTCTTCCCCTGATCTGGAGAGGACTGCTGGTCCTTTCGGAGGGGACAAGTAGCCATCTTGTGGTCCATCTTCCCACAAATATAGCAGGCACCAGTCAGCCTGCGGTACTGTTTGCCCTGATGGGCCTTCCCGCAATGAGGACAGCGGGTCTCCTTATCCTTTTGCCCTGAGGGAGCCTGAAAGAAACCCTTCTTCTTCTTAGCCTGCCCTGAAAACTGGCCAAAAGGAAGTCCTCTCTTCTTCATCTGCTGCTCCCTCACATGTTGAATGGCAATCATGTCCCTTTCAATGACCAAAGCCTTGCTCACCACTTCACTGTAAGTGGGGAGCTCAAATGCATTGACTGCCTGCCTCAGCCTGGGGTGTAGTCCCTCGGTAAATTTGGTGATCTTGGCTCTCTCAGTCATAACAAAATATGGAGCAAATCGGGCCAATCATCTAAACTCGGCTTCATATTGGGCCACAGAGAGATTCTTCTACTCCAATCTCATGAACTCAGACTCCATCTGCTTCTGCACACTCCTGAGGAAATACTGGCGATAAAAAGCCTCCTTAAACTGTTTCCAAGAGATGGCCCAACCTCCATACTGCTGCTCCAACATCAGTCACCAATCATAAGCTTCCCCCTGAAGGAGGTAGGCGGCAAATCTAATCCGCTCCTCCTTCTGGCTACCAAGGGCCGTAAAGGCCTTCTCTATCTCTCTTATCCACCTCTCCGCATCAAGTGGGTTGGTGGATCCAGAGAAGGGAGGAGGGGCCAAGCTCTTAAAATCGAAGAAGTTACGATCCCCTCCCTGCTAGGGCTGAGATGGAGTGGGCTGAGCTGAGCAGACTGATCGGGCTGGACCGGCTGGGTCTGAGGAGTAGGAGGGGCAGACTGATTCTGCGGAATGGTAGAGCCAGATATAGCAGGCAGTATCTACTGAATCTGCTGCTGCATGACCTGTACCGCCTGAGTCACCCCAAGAAGGCCCGGAGCAACTCGGCCTATAACTGCTGTGGGTCGTTACCAACTGGGGCAACGGAACCCGCATCTGCTGAGGTTTCCTGTTCTCCCTGCTGGTCAGGGTCACCAGCCTGAGAGTCCCCCTCATGTCGCTGACTACTGGTGCGATGATGCATTATGAAATCTTGCCACGGTTAGGTTTCAATTAATATCATAATAAACCATCAAATCTCAAGCATTTTTAAACAAGTCACTTGAATTTTTCCTAGAGTTATTACCCTCCTAATGTCATGTCAATATTTGGCCTAGAGTTAATCATGTGTTTGGCCCTAATGTCAAACCTTGCTCTGATACCACTACAAGCTATCACGCCCCGGACCCAGTTGGTGGTGGCCCAGGGGTCATAGCCCGCCGCATGCCAGGCATGCAAGGCATCCAGTACAGTATCATTTATAAACAAGGAGGGTTAACAACTATATAACATACAAAATTTAATCCTCCATAATACAAATTATGTAATGTTGGGCAACAAACCAAAGTTCCAAAATAAATCCAAATGAGGTTACATATAACAAAATATAATCAATTTACATCAAAAAGCTCCCAATTACCCCTGTTGTTGCCCCTGATAATTTTGTGGCTCTGAAAAAACATTGTAAGATTTAATGAGTTTACACTTAGTAAGTAAGCCTACTATTACATGATATAGCCAAATAAAAATTTTACTAAGTCAAATACATGCCATGCTTCCAAATTTAAAAATATTTCATCATAATATAGAATTATACAAATCTCATGTTCAAATAAATTGGAAGCAATTATTATAAAATAATATTTCAAATACCATTTCAATTCCAAATCACTGTAAATCTCATTTTATACTAATATCCCACGTCCACGTAATAAACATCCCAAGGATGTAACCTCCCTGTACGCCCTCAGTGGAGGAAGGGTGCCGGAGTCAATTAGCATATAATGCTATATCCTATCACAGCACATCCCTAGGATGTGTGTTCTCCACATATTTCCCCTGTGGAGGTGGGTTCTGGAGTCATGTAACATGTAATGTGGACCGTGATGACATATAATAATACAATCACAAATAACATTTATTTGCATAACAGCAAATATATATCAATTTACTTTTCGTATTTTTACCAAATTTGGTAATTTCACATAATCATGTAATAATCAGTTGCATGTATAAAATATCAATTTAATTTACCAAAATTAATAATAATCAAGTCAAATAATTCATTTGCATAAATGTGGTACCATCAATATCATTTTTCAAATAATACTATAAATCAATTTCATTATTTCAATAATGGCATAATTTAATAATAATTTAAAAAAAATCATTATAACTGGATTACTTACCTCACAACGCTAATTCCAAAGCGTAAATCAGCTGTATGGACCTCTGGGTACCTACAACATAATTTTTCAGATTTTTAAATTTCAATTTTAGGATGTCAAACTGACTCCTACACTTAACCCAATCTAATCCTGGGCCTAACTTGGGGCTTGAATATCTCCAAATATAGAAGCCCAAATAGGGAAATAAAAATTTTCCGACAAACTAGGATTCATGCTGATCACGACTATATTTTTCTTTTATTGGACTGGGCTCAATTTGGGGCCCAAAAATTTAGCCCAAAAGGGCCTAGCGGGGCCCGGGTCGGCGGCCCCGGTCCCCTTTTTTCTCTCTGTTCCACCCCTGGTTCAGGTGAACCAGAGGTGGCTGATGGCCGACGGCCTAGGGCTGCCGCTGGCCCTCCCCGGGGTCGGCTGGCCGCCGACGATCGACCCCAGGCCGGCCGTCGCCAGTGGCCACCCTCCTCTCCTCTCTTTTCTTTTTTTTTTTTTCTTCTTCTTCTTCCTCTTCTTCTTCCTCTTACTGTGCCGGCAGCACAACTGGCCACCGCTGGCAAGCCAGACCTCACCGGACGCCGCCCCGGCACCGGTGGAGGCCGCAGGCAGAGCCCGGGCCCGGCGAGCCGGCGGGCACGCCGCCGGGCCCAGACCAACGCGGGAGCCGGCTTGGCTCCTGCGACAAGGGAGGGTCGTTCGGCCCTCTCCCTCCCTTCTCTCCCCTGCCGGCGATACGGCCGGCCACCACCGGCCGGTCGGACCCCGCCGGACGCGCACGGCATCGGCGGGGGTCGGCCGACGAGCCCGAGCCCGGCGGGCGGCGGAGCATGCGCCGGGCCTAAACCCACGATGAGGGGAGGGCCGGCGGGGGTCGCCGGCCAGAGCCCAGGCCCGGCGGGCCGGCGGGCATGCCACCAGGCCTAAACCCACAGTAAGGGGAGGGCCATGGAACGACCTCCCCCCTCTTCCTTGCCGGCGGCACCGTCGGCCTCCTCCGGTCGGTCGGACCCCACCGGATGCCGCCCCGGCGCCGATGGGGGCTGCCGTCCGAAGATCGAGCTCAGCGAGTCGATGGGCACGCCGCGGGCCCGAACCAAGCATGGCGTGCGGACCCAAACCAAGCGCGGGAGCCGGGTTGGCTCGCCCGTCAGGGAGGCCCTCCTGCGGCCCTCTTCCTCTCTCTACACTCTCTCTTTTTTCGCTGGTAAGGAGGGGTGTTACCTGCCGGCGGTGAGGCGTCGGGATGAGCGGAGGGCGACAACGGCGACGGAAGAGTACGAAGAGGAGGGGAAGGAGACGGAGGGTACTGGCAGTCCCGTTCCTCTACCTTTTCTCCAACGATGAGAGAGCCTCCACCGCACCGCGTGTTACGCACCCATGCCGCGCAAAATATAAAAAGAAATTTCGCGTGGGGGGTTTACAAGATCGGTGAGAGATTCCGCTTCATTGAGGGGAATTGGGGGAGATGCACGTTAAAGAAGGAGGTGGGCGGGCTCTTGGAGCGTGTGAGCGGAGAGAACGAGGACGGCTCTCCGTTTCCCCATTTTGTTTATACATATATATTTCCAAAAAAGTGCCTGCCACGAGGGATGCACGTAAAAAGATTGTAGGGCTGTGATTCACTGATTCAATAGCACGCCAATAAAGATATAAGTTTATATAATTTCTTCAATTGAATATTATTAAATTTAAATTTTAAAATTATTATTTTAAGATTAAAAATTAAAAATAAGATAAATAAAATATATGTATTATATTAAATTATTTTTTAATTTAAAAAATTAATTAATTTGAACCTATTATTAAAAAATAAATGAAACTTTTTCTTAAAATATTTTTTAAAAATAATATAAACGTAATTTAAAAAGAAAATAAGATAAATAAAAATATAAATTTATATAATTTTTTTAATGTCATATTATTAAATTAAATTTATTATTTATAAATTTAAAAATAAAAAGAAGGTATATAAAATATATGTATTTAATTAATTTTTTAAAATTTCAAAAAAAATTAATTTGAACTTGTAAATTAAAAAATAGATGAAATATTTTTCTAAAACAAAGTTTTTAAAAAAAATATAAACATAAACCAAAATAAAAAGATTAAAAAAGAAAAAGATAAATAAAAATATGGATTTATATAATTTTTAAATTTTATATTATTAACATTAAATTCTAAATTTTTATTTTTAAATTAAAAATAAGATAAATAAAATGTGTGAATTAGGTTACATTATTTTTAAATTTTAAAATAAAATTAAATGATTTGAAACTATTAATCAAAAATGAAAAAATTAAAAAAATAAGGGAAAAAATTTGCATTTGGGGAATTATACAATCCCACCGCGAGATGCAAATGTTAGAAAAGTTTCAAAGAGAATTTTAGGCAATAAAAAAAAATATGTTATACTAAAGGCTATTTATTATGAAAGTATAAATGGCACTGAGAGAAAAGAAGGTGAGAACCTCAGCTTTAATATATTACTATTTTTTAGAGCCTACACAATGTGCAGGTTGATTGGGTTGAAAAAATTAAAAAAATATTATTTAAAAAACATCAAAAGTTAGTAAGAAATAAAAATTTAGAAGCTAAAGAGAGAGAATGCCAAGAAGGCCTTGCTTGTAGAGAGGAATACAATGAACCTTGCTCTTTTTTAGTATTAAAAGCTAATGAATATAAGAATATACTTAGCATACCCAAAGCGAACAGCTCTTAGCCTTTTGTGCATCCTGAAGAGGTATTCAAAGCACCTTATTTTATTTTTTTAATATTAAAAGCTAATAAATATAGATATACATGTGGCATAGAAAGGACTCTATTTTATATATATATAAACAAGCCTTATGCTTGCCAAGTAAATCGAAAACAGGAATGTAACTAATTATTTCAGTCAAGCCTTCCTACGTGGGAAGTTGAATAACTACAGAAAGAGAAGGCTGACACAATGTATTCTCAGCATATAGCCCTTATTCATTCCTGTCACCTTTTAAGGTTATAAGCACCCTCATCTACAATAATTCCAAATATTCTAGTCATTCTAAAAGAAATAAATATTTATATTCAACTTATTCCCAAACCAAATCAAGGCCTATGTATATGTTCGAGAAATAATGCAGCACATATATTGTTGAACAACTTAATTCTTTTGGGGGAAGGAGGGTGTGAGAAAGAGAAGTTCTCCTTTTTTTTTTTTTTTTTTTTTTCATATGTACAAACAAAAAAAAGAAAAAAGAGAAATAAGTACATATATATGGATGTCTAAAACTTAAAAGAAGCCAGTTTTCTTATCTCACTCTAGTGCCTTGATTTTTGCTGTCTTGGAAAACACTTTGAGAAATCCCTCCTGTAGAGCTCATCCTCCAAGCTTCTCATCTGGGAATGCCTCCCCTCTAAGTTCATCTCAACTTAGGAATGCTTCTCCTCTCCTATCAAAATCTCCATTTTTCTTTTGGCATAAGGTCTTAGGGAGATACGTCGGCTCCCTCACGTAGGTAAGGTAATCCATGGTACAATAAATTCAGATTTATTTGAATTAGCTGTTGAAATATCTTTAAGCATCGGCATATAATCGTTAGCTAATAGCTCATCCAAACAAATCTTAAAATAATGAGCCTTCTCGTGAGACTGAACTAATGATATCTCTCGTCCAATAGAGTCATAGGTTAAGTTTCCATGCACATATTGGTCTTAGGTTGATTAGCATTATAGATTACTTTTATTGAATATTGTACCTTTCTGACACATCTTCAATGGCGTCAATCAAACTCTAAATGAGAAAGATATGGCTAAAAGTAGTAATGAGCTGATATACTAAAAGTTATTGATGATCTTGATAATAATTGTAATTTTATCGAAAGTATGTGATGCTTTTTTCCTATTTTTCTAACTCTTTTCTATATGATAGAAGGCTGCTTATAAATATTGATGCACTCTTTACTTTTTCCACAAAAGAATGCAAACATTTAACCATGATCCAATCCATCTTAGCTTAGTTTGTTTCGATTGTGGTCATATAGTTTGGGTTTTGCTCTATGCATCCTTCTCTTTTATTCCATGGAACTGAGCTTTTTCCAAAGAATAAAAAGCACATTTAAATCTGAAAATTTTCTTTATTATTTTAAAAAATCTAGAGAGAGAGAGAGAGAGAGAGGGAGAGAGAGATTTTCCATGATTTGCCACAACAACGTTTGTCCACTGATGTGCCTCTCAGGACATCGCCCAAGTGCTCATCTTTTTTATTACTACATCTTAACGCATGCATTGATAATAAAGCAATTCCACTTCTTAATTGGTCAAATTAGCTGAACGTTGAATTAGCTGATGCTCACTTGTGCTCTCAGAACGCTGAAAGAAGCCTGTTGACAAGTCCTTGCTTCTTTGCCTGTAAGCTAACCTGAATTCTTAGATCACCCTTATCAATCAACGAGTAAAATCTAAACTTTCTTGAAAAAATGGTCACCCTACCGTCAATCTCTTCACCATGGTACTAATCTTGTTGCCTCTCGATTCACTCCCTTCCTTCCTCTTCTTCTTCTTCCTCCTCTCCTCCTGGAAGCTTGCAAGAGATCTTAGAACAAAGCTCGGTAGCAGTATCTTCTTCCAGTCACCCAAGCAAGTTGGAGTTCTCGTGCGTTTGCGCTTGCCGGACGCCAGAACTAACTACATTGGAAACGTTCATCAGCACCTTGATGCCTAACCATTTATAAAGTTGACCAAGTTAAAGCATCATAATCTCAGCACCACCTTGTTGGATTTTTTCTCGGGATTGTTGGAGGACGTTGACGTCGTTTCACCATGGGCAAGTGCCCTCAGGTGCTGTGCGTATAGAAGCAGCTCGGCTTTCCGATTGTAGCCACCGTTTGCATGTGGGGTTGGTCTGTGGAGAACATGGTGATGGTGATAGTGATGATGATGGTGGTGGTGGTGATGGTGGCAGTGGTGGTGGTTTGTATTTGATGAAGCCTTTCTTCTTGTTGGCTTTATGGTGTATACTGTCACCAGTACTTTCTTCTCCCAGCGGCACATGCCTTGCAACTGGAGGCACACCATGGATCCACATAAGATATAACCAAATATAAGAAACATTGAAAGAGAACTGAACTCACCCTTTTCTGCATGGATGGAGAGAGAGAGAGAGAGAGAGAGAGAGAGAGAGAGATTGTGGAGGGATGTGGTTTGAGAACAGTAGAGCTGCTGGGGATTGGATGTTGCAGGACAATGGCAAATGGCCGGTTGCAGGCTGAGCAAACAAAAGAAAGAACGTAAATACTTGATCAGATGGAAAGCACAAGGTGAGTTGTCGTATGACCAATTTTGTGAGACGTTACTTCCAAGAGATAGCAAACAAAACGAAGACATTAAATTACTGACGATATGTTGTTCCATAAAAATTTTTCCATCGTTTTCGGCACCTAATGTTTGGATTGTTTTCTCTTGCATCATTTGAAACCAGTTCTAGGAGATAGACCTTACCTATGCTTTCTTATTTTATTACATTAATCTGTGCACAAGTGCCCCGGTGACCGGATCCTCGATCTAAATTTGTTCATCAGACCATCAAAATATAGAAAAAGCTGGCACTGGGCCGATACCAGTGAAACGCCCGCCTTCATAACACCTTCTTTGGTGCGGGGGAAAGAACGTTGGATCTCAGAGTAAGAATAGAGAAGATGCATTTGGATGGAATGTGATTAGATGTGATTAAAAATCCAGAATAATCTATTCTATAGCTAAAGATTAAACAAAAGAGAGTAACATATCAAATTCTAATAATTTTCATTAAACATGTGAAATGGTAGAGCCTCGTTCTCACACGAGAGACTAGGGCTTGATGCAAGCTTGGAAAAAATAAAATAAAATAAAGAAGGTAAGGGATGAGGAGCTATAAGAGTGTATATATATATATATATATATATATATATATATATATATATATATATAAGAGAAAAGGTAAGGAAAGAGGAGTTACACCGGTATCAAAAGAGATAATGAGAGCTATAACATTAAGGTTAATTATCTTCTAAATAAAAACTTAATTTTAAACTAGTCGGTATCAGTTACATAAATCCTTCTTATCCATTCTGTTCGATTTTGAGTAATATTTTCAGTAAGATACAAAGGTTAATTATCTTTATAAATTTTTAGTCTATCTTTATCTTCTTACTCTTTTATATATATCAAATCATTTTTTCACATAAGTGTAACTCTATGTTTATGTTAAACATATCCAAATCATTTAAGTCATCATTCTCTCAATTTGCCTTTAATTGATGTTACCTCTATTTTTTTATAAATAATTTTATTTTTTTATTCTATCTATTATCATATTAAGATTATCTTCTATACATACAATTTTGGATATTGCAATGCTAAAGACAAAATTAGATAGAGTAAAAATAGGCAAATTTTTTATTAGTTAGCATAATTGGCTAGGTTAGTTTGACCCAAAAATGTTAGATTTTGACTTTGCTTTGCATGGATTGGATTTCCTATATAGATAGTGATGTACAAGGCTACTCATTGATCAAATGAAAAGGGATACCCTATCATAGTAGCTTGATATTAGCATAAAAAAGACATAGGACAGTTGAGATATATGGTTAGATGTAGCTAACCAAGAAAGCCATCCCATTAACAAATAAGCAAACAAAGTTTAGACATAGCCTTATGTTGCCCAACTAAGCAACTCAAGAGGGAGGATGAATTGGATTCCTTTTAAAATTTTAAACAATGATGTGCAATACTTACAAAGTTATAAAAGTGAGTGAAGTGTCAAACTTGAAACGCACAGCAAGAACAGTGGAAGGCACACACAAACATAAAGGTTTATAGTGGTTCGGTGCTAACCCTTGCACCTACATCCACTCCCTAAGAATCTCTTGGGAATTTTCACCACTAATCGTTCTCCAACGATTACAACCTAGCTTACTTAGCTAGCTTCTTATTTTCAGGCACAAGGGAGCCTTTACAACCACCAATTAAGGATTTGATACACCCCTCACAAATTTCAACGAAGTTGAAACTTAACAAGATACAATAAGAAATAAGTTCAGCAAGAATAGCTCCTTAATGAGCAAATAAATACAATAAAGAGCACTTTACAGTTTTGAAGCCTTTTTTCCTTGAATGAGCTTCACTTCTTTGAATGCTGGGAGTTAAGAGCACTTGATGAAGCTTCTGGAGTGGTTGGTGGGAGCTTTGAATGGACTTCAATGGATTTTCAAACTTCAGCTACAGTGATTTTTGAAAACTGAAGCAGGCTGAATTTTCTTTGGATTTGGCTTGATAAATCTCTCTTTTTCTCACTTGTAATCCTTCAAAAATCTACTTAACTTCTTACTAATCCATCCCATTAACTTGTATTTATAGTTGGTTGAGGAATTGGACCGTTGGATGGCCGTTTCCGAACATTGGAATGTCAGAACTAGCCGTTGGGCAAGTTCTCAGGGCATTAGTCGGCTCCAGAGCCGACTAACCTGCGATTTTTCCCATCCTAGGCTGAGTTAGTCGGCTCTAGAGCCGATTAACACCACAGTAGTCGGCTTTAGAGCCGACTATCTTGTGCCAGACCACTGTGTGGTCACAGTAGTCGGCTCTAGAGCCGACTAATCCAAGGTTTTCTTCTGTAAAAGCTTCTGCGATACATTTTTGACTTGATAACTCACATATGGGTCGGCCAAGGGCTTCATTCTTCTATTCCAAGTTACTGTGGGAGTTGACCAAAGTCTCCAAAACTTAAAAAATTGCTCCACGGACTTGAAAAACCATTGAATCTTGAACTTTCTACACTTGATAATTTTGTCAAATATCTGAGTTTTACTTAATCTGATTTTGAGTCATTCTTCTCAGATACTGGGATTATCTCTCTTGAACCACATACTGATTTTGACGTTTGAAATCCGTTTAGATATTCTTGGTGACTCTTGTATACCTGCAAGTCACATTGATCTACACCAAAATTATTAGTAACCTACTTAATTGTTTTGTGATCATCAAAATCAATGCAGAGTCAACAATCTCTCCCTTTTTTATGATGATAAAACCATTAAGTATAAGATTAAAATAATAATTTAAGGTAATGCAGCATTGAACTTAATATAAGGTTGAGATTATTTAGCTCATATCAAGAGAGATTTCTAAGTCAGTTTCATATGTAGATTTTATGCCAAAAATCTCGAAAAAAATGCTAAAAGTAAGAATATGAGTCAAAAATTAAAAATTTTTATCCGAGTACTTCAAAAACAATATGACATTCATTTTTCATGTTTTGAACCCAGAGAAATCGGATTTTTGGTGGGATTTATAGTGAATTTTAACCTAAAAAGCTGAATTTTCAGCAAAAATCTGAATTTTCATGAAAAAGTTGAGTTTTGTACCAAAATGATTAAATTCAGTGCCAAATTCAAAAGTTATGTGTTGGGGATGAAGATTTATACAAATAAACTTTGTCTTCATGTTGAGATTATAATTTTGATTCTAAAAATTCAGAGTTTCGGCGGTTAGACCAGAAAGTGCTAAAGGCGTGTCAAAAATCTGCATAGTGTGCCGAAACTTTGGTTTTTGATGTCAAAATTTTCAGGAAAAGTTTTCAAACAAAGTTCAATTGATTTAAAAGAAAGTGAAATGAAATTAACAAGTTTTATCTCCTCCTTTTTGAAAAATTTCAAAAAGATCATCTTATTTTCAATTTTACTCCTCCTAAACATATGCTCTCATTGTTCCATTTTGAAATTATGAAACATGCTGAAACTTTTTGAAAACTTGCTGAAACATGATGTACCATTTTTGAAAACTTGGAAAACTTACAAAAACATAATGAAAAATTTTTGAAACTTGCTGAAAAGGTTTTGAAAAATTTTCTGAAACTTGACAAGAAGATCCTTCTCCTTTTTAAATGTGTGCTTACCCTCTTTGATATTTTCATGGGTCTATTCTCCCCCTTTTTATCATCAATCAAAAAGGAAGTGAAAGATTAAGCACTTAATTTTATACATCTCATTCTTAATAGTTCAATATTGAAAATTTTCATGACAAATGAAAGACCTCATATAGAAATTTTTATGACAAATTTACAATGAAAGATTAACATGAAACATTTCACAAGAAGAAAATTTCATACACAGAATTATATAAAAAGAAATATTTCATTAAGCATAAGATTTCATACATAGGATTTCATACATGACTAGATTCATAAGATGGCATTCTAATACAAGCATTACAAACATTACATTCTAATACAAACAATACAATACATAGAGATCCTAATACATTTTAGACACAACAAGATAACCTAAGCTATTCCTCGTCTAAGGATACAACGGATGGCTGAGCAGAAGATCCAGCACCACGTCTTTATGGATGAGGACGATAGGATGCATGTGGTGGCCTGTAGCGAGGGTGAGGAGATGTGAAGCCAGGCTGGGGAGGTGGCTGAGCAGGATGGGTAGGTGGCTGAAATGCAACTGGAGCAAGCTGGTCGCTGATGGTGGAGACCAAATGATGAAGGAGACCAATGGACATCTTCAGTCTCTTAGATTTTTCACCAAAGGATACAATCTGAGCTCTTAGCTGTCTCACTTCTTCGACCATTCGGGCTAACTCCTTAGAGTCACGGCCAGATCCAGATTCATGACCTCTCATCTCATGCATCATCAGCCTTCCATTAATAACATTTACAGAGTGCTTCAGCTTGTCCAACCTCATCATCATCTGAGTCATGGTCTCATTTACAGTAGAAATGTGAGGTACCATAATAAAATCACCTGTAGATGAGCCATTATTCCCTGAACTTCTGCTAAAGAGAGCAGATGATACTTCTCTGACAATGTACTGCAGCTGATCCTGACTGAGCTCAATAGATATCCTCTGGGGTGCTGTGGGCTCCTCAGGCTGCTGCCTAGTACTTGGTCCAGCCTCCTCATGTGAGGAAGAAGATGGACCATCTGCCTCAGCTGGCTCATCTGCCTCTGCCTCTCTTCCTCTTCCTCTTCCTCTGATCCATTGCCCATTAATCTTTATAAAACCCATTCGGCGCAGAGAATGTTCATTGTAGAAGTCCGAATGATGCAGCTTGGTAGATTCTTCACCCTTCAATCTTACTCCAAAATGCTTAAAAAAATGGGTGAGAAGCATACCATAGGGAAGAGCAGATCTGGCTCTGTTGATTGTTTCTCTCCACACAGTCAACATCAAATCAGAAAAATCATAGGGGATGTCACTGACAATGTGATACATGAGGGTTAGATCCTTCTTAGTGACCAGGTTGAGGCTACCAGTTTTAGGGATGAAAATCCTAAAGATGATATGATGGAGTAGTCTCATTTTCACATTTAGGGTATTGGCCTCCAAACGGTCTACACCCTCTCCATCCTCAATTCCTAGGATAGTCTCAATCCTGTGAGCTCTATCCTCAGAAGAATCCTCACAAACTCCACCAACAGAGACTCTTAAGATATTTCCAATGGAGGCACGGTCAAGCTCAATGTTAACCCCTTTTACTATGGAAGAAGCAGAGGTGAAATCAACAGAGAGATTTTGGTAAAACTCTCTTACCAATTTCGGGTAGATTGCAACCTCTGTCTTGCACAAGAAGCTCCATCCCCTTTGTTGAAGCATCCGCCCAATATTGAACCGTTCCCGGGCAAGGAATCCAAAGTTCACTATCCTTCCATTTGAGATAGCTCTTGTGGACAAGGATTGGATGCCAGAGAACCTTGAGGGAGAGGGTACGGTAGGAGCTTGTGTGCCTCTCTCGCGGGAGCTCTCCGGGCTTCTTCTTACCGCACGCGGGGGATCCTCATCCATGGAGCCATGGAGCCGAAGTGTTAGAACTGGAGGGAAGAAGGGATCTAGAGAGGGTGGAGGAAGGGGTTTAGAGGGTTCTAGGCTTTGCGGAAGAGTTTTGGAAGTTTGGAGGAGAAATGAGAAGGAGGGAGAACAAGGGGCGTTCGGTCTCTCTTATAGACCGAGCACTCCTTGGAGTTAGTCGGCTCCCATGCTGAGATGTTAGTCGACTCCCCAGTCGACTAACATGGGGAACATGACGCCAGGCCCCCAAAAAGTTTGCAAAACTCCAATGAAAATGATTTTTACAAGCAACGTATGTTATGAGATTTTTACAAGCAACGCATGTAAGTCCCACAGTAGTCGGCTCTAGAGTCGACTACCTTGTGCCAGATCACTGTGTGGTCACAGTAGTCGGCTCTAAAGCCGACTAATCCAAGGTTTTCTTCTGTAAAAGCTTATGTGATACATTTTTGACTTAATAACTCACATGTGGGTCGGCCAAGGGCTTTATTCTTCCATTCCAAGTTACCGTAGGAGTTGACCAAAGTCTCCAAAACTTGAAAAATTACTTTACAGACTTGGAAAACCATTGAATCTTGAACTTTCTACACTTGATAATTTTGCCATAATCTGAGTTTTACTTAATCTGACCTTGAGTCCTTCTTCTCAGATACTGGGATTCTCTCTCTTGAACCACATACTGATTTTGATGTTTGGAATCCGTTTAGATATTCTTGATGACTCTTGTATACCTGCAAGTCACATTGATCTACATCAAAATCATCAGTAACCTACTTAATTGTTTTGTGATCATCAAAATTAATGCAGGGTCAACACCTTGGCTGCATTCGAATATTGCCAAATATAGATTCAGTCACCTTCTGTATTTTTAAATCCACATAGTTTAGAGATCTTGAAGATGAAAAAAGTAAAAAAAAAAAGGGTAGCTCCGAAATCTATGTGGATCCAAGAATAAAGAAAGTGATTAGATCATGAACTATATATATATATATAGGTATAATTTGAGACGGTAATTTTCACCTCCAAAAAAATATAAATCGAAGTACTTAAAGCACCTATTTATCATATGTTGTCTTCTAGTGATGATTAATGGGACCAAAACATTGCTTAAAAGATTATTGCTGGCAATTGAGTGCCTTCAACGGTCATACACAAATAACAATAGGACAACAAAACACTGCTTTCGAATTACAGACTGATCGACAATAGTATTTATTAAGTTTCACTTTATTATATTTTATTAATTCATTTAATTATGCAAAGTTCACTTCGATGGTTTGACTGGTTTTTCTTCAACCTCATTATCAGATAAAATCCAAAAGGATAACTGGACAAATGTAGCAAAATGAAATAAAATAATCTATTTGAGCACCTAAATGATCAATCCTAGAGGTTTTTTTTTTTTGGGTTAAGGGGGGAGGGGGGAAAGAAGGGGGGTCAAGCCTAAGAATAACAAATTATGCTTAATTTCTAGTATTTTGCACTTTCTTATCATGCTTCGAACGGCCTCTAACTTTATAGGAAAACTCAAAAGAATTGATGATCAAACATTTAAATAGACTTTAAAATGCTTAGAATGCATTCAAATATTTTTTCATAAGAGCCAATACTGATGAGTATTGAGTCTCATATTGACTTTACATTAAGAAGATCTTGGATACTTATACAGGGATCAAGAGTCCAAATAATACTTTTTTGACTAATTTTTGTAGGTGAGATTTTGGATTATTATAAATGATATAATGTGGCCTTAGTTTATAGCACATGTGGAATAAAGGATACTGAACTCTTTTGGAATTGATCATGGATCAATTATAGTGTTTGTAATTGTGATCGGATTGATTAGATTTAGATTTGAACCTCTAGCTTGATGAACATATCATACCTTAAATGGAAAGAGTATGTGAGAATTCATGGTAGCAAGTATTTACTCTCACATTGGATATGTAGTAGAAATATCTTGAATACTTATGTATATGATTAAAAAGTGTAAATAATATCTTTTTAGATAATCTTTTTGAGTGAAATCATGGGTTGTTGCATTCTTACTTTATTTTAGTAACCGAACAACTGGATATAAGTCTAAATCTTATACCTGAAGCAAATTCAAGTTGGATGTGGGGTGAAACAAAACCTTGACTCCAATGCTTATAACTCCTAATAAAATAATAAAAAAGATTAAATCAAAATAAAACAATCATTATCTCATTTCTAGTAGGGTTGAGTTATGGTACTTTTTATAGTTTTTCTCATTAATTGATTTTCAATCTTATCTCTTTTAGTACTTTTATTCAATACTTTTAGCCCCTTATATCATATTTTTATATTTTTAGACTTCATTTTATTTGCGGCACCACCAACGCATAATCAAAAGCATTGTAAAAAAGAGTTTCTGCTACTTTTCTCACCTTTATAATTACTCTTATCTTTATTGAATATTTTTTTTATTTTTATTTAAAATAAGAGAGTTACACTCATTAAAAGTGATAATATATTTCATAAAAGATAAAGAAAAAGAATAAAAAAACTATTTCAAATTTTTAATTAAATATAAATGATTATCACTCATTCCAATCACCGTATGTGAAGCCTGGAAGATACATAAGCATATATGATAAATTCAACATCCAAAGTATGAGGAGATGCGTATTTGCATTTGGTGTAATTGCAAGAGATTCTTATATAGGGATGAACATAACATGAATATTTGCATAAGAGGAAAGGATAGCATCATGAGGGTAGGATGAATGGCTGATGGAGTATCTACACATAGAAATTCATATATATATATATATATAATGCTACTTTTAAGGTGACTTTAATGGTGTAAATATTCTTATTGCTTGTGTTTTGATTTACTTCTTTGAATCTTTACTTGTTGGTACAAATCTCTTTTATAGAAAGTAAATTGGAAACACTATTACTTTCACACATATTTCGATCTCAAGAGATTCAATGGTTATGTTCCTAAAGGGGAGGCTAAGAGAGGCCTCGAATGAAAAAAAGGCTTTCGGAAGAGAATATAATAATATCCCTCCCCTTAATTTCACCAAAAAAAAAAAAAAAAAAAAAGAAATTTTTGCTTTGGTGGCCACATATAACCTGGCCCATTTCTCAACACATCGTATGCCCACCTCTCTGGCTTTGTATTTGCGATCTTAAAATAAAGATATATTACCCACAAAGTCATATATAAATAATGTTTTTTTGTTAAAAATTTCATTATTCTTTGAGATATTCGGCTTTTCTCTAACAAAAATTATTTAATATAAAAAATTTAAAATAATATCTTTTTGAGATTTTTATAACTGATTCTATCTTATTTGAGATTAAGATTTTCTTGATTTAGCAAAGGATTTAATGAGAACCTTTTATTATTTAAAAGGTTCTCACCTATTTAAGAGAAATTATAGTGGAATTCCTTCAAATTTAACCGGTTTGCCGAACAATCTCAATAAAAATATAATTTTTTTAAGATCTTAAAACTTTTATTTTAATTAAAAAATATCTATTCGTTTATCTATCCCTCGACATGATTAAGCTATAAGAAATAATGGTAGCTTTATTTTGATTCGAATTTTGAATCTAAATTTAAAAGATAATACTGGTATCATATGCTATAGCATGTTAATGCGACGAAGATGAATGAAAATCTTTATGTACCAAAAATCAACGTTTCAAAATTTTTATTATTTTATTTTATTTTATTTTATTTTGGTGAAGGTCAATGTATAAATTGTCTATCTGTCAACGTATGCATTCATGGAGTTAGGTGAGCGTGTTAGAATAAAAATACGTGAACATGCATCTTGCTTGAACACGAATCTTAAAATCCCCGTTGCATTATCGTCTTTCCAGAAACTTCCGCGCCGTTTGGTTTCCGAAGGAGCACAGGGAACTCCGCCCAAAGACTGTTACGGTCGTCCGAGAACCATGGCCATAAATAATACCCGATTTCGTCTTAATAGTTAGTATTAATCCTCGTTCCTTCCGACGTGTCATCCTACCACTGGCTGCAAAAGATAATTTGACGTCAACATCCGATCCTTAAATCCAAACCCGCACCTACCCTTGCGGCCTCCCAAGTCCTTTTGGTAAACGGCGAGAAGTCGACAAATCAAACGGTGGAGATCCCATCACAAATCCAGCGGCGAGCGTCGCGGATTTTTAAATGAACCCGAGGTGCATCGCGACTCTTCCAGCGGCGTCTGGGAAGGCCCGAGAGCGTTCCTCACGGGGCATCACATGTAAATAAATCATGATACAGGGTCATAAATTTTTAAGGAAACCACTGCGAAGCCGCACGGTCCGGGTGCTATAAATACCTATTCCCGTCTGCTCTGTCGATTTGCGATTTTTTTGTTTTTGGTTTTTCCGCATCGCTTTGGTTTCGTTCCTTGCAGTCGCTGTTGCCCTCGATTTCATCTTCTTCAATGGATTCGTTCTTCCAGTCCCAGGCCGGTTTTGGAACCAGTTGGAGCTACGAATCGCTGAAGAATTTCAGGCAGATCTCTCCCGCGGTCCAGAGTCACCTTAAGCTGGTTCGGTTTGCGCACCCGAGTCCCAATATTTTGTTCGTCTTTGGCTTTGATCGATCTATGTGGTTCTTGGTCGATATTTTATTTTTGAGGTTTTCTCGTCGAATTTCTTAGAATTTTTCGTATTTCTGATGATTTGTGTGGTTTTCCTCTCCATTGGTTTGACCGTTTCTTGATTTTCATGGTGGCTTGCGGAGGGATGGTGGAGGAGTTTATCGATCCAATTTGTATTTTGTTTTTAATTTCTTATCCTCTTCAAAGTTTTGTTCATAAATTTCTGGAAATTCTTCTTGAACATGGTTGTTTCTATTATGAATTATTGTGTAGTTTCTTGATTATGCGGTAGGTTATGTGGAGATTGGTTATTTTGCTTTATGCTCTTTTCCTCTTTAATATTTTGTTGTTGAATTCATCCTAAATAGTTTTTTTTATCTGTTAATTTGGTCGATCTTGCGTTGCTTTGTATTTATGATTGTCTCGATATGGCTACAACTTGTGAAGAAATTGTTTTCCCCATGAATTAGATTCTGTGTTTTGTTGATTGAAGGGGAAAGGTGTCTACTCTTGATCTGCTTGAATTTGTACTCTCTCTCTCTCTCTCTCTCTCTCTCTCTCTCTCTCCTGAAAGAAGCCCTTGTGATGTCTTTTCTTGTATTATTTTTGGATGTGTTTTATGTAATTCTGTTTCTTTTTTATCAGTTTGAAGTTAATTCATTGTTGGATTGGTACGCAGGTTTACCTGACACTATGTTGTGCACTAGCGGCTTCTGCAGCTGGAGCATTCTTGCACATTTTGTGGAACATTGGTGGCTTCTTGACAATGCTTGGATGCTTCATAAGCATCGCATGGTTATTCTCTTCACCCCAATATGAGGAAGTATGAATGTCTAGCCCTCTTTGGCCATTTTTCGATTTACTGTTTTCCCAATCTATAGGTGGATTTTAATGATTGTTGTTTATTGTTTATTGGAACAGAGAAAGAGATTTGGCCTTCTGATGGCTGCTTCTTTCTTTGAAGGAGCGTCGGTCGGTCCTCTGATTGAGCTAGTCATCGACTTTGACTCAAGGTATGTTGCTTGAAAATGTTAGTTGCTATGAGATAGTGTGTTGGATTTTCTGATTTGTCAAGTATGAGTAGATACAGTAAAGTTTGAGTGTGTTGATGGTTTGTCCTTGAATTTTTCAGTATTCTATTGCATAATAACTTAAAGCTCTATGTGAATTCGATCAATTCTTAAATTTGGCCACTGAGGATGGGGTAGCAAAGATTTGGTTTAGGCAATTTTGCGGAGGTTGATCAAGGGGTCAAGCATATTTAAACATTTTGGTTAAATTGCCTTGTATCTCACAGTTTGAAAGTTGACCAGCCAACCTTGTCTTCTTTATTTAATCACAGATATTTATATTTAAATATTATTTGAGATAAGGAGAATGTTGAAATGGTACTGATGGATGGAGCTGTTAAGTAGTGGAATGGGAACGGTGGGGTGCCATGTTTCTAAATTCTGGTCACTCCATGGCAAGATCATATGCTCCTTTGTAAGCAAATTGGCAGATGTGTTCAACATGAGTTATACATCTTCAAATTAATTATGCCAATTCTTACAATGATGGCTATGTTACATGGTTAAGTTATTGGAGATGGCCACTAGAAAGAAAATGGCACATGGGAATAATGGTTACTTCAATTGCTACAGAGCAATTGAGGTGTGGAACATGAAGTGTACATCTTCTAATGAATTATGCCAATTCTTACAGGCACTTTTAAGTATCCTCTGCACCAGACCAATCCATTAATATGATTTATTAATGAAGAGAATCTATGTCCTGAACCAAGGATGGCAATTTCAACTCGTAGAGCTCTGCCCTATCTCATTCGAGGTGAAGATTCTTCATCTTTTGTGGGGGGTGAGGATGGGGGGTGAGGATGGGGATTATTTTTGTCTGTTAGTAGGGACGGGAATAAGTATATCACTATGCAGTCTTGTGGCCCCATTGGCCCCATACTTAATACTATAATACCTTTATATATATATATATATATATAAACTTATCCTCATAATTTTTATTGAATATTCATATATGTTATTAAGGAAGGGGCGAGGATAGAGATTTATCGTTCCTTAAGGGATGAAGATGGGGAAGAAAAAAAAAATCTCTATTTATGGGATGATGGCAATTAGGGTCTCTGACACAACCTTGCTCTGCTATGGTGCCATCCTTAACCAAAACCCCACTACTTTCATAAGGCATGATGGCTATCTTACATGGTTAAGTCATTGGAGATGGCCACTAAAAGGAAAACTACATATGGCAACAACTTGGGAATAATGGTTACTTCAATTGCTAGCAATTGATGTGTGAAACATGAGATATACATTTTCAAACTAATTATGCCAATTCTTACAAGCATTTTAGGTATCCTCTGCACCAGACCTGGACCGATTTGTTAGTATTAATTGTTAGCGAAGAGATCTATGAGTTGCCCCCCACAACAGCGCCCCCCACTCCAAAAAAAAAAAAAAAAAAAAAATCATAGGTCACAATGGCTGTGTTACGTGGTTAAGTTATGGCTACTAGAAGGAAAATACAAATGGTGTCAACCTGGGAACAATGGTCACGTGGTATGGAGCAACCGATGTGTGAAACATAAGATTTACATCTTCAGATCAATTATGCTGATTCTTACAAACACTTTTTTAGTGTCCTCTGCATGAGACTGATCCATGAATTATTAATGAATAGAATCTTTGACTCGACCCCTATGTTACTTGGTTAAAGTATTGGAGATGGCCACTAGAAGGAAAACTACATATGGTGATGATGACTTAGGAATAATGGTTAACTAGAAGGAAAGCTACATATGGTGATGACTTAGGAATAATGGTTACTTCAACTACAGAACTGCTCCCTCTAGAAGTAAAAGTGAGATTTCCTTGCTATTGTAATGTTACCCACAAATCTATTTATGCTTACTCTCCTGATACATATTATGTTAATATTAGTTAAGCTTTGGAATGTGCCAATATTTGGCAGCAGTTTTGTCCCTAGTGGTGACTTCATTCAATGGTTTTATTATGATATTGTAAAGATTTCCCCCTCCAACCTCTGCAATAGTCTTTGATTTAATAACACCATAACATGCATTGCCCGTTGTGAACATCACTAGCTACTTGCTACCGTGGAAATCTTTTGTAAATCTTGAATGATAAAACATTATATAGGATTCTGACATCTGCTGGAAAATAAAAGAAATTTGACCTACTATCTGTTAATTGGGTTGGTATTGTGTTCGTATATGCTGTCTATTTTAGTGGAGTAAAGCTGAATCACTACATCAAGTGACGTTGGCTTGATGCATGCCCCACAATATGTGAAGGATGTGCCTTTAAATCTAATATTTGCAGGAAATCTTTATTCTGTGCTGTATGTTACTGAAAAAGACTTTATGAAAATTACACAACAACATATAGTATGTTTAAATTTAAGTTATAGTGTTGCACTTCATCTCCTGGTCTGATTGAAAATATGATCTCATAAATTATTATATAGCATAGACAGCATTTTACTACCTTGTTTGCTTTCTTTTGTATTTGCATATGCGGTGAAACTGGAACTTGATGGTCTAGGTTAGTATTTTACTGTTTGTACCATATCTGGCAACACCCCCCAGGATACCGATCCTACACCAGGATGAAGTTTGCCAACAAGCCCTTAATTGAGAAGTTCCTTAAAATGATTTCACAAGGCATTATCATCTTACATCCTTATGTTACCGCTATACATGTATGGACATGCTTGTGCACGGGTAATTAATGTGCTGATATTTTTTTTATAAAATAAAAAATACAAGATTTTTGCTTGAATTTCTGATTCACTGGCCTATAGTAGTTTCTTTTTTAAAAATATCATCTTTTTGGCCTTTTTCTCTCTTATTATATAAAAATGGATGGAATTGATAATTAATTGTTGTTTGTTACTTTTATTTTGGATGCACAATTACCATAGCATCGATTGGGCAATCCTATTTGGAAATTATGAGGATATACTATTGTCCTTATCATCGTTGATGTTTGAAAAGATGGATCTAAAATATGAGCTATTTAAGCTCTAGGAGATGTGGCCTATGCCGTACGGTGTAAAGAAAAGACATGGATTAGAATATATCAAAAAAATCTGGTGAAAAAGTTAGCAATGATGTTTCATCAGTTTCCTTGGAAAGAATAAATAAATAAATATTTTGTTTCCATTCAATTGTTAGCCGAAACATTGTGATCTAAAAGTGGGTTAGGCAGGGACGCTCACAGGAACCTTTGAATGCAGGCTAAGCAATGAGCCGAAGGCCTTCAGCAGAGTCTTGGCTTGAGGCTTTGACCAATCTTTTACAAATAATTTTTTTGATAATCATTTATTCATTATCATCATTAATAGAAGGCCTAGTCTAACTCTGGGTTAATGTGATGTTCCAGCATACTTCTAACTGCATTTGTGGGGACTGCTCTGGCCTTTGGATGTTTCTCTGGAGCAGCTATTGTAGCCAAGCGGCGTGAGTTCCTTTACTTGGGCGGCCTGCTTTCTTCTGGCCTTTCAATCCTCCTCTGGTTGCAGTTTGCAGCCTCCATCTTTGGCCACTCTGCTGCCACATTCAAGGTTGAGGTAAGCTGTTGGAAGCATACATAACTGACGACAATATATAATTAATTTTAGCTTCTTCCAGCCTAGTTGAATGCTGATGATGTTTTTCTTTGCAGCTTTTCTTCGGGCTGTTGCTATTTTTGGGATATGTGGTCTTCGACACCCAGGAGATCATTGAGAGAGCACACCTTGGGGACCTGGATTATATCAAACATGCCCTGACACTCTTCACGGACTTTGTTGCAGTTCTTGTTCGTATTCTCATCATCATGGTAAGCTGAGTTTCAAAACTTGTTTCGTTTAGGCTTTTTGAGCATTAATTATGGGTTCTTTTTGCATATTAACAATGAATGACGACTCCAAATTTCTATCCGTGCAGCTGAAGAATGCATCCGAGAAGGCCGAAGACAAGAAAAGGAAGAAGAGATCATGAAGCCAGGTAGAAAGGAAAAGAGAGATCATAAAACCTTGCTGGTTTGCGTTGTGAAATGCTTAAATACGCCATTTCTCTTTTTATAGGAAAAACGGAAGTTGTATGGTTGTGTATAACGACTAAATTTGTTTTGAGTTAGTTTGTTTCTTATGTGGTGTATGTTGTTGCCAGAACTTTCTGGTGTGTGGTCTGCTCAGGTTTGTGCATATGTTCAAAGTCTGACACTTAAATATTTTGTAAACGTGACCCGTTGTGGCAAGGGCGTCTACGTTTTGTCTTGGGTTTTAATCCAGCCAGACTAGGAACTTGTTGAGAAGATTTGGAAAAAAAAAAAAGGGCAAATTATCAGAACTGTTTTGCGACGTTTGCGCTGACCGAGCGATGCTCCACCATGTCATAAGATTTCCTCCCTAGATTTTGTATTTTGTGGGTGTCCTCGCCATCGATGTCTATGTAAGCTACTTCTGTGAAGGGATCCATTGAATATTTAACGTAACGTTAAATCATATTGTTTTCAAATTACTCTCTGGATTCTGATACTAATCAAAGCTGCTACTCTCTGGATTCTGACATTACATCAAAGCTACGTGACACGAAGGAAAAAAATCAGAAAATAATAAAAATAATAATAATAATAATAATACAGGCCAGCGGTGGCCCTGTCGGAATCGGCATTGCTCGGATTACAATAATGTGCATGTAGCACGCGAGTGGCAACAAACTGGTGGCCTCCAGCTGCTGTCGGAGGTCGATATGTAAGATAAGAATGCTCCTTCATCACGGCTGGAGCCGTGATAGTTCCAAGGGATCTCATCTAGCAGAGGAGACGAGCATGTAAAGTCCCTTCTCTCTTCACAATACCCGCCAGCATTTTCATGGCCTTATTCTCTCCACTTTCGATCGCCCTTTTCCACCTTATCCTCAGAACCCCAAGCCTACTCCATGAAATCCACTCCACTCTTTTTCATGGAGTGAGAATGGTGGGCGAGAGAAGAAACCCCTCCTGATTTGAAGGTGGTGGTCTTGGAGGAGAGTCCATGGAACTCCCTTTGATAGCGGTGCGGTGAAGGCGGAATTTCCCAAAGTTTCAGGACTGTGATGTGTCAGAGGGAAGTTTGATTAGGATGTCGCCATAGCTACCGGTGAGAATGCAGTTATAATTTAATTTGCTTTTTTTTTTTTTTTAATAATTAGTTGAGAACTAAATTTTATGCTACAATTGAATGCAATACCTGTAATAAATCTGCAGAGATCGTCATTAGTTTGGACTGCAAAATTATGCTGATCTGTATGGTTGTATCGAAATATATTGAATCAAGCAGCGTGGTACCTGAAGTACTTCTCATCAGGTGCACTTTGATCAACATGTTTGTACCATGGAATGATATTTGTTTCTAATTTTATTTTTAAAAAATAGAAATATGAATATTTTTTAATTTTTTATTTCTTTTGGTTACAATGGACATTACTCGCCACCATGGTATGTTCAAGAAAAGATAAATTTGGGAATTATTATGGGAGAGCTTTTATTCTCTTGCTGGATGTGGTTATCTTCGACTCTTTTTCTCTTCATTCGGTCAATGAAGCGGTACTATCTTTAATTGTGCCCGTTTGATAAGTTCATGAATAATTATTTGACTGGTTGTAAATCATTTATCTAAAGAATAAGTGAGGTGCCTCGATCTTTAAAAGAGAGGTCCTGATTGTCAAATTTATACAAATTATTATCTTTTATCACTACAATTCAAGATTGGTTATGCTTTATATATTCTAAGTTGTTTGACAATTACAAGTAAGCATATGTCAAGGTTATACTAAAATGATATAAAAATGGTGCTAGCATTAGGGACCACCAGTTGATAAATATGAAGTCATTTCAACATGCTGCCACGGTTGGGCTGCATCATCGGCTGTGGTGACAAATGAGATGCAGCCATTACCTCTTGATTTTATAAAATTAGTCTAAAGTTTCTCTTAAGGGTTGACAAGTACCCAAAGCTTGTTAAAGCATGCATGAGCCAAGATTAGAGTATAGCATTGATGTGAATATATTTCCATTTTAAGATGCTTGCTCTTTGATGGTTCAATCTTTATGAAGTCTCTTTGACAAGAATGACTTTGTATTAGTCACAGTTCATCATCTCGGTATGAAACTTTGTATTGATATTATATTGGTACAGTATCAATATAAAACTTTGTATTATATTTCTGTTTTAAGATGCTTACTCTTTGATGGTTCAACCTTTATGAAGTCTCTTTGATAAGAACGACTTTGTATTAGTCATAGTTCATCATTTCGGTACAAATTTTGTATTGATATTATATTGGTACAGTATCAATATTTTAGGTACCTGAATCAATTTAGCGTATCAAAACGTAGTATACTTTCTGCACCAAGTTTCAATCGACATCTGATATTGATGGTACGGTATATTATAACCATTAATCTTTTTTATGAGAAAATACAAATTGACAGGACGAATGTTTTCTTGCCTCTACACCACTTGCTACCAGGCTGATGATTAAGGAACCGCTGCACTCTTCTTCTAGCAAGGAAATTTAAAATTCATTGCTTTAGTTCAAAGCCTCTAGACACTTCAGATATGTCATACAAACATATTATTCTGAAATATAAATAGGAGGTTTAATTTATGCGTGAACATGCGTACACAAAACAGTAACATACACAGCTTTTTCCTGTATCCACAATAAAGCATGTCAATAAACCCTATATACCTCAAGGCCAGATACTTTTAACCGGTTACCACCTATTGAAAGGGTAAATCTACATCATTTGCAACAAGAGGTGTGGAAACAACTATCATGAAAAAAAAAAAAAAAAAAAAGGAAAAAACATTACCTTGCAATCCAACTCCAAAGCTTCTTTCTTTTATACATACTAATTGATATTCAACCGGGACAACATTATATATATATATATATATATATATATATATTGCTAACTGAAGGCTACCAAACATACTTATACTTTGCATATCTTAGTTCAAACCATCCTCTGTACATATGTACTCCTTTATTCTTTGCAGACCTTCTTTAGACTGGCTTGACTGCATCACCTTTGGGCATGCATAAGTTTATCATTTTCCTTCTCGAATTGTTGAGGAAACCGTTAACAGATCACGCAAGAAATATTTGGATTCTCCTCAACAGGCTCCACGTAGTAGTACCCCGTCATACAAGGATTGAAATGCGGGTATGCCTTGAGAAACTCCTCCTCCACTAGCTTCTTCTTCGCCTCCTCTTCTTTCTTCTTGCCATCATCCTTCTTGGGCTCCTCTTTGGCTGGCCCGACCGAAAGAATATCGGTGGGCCCGGATTGCCTCAACTTCTTCACAACTAGAAACGGGTCAACGACTCCGGTCACCGTTAGTTTCCCCATCTCTGCGGTTATGGAGTCAATACCTGTTGAAAGAATGGACCCTTAAAAAGTTACATTCTTATTCATACATAAGAAAGAAAGAAAGAAAGAAAAGAAAGCAATTATTTTTAGATGACTCTTTTGCTACGATTCAGTAGGATTCAGTAGGATTCTTGGTTTTAATGAGGCAATTTGAAACAAGAAAGCTTTTGATAGCACTTATGCTTCACAGTTGTTACCTTGGATGGTGGAGACTGCTTTCATAATCTTCCTTTTGTCCTCGTTATCATGCAAGTTCACTCTCAACACAATCTTCTGCGATTAGCACAAGCAATCGAGTCTATTAGTTCTGAACTCCATGAGAAGAATACAAATAAATAATGCAATCAAGAAGAGAGATGAAAGAATAACAAGAAGAGAATTCCACCAAGAAATATTCCTCGGATCCAAAAGAAAAGAACAAAAACCAAAAAGTTGACAAAGCGAAGGAAAAACGAAGGAACAAAAAAAAAAAAAAAAAGCCCATCAGCTTACAAAAGACTCCTTTTTGCAAAGCCTAAGCCTTCCAACACACAAATCCATTAATCACTCTCAAAATTAATTGATGATACAGATAGCAAAGATCTAACCTTCGCCTGTGCAGCCATCTTAGACAGTCACGGATGGAAGAGGAGGAGGAGGAGGAGGAGGAGGAGGAATGGAAAGCAGGGAGAAGGCGATGGCAGAGCGAGAAGAGTACTAAGAGAAAAGGGTGCTCGCTAGTAGCAGCGGATGACGCGGTCTTCTAAGAAGGGAGGGGCGGACGTATATAGAGGATGGTTGGGTTCCAGATGGGCGTGGCAAGCAAAGGCGTTCGTGGTCTTGGCGTGCTGTGGCTTGGCCTGGCCTGGCCTGGTTTGGAGCCGCTTGAGGACGGCGAGAGGGTGGGTCGTTGCGTCTTGACGCGCTCTGCCTTGCGGTGGGCTCAAGTCGAGCGGTCCCTACCGCCAGCCTGTCGACTTCTCTTGGTCCGGAACAAAATGGCGGAATCCAAGACGATCCGAATCGGTCCAAAGCGTGCCTTGGAATATTTGCTTCGCCGGCAGGAGAAACGGGTCAAATAATCTTGCTTCACTGGCTGGCACCTGCCACTCGTTCTCGAGTGCGCTGATGGTAGGAGAGGTCTATTGCCGTTTTCCTGTCTACATTTTTCGGGGAAATGAGGACCAAAAGGCCAAGCTTCGCAGTGGCAGACCAGAAAAGAGTCCCAATAATTGGTCGCTTGCTTCGCATGGTCATGTTTAAAAAGAAAAGAAGTGCAACTCTAGAAGGTGGAGTGACTTTGACATTGGTTGTGATCGTTGTGGAAGAATGGGATTGCTTTTTGGAGATATTTTTCACAGAAAATAAAAAAATAAAATTTTATATTTAAATTTAATATTTTTTTTAAAATAAAAATTAATATATATATATATATTAAGTTTGTCAATTGTATATTAGATATGAAAAAAAATTACTATCTTTATCATGATTCTCTTTCTTCATCAATCACCATCTTTAATGCTACAGTGATCACGACGGTACCCTTCGTCATCATCATTCTCCTCCATCATCGTATCTCCATTAGTACCTTCACTATCGCCATCAATACCTTCATCGTTCATCACCATTATCACTGTAGCTTTGCTACCCACTACTTTCACCATCATGTCTATGTCACTTGCCACTATACCTCTACAACCTCCACCCTATTAAGACTATTAGGACTGCCATCATACCTTTATCGTTTACTACAACCATAGCCAGTACCACTCTCTCCACCACCCATTCTACTACTATTACTATATATCCATCACATCCATCATTCTTCACTACCACCGCTACTATTATTACTATACCTTTACTAATCACAATCACTACCATCATATTTATGCTATCTACCACCATCATCACCCTCCTTTACTATCCATCGTCATACTTTCATCCTCCACTATCATTACCTGCCACCACCGACTATTACCATCACCACCATACCTTCATCATTTATTATTGTTGACACCATACTTATACCACTTACTATTACCATCAGTGCCATCTCTGTCCATCATCAATCATTCTTTATGATCCATAATTTTTTTAACTTTTAAAATAAAAAATAATTTTTAATTTTCAATAAATAAATTTATTTTTAAATTTTTATAAATAAAAAAATTCAGTAATAAAGATAAAAATTAAAGATGAAAAATAGAAAATATTTCCTATAATTATTTCTTGGGCTCCCATAACAATGGAACCATACTTTTCTCACTTTTTGACTAAAATAAAATCATGGAACGTTATAAAGTAAATTTGACCCACCACTCATGTAAATCATAGGATATTACATATGAACTTGTGATTGGATTTCCATTCGGATTCTTGTTTTTGACGAGAACGATAAGATTTAAAAAGAAGTTAGACCCTATCTTGGCATACGCTTAGTTCTACAATGCTGTCTACTAAGTTAATTTTCTTTATTACCCAAAAATGGTGATGGTGATGGTGGTGGTGGGATTTTTTTGTCAAAGCGATGCATCATTATATTTTAATTTTTTTTTGAACTTTGGCCCCTCGAAAGCGAACTCCTAGCACCATTTCTTCGAACGGTAGGGTGAATGATGCAGCCATAGACATTTTGTGTCAGCATAAATGACGCATGGCATGTTGTGGATGAGATTGTTGTGGCTCCTCTATTCAACGTCCGTGAGAAGGCAAGTGCTTGCTGGCCAAGGCATTGACGGAGGTTCAATGACGAAGAACAAAACAAATGTGGTTTAACTTTTTCTTTTTGATAATAATTGATTTATGGCTTATTTGATTACGGAATAAGTGATGCTGTATAAAAATAGTGCAATTCTGATCCACAACTGTAGTGTCTTTTTAGAGGGAATAAAAAAATAATAGAGATGGATGGAATAACTTTTGCCTCTCCTTTCACCTTTTTACCATACTCTACCATTCTATCATATGAGAGAGAGAGAGAGAGAGAGAGAGAGAGAGAGGAATCATCACCTGCCTCAGAGCCCCTGCCTTCTTGCAACGAGACCTTGGCAATTCTCAAGGGCTTTAGATCATTATCCAAGCCATGGTGATGGCTTGATTGAGGTCCAGTTGGAATTGTTCCAACAAAGGGCTTGATATGAGTGGTATTTTTCGCTACAAGCAGTCAGGGCAATCGTTGAGATCGGAATGGCCTCATCCATGTGCTATATCCTCCCTCTCATGGTCCCTTAATTATGAGTAACAAATTGTATAAACAGATCATAAATAGATTAGATCAACTTCAAAATCTAATGATAAATGGATCAATCTGAATCCAATCCATTTATTAATTAGGTTAGAAATCTAAATCCAATCTTGATTTGTCTATATATTACATGGGTTATACGATATGACCCGTATAATCCACTTAATAATTAGATCATTTTAGGTTGATACGGATTCATGACCAATATGCTTCGTATAATCCATGTAACATGTGTCACCCGTTTAGCATTTCTTTATACATGCATTATAGTTAGATTTTTAGAAATTTAAGGATTAAGGTTTTGAGTTATAAATTGTGATGTTATATCTATCCAGTGTAATTTTAATTATCTCCACTCCATTTTCATCCAATCATTGGATCTTATATGATAATAAAATAATAAATAATTAAAGAGTGACATTAACTTTGATAAATAGGCTTGATGGATTATCTCTGGATTGATGTATCAGGTTAGAGGAATTAACTTATTTAATAATCGAATCAATTATGAGTCAATTTTTGGTTAACGAGTCAATCCAAAACCCGATCTGTTTATTAATTGCATCTAATGAGTCAATCCGATTTTGACTCAAACTTATTTATGCTCAATTTAAACTCGCAAACTTTGTGACTCTATGCCTAATTTGAGTCGTGTTCAAAAATTATGCCCAAAATTACCACCCTTATCCCTGTAGTCTAATGTCATAGCGATCGTAATAGTCCCTTAGCTTGGTTTGAGGTTTTGGCCTAATGCCTTCCATGTCTTATTGTTCGATAAGCAAATGCACCACTCAATCAACGTATGGTTGCTAATTTTTTCAAATTGATAATGACATGATATTATGGCCTAAAAATAAAAAGGTATGGCTTGTCCTAGAAGACAAGTTTTTTTTTTTTTTTTCTTTTATCTTTGATGGCAATATTAATTTGTTGAAAAAATGACCAATAAAATGGAATTATAGATGAACAAAGCATTTACATAGGGAGGCATTTGATTCATGGAATACTAAAAGATTTCCAAATATTCTATGTAAATATTTTAAGATCCCCATATTTGGTGAAGTAAATTTAGGGCTCCATATAGACATTTAATTAGCCCATGAAAATCGCATTACTACAAAATATGATAATATGATTACTACCAAGAGAAGTGGTAATAAATTCTTGAACCAAAAAAAAATGCCACTTAAGCAATTTGTATATTATATAGATATAAATTAATTATATATAAAGATTATTATGAAACATATATAATTAATATTATAAATTTTTAAATATAATATGTTATATTAAAATTTTAATTAATTTTTAGTATATATTAATATAAATAAGAAAAAATTTATTATGTTAAATTATATATAATAATTAATTATTCTAATATAATTTTTTAACATAATTATTATCATAAATATTATATTATTTTAATACTATATAATAAATAGTGTATATTATGAATATAATATATATTTTATATTATAAATATATATTAATATTTTTGTTAATATAATAAATATATAATAATTATTATGATTATTATGATAATATTATATATTATTATTAATATTTTTGTAATATTTAATTATATTTAATAATCATAATTATTTAATTATATTAATATTAGCGATAAATGCACTTTACCCATTTAAGGTATAGCTTAATTTTACTTAGCCTATTCGTAGTTTAAAAGGTGACACTTAACTCCGTTCGAGTTCAAGTCTGTTACATCCTATTATCGCTTGATGGTTTATTTGGCATTGGATGATCAAGAAAAAAAGGGGAAGAAAAATGGAAGAACATTAGAAAATAGGCAAAGAAGAGATGTAAGGGTCGATTTTACTTAGATTTTTTTAAAAAAATCATCAAATTCTTCATCATTTGAAGTCCATTTCCATCAAATCGGTCGACATTAGCGTGCAGTTCAAAAATTTTAGTCTTTAATTCAAGATAAGTATTGAATTTGAATTTTAAATTTTATTAGACTTTGAAATTGAAATGAAGATATTTTTGATTGGATATAATCCAAAGAGCACTTACATCATCTTAATTTATAAAAATTTGCAAGTTATTCATGAAAATCTATCAAAATATTTCAAATTCAAACAAAAATTGTGAGGTACTTTACCAAATCTATCAGGTGCGATAAAAAGAGCCTTGATTCTCAAGGAGAAAAATTACTTTAAAGTCGGAAAAAATGTTGCTTCTCGGCTTAAAAAGGTTTTATTTTTTAAATTTGAGAAAAAATTGGTAGACATCAGTATTTTGAATACTTAGACGTTACATACTGAGATGGGTAACAGGACGTAATAGATTTGGGTAAAACTTAGAGGTTAAGTGCTTTTAAACTATGTATGAGCTAAGTGAACTTGAGTTATACCTCAGATAAATAAAGTGCATTTATCCCATAATATTATATTTATAAATATTAATATATTTTTATATAAATTTATTTATAGTAAAATATAATTTTATATAATATATAATTAAAATAATTATATTATATGTTTATAATACATTCCATTACTGCATGTTAATTATATGTTTGATATAATATTATTAATAATAATCTGTATTATATTGTATAAAAATAATATATTTAATGATTATGAATTTTAATTTCTTTTTAACGTGTAAATAAAAATATCTTTAAAAATTGTAATTTATTTTCCAGCCGAATTTCTTGTTTCAGAGGCCGGCACTTGCCACTTGTCATTGAGAGTGATCCGGCATTTAAATCTTGATGGTAGGAGTAGGCTACCGTCATTTTCCGGTCCACATTTTGCGATGAAACAGCAAGCAACAACGCCAAGCTTCGCAGCAAAGGCCAAAAAAACAATAATAATAATAATAAAAGAGTCTCATTGATTGGCCACCAGTCTCGCATGGTCGTCGAGTCTACAAATAGTGAAAAGGAAAAGTGCTGGAGACTTAGGCGGTGGCGTACGTGACTTTGATATCCCCTGCGATGGTTCCCCGCCTTGTTTTGTTTTGGTGCGGAAGAAGGGGAATGCTTTTAAAAATATCTTCTTATGAAAAATAAAAAACAAAATTTTATATTTAAATTTAATATTAAAAATAAATTTTTAAAAAAAAATTATATTTTTTATTTTTTAAATATATATAAATTTTTAATCATCACTATACTTTCACTATCACCATCACCATATCTCTATCTTCCATTTTTAGTGCCATCACCGTTACCATTATACTGTTATCTTTCTTCATCGCCCTCCATTACTGCTACCCATCATTGATGCCACCAACCTACATCATCATTCATCATCATGCCTTCACTATCAACCATCACCATCAATGTCATGACTACTACCACTATGCCATTACCCATTATCAACATTATGACCATCACCCATTATCAACATTATGATCATCACCATCGTCACTCTCCTTCACCATTTTTCACCACTACACCCTTTTTACCACCACCACTATGCTGTACCTTCGCTAACCATTACACAATCATCACCATCAATATAGTTATACCACCCACCACTATCTTGTCTCTCCTTGACTATCCCTAACATATTCTCAACATCTATCATTTCTGTTACCATATCTTACTGCCGTGTGGCTCACCACCAGCAATTTTGATATCTTCATCATTAATCATCTTTTAGGTTCCATCTTTTTTTTAAATTTTTTATTAAAAATAATTTTTCATTTTTAATAAATAAATATATATATATTTTTAATTTTTTTTAATAAAAAAAATTAATAATTGAATAAGCATACGCAATAAAAAATTAATAAAACTAAAAAGGCGCTTGAGAAGAAAAAAATCAAATAATACTTTTCTTTTCTTTTCTTTTCTTTTTTGGTAAAATCATGGATCATTTATAAAGTAAAATTGAACCATAACTCATATACTTTATAAGATTTAAAAAGGTATAAGAATCTAAATCGGTGTATGCTTGGCTTTTTATGGGTTTATGCGTTGCGCTCTTAATCACTTCTCAAGGTCTACAATGCTGCCTACTATGTTAATTTTCTTTATTACGAAATATGATGATGGTGAGATTTTTTATCGCATCATCATCATTACCATGGCCCCTTGAAAGCATACTCCAAGCGCAATTTCTTCGTAGGATAGGCCGGCCGACAGGGTGACCGATGCAACCAAAGACATTTGTATCAGCATAAATGACGTATGGCATGTTGCGCATGAAACTGCTGTGGCTCCCACTCCAGTCAAGCTCCTTGAGAAGCCATGTGCTTGCCAGCCAAGCCATTGACGGTTTCAATGACTAATGACAAGCATACAAATTACAAACCCCAAGCCAACTGTAGTTTAATATATATATATATATAATTAAATTTAAATTCAATTACCTCCTCTATTTTTAAGATCCATATAGCTAATAAATTTTAAAAATTAAAAAAATATAATAACTTTAAAATCCTTATAAACCTATTTCCCTCTCTCTCTCTCTCTCTCTCTCTCTCTCTCTCTCTCTCTATATATATATATATATATATATATATATATATATATATATATATATATATTGATAATAGTTAATTTATAGCTTGTTTGATTGCAGAATAAGTGATGCTATCTTGTAAGCAATAAAATAAGCACATGAATAATTTTTATTATTAAATTGGAATCCGTTAGACTACCTCACAAAAGCCTAAACATAAAAATTGTTGCTCTCACTTGTTTTCACTTGCAAAGCCGTAACCCAACCAGACACATATACATAGGTTAGAGAGAATAATAAAATCAAATCCTTATAAAAGATTAATTCCCGTACCAACACCAACAAGAACGTTGGACAACCTTTCAAAATCTATTCTAAATAAGTATTCTACCTTCATGCTTCGTTTACTTTCTAACATATGTGGACTTATTCAGCCAAACGGTATAGCTTTTCAAAAGTAGCACACTTCTCATCCACAACTGCTATATCATTTTAGAGGGAATAAAAAAATAATAGAGGTGGATGGAATAACTTTAACCCCTAGCTACGATCTAAAATTATCCCTCTCAAGAAGTTGTATTTTGCCTCTCCTTCCACCTTTTACGATCACTCCTACCTTTCTATCAGGACTTGGCCTGAGAGTACGGCATGCCGCATTACCATGATTACATTGGTCTTTTCCGGGGCTTCATTTGAGGCTATGACTTGATGTCATGCTAAATTATGTCTTACCATATCTTACCATTCAACAAGCAGCTATTGTTGGAAGTAAATGTGACCTTGATGACCAAATGAAACGTTTGTTGGGAATAAATGGAGCCTTCATGACCCCATGAAAGATTAACATGAATAAATGTAAAATATATATAATCAAAATGTATTGAACAATGAATGATTTAATGATCAAAGCTATGTGCCATAATTGTTCAATGCATTCATTAGATAATAGTCTCCCAAATTAAATATGTACATCACATTGGTTAATCAATGCTGTAAAATTCAATGAGAAAGATGAGGAGCTCTAATATATAATAAGAGAATATAAGAAGTCCTATTTATGATACTATCACTCATGATAAGAGCCATAATTTATGACAAAAAGGTGAAAAATTCTATAACTCTGATAAGAGTCTTACTTAATGATAAGTGACTCTTTTGATGGATAGAGTCTATTTTGGCGCACTATATAAAGAAGTTTTTAATCTCTCTCTACAAATATATAGTTTGTTAGATCTCCATCCTTAACAACAAATATAAAAATGAGTGAGAAGAAAGAAGATCAAGCTAATTTGGCTCAAGATTTTTGGACGTGTTCATTATAGTATTAAGTGAAGTTCTTCTATTTTCTTTTAAATTGTTCAAGGTATGATGATGTTAGTAATTGCATAATTAATTTTGATCTTCTACTTATAACAAGTAGGTATTCTTATGATTCAAAAAGTAAAGCCCAAGATCTTTATTTTTCTAACATCTACACCACTCAAGCGATGCATAATTGTTGATAATTTTTTAAATTTAATAACAGTGCAATATTGTGGCCAAAATTGGGCAGGCATGGTAGGCAAGTATTTTTTTTTCCTTTTAGCTTTGACGGCAGTAGTAATTTGTTGAAGGAAATGGGCAACGCAATGGAATTGTTGACGGACGGAGCGTTTATAGAGACGGTAATAGTTGGTTAAAAGCAGGTTGTCAAGTTCCCCAACGTCCTACGATCTGCTCTTTTCTTCCAAAACCTCACAGAGCCCAGACAGAGATGGTACGCAGTTGAGCATTATAGACCAGTCAAGTAATCCAAGGAGAAAGAGCTGATTTCCCCTAAAAAAATCAATGCAATGTACTTGAGAGTTGATCATGTTTCTTTGGAAAAGTTTCATTATTCCTACCTAGCGTCATAGCTTAGAGATTTCAAGTTATAGATATCCATCGTAAGGATAAGGATCTCCTCTTTTTAGCTGGAGGATAAGGACAAAACTTGGAAAAAGATTTTAAGAGATGATACGTCATGTAACTCAACATTTTCTCTTCTTTGCTTCTCTCTCTCTCTCTCTCTCTTTCTTTTTTTAAAGTTAACTCAGCACGTTCTCTTAATGAGCACTAAAATGAATTTTTTGTCAGATTGCTAGAACCTAAACAAGCATTTTGGCATCATGGTTTAAATTAATAGCCGTTTCAATGATTCTGAAGGGCTCTACTATATTATAAATATCCATAATGGGTATTTAAATCATATTCGGCTGTTGTTCTGTTGTAACGCGCCGGGTGCCCATGTCAGCACTGTGTCTTCATTGATAGCTTAAAGCAGGAAACGAGCAAGCAGCAGCATCAGTAGACTAAAACTTTTATAAGTGAAAAAATTCTGGCTCAATTAACCAATACAAAGAAGCTGAAGTACATGGATTAGTTTGATGCAGTTTCCAACTTAAGATTGCTGGCAGTCAAACAAGTAATCAAAGGGTGAATAGCCGAAGTCTCCTAGCCATTTAATTGACTACTGTCTCAAGTAATATAACGGGGATCATCTGCAGGTTTGTTCTGTACTTCTTTCTTTTTTTTCCCCTGAATATTAGTAGATCACCTATGATAAGACTGAGGCTAGGTTGACCATGATTGCTTCATCACCAACTAGAAAGATATTTGTGAGATAAGTAGCTGGGAGACCTGACAACATACCAGCCATAACAACAATTACTTGCATCCTTGACAACTCTAGTCCTGCAATGCATGAGACACGGTAGTACGCCAAATACTAATGCTCGACAAAATTAGTTAAGACTCCTCAAATTGTCCCCAATAATTTCACCATCAGTGAGAACTGAGTGGGAAAGTTGCTGATGATCTGACAATGAGAAAAATGCTCCATTTGTGTTCTTTATATATCGTCCAGGGAAGGTATTCAGGTTAACTATACAGAGGTGATTCAGATTAGAAGACCCCAAAATTCTCAAAATCATGCCACCAGCCTAAATTCCCCCAGAGGAAAACTACACAGTTTGCCAAACACTCGTTAACATTAGCTTTTGTACTCTGGCAACACTTCAAATAAGCAGTGCTGCTTTGTACCCTCCTATACCCTTACAAGAATAAATACAAGACATGGGTCCTTTCATCTCCAGAAATGTATATTCACAACAGTTGGTTGCATGTATGTCTGCTGGATGGAAAGAGCAAATGGTAAGTAAGGATGAAACAGGAATGACGAAATTCTCTTTGGCCTGCCATCAGAACCACCAGCCTCAGGTCCTATACAAAAAAATCGAAGATCCCATAATTCATTAGTGAAGCAATGGACGAATTCTGAAACAGCTTACATACTCATCACTGAATCTATTGTAAAAATGAGTGGTGGGCATATTATTGTTGTGAGGATAATTATGTCTTGAACTCATGTCAGTCTCTGTCAACTAGGAAGCCTATGAAAGTATGCAACCGAAATTACAAGATGGTCCATAAAAATGGGGCAGGTTTCTCTTATCAGATTATATGGGTAAAATGCATCACATTCACTGGGACTTTCGCAAGGAAGGCAGTAGTCACTCTGATAGAAGAGTGAAGAAGCATTGATGGGAACATCTTGGACACCTCTGTAGGCTGAGAATGAAGAACAGTATAGTTGTATCTATCAGCAAAAATGCACTACAAAATATGAGAAAGCAATAGCTGATTGTTGTCAGAGAGGCTGAACACAAGTCAAGAGTGCGAGTTGAAGCACAAGCAAGAGTCAGTTTACCAAAAACGGAAAAGCACAAGCCAAAGCATGGTGCCAAAACAGGATGACATTATTGGGTCATGCTATTCATAATATGACCTAAGGAATTCTCCCTAAAACTTTGATCCGGTTAATCATCTGAGGCGTACCTGGTTTTATCTTGAACTTAAGGATATTCGGTTGCCTCCTTGAAATAAACTTTATAGGATGTTCAGTGGAGTGTCTATGGCGATCTATTGCTGAAATCAGCTACAAAGGACAAAAGCAACTATCAGGCAACAGTTGTAACATAATTGCAATGATGTAAAAGCATTCAACCTACATGTTGATTACCCTCTAAACAGCCAGTCAGAAACAACTATTCAATATTATAACCATTAATAACAGTGCCAAAACAAATTTATAATTTTAAAAAACATAGACTTATGATTTGTGCTTATATCTTATTATCTGACAAGCCAAATCCCACCATACTTGAAAAGCAGACCAGAACTGACACTATATAGAGATAAGACATGGAAAATGAAATTATGTGGAAGTGTGGGATTTCTGTCAACCAAACAGTTGGCATAAGCTTGTTTATTTTAACAGGAATTAGTTTAACAATAAGTTTGATACAACAAAGTAATATTAATATCCTAACACAGGGATATTAGATACAATTTGCCATCACATCTACGACAGGTTAATCATCCAGCTGATGTCATGTTATGCTAGAAACTGCATAATTTATGATGTATAAATATTCCAAATGTTAAGCTCAATATATATTTTCATTAACTGAACCCATCATTTAGATATGGCTTTACCATGTCACATAATGGCTTCTTCTTCCCATGCTCCGAAGATAATAATTGGTGCTACCACAGCATGTGGCAGACAAACAGGATTGGAGTATATTACAAATTATAAATTTTATGTTTCTATTGATAATAGAGTCAATTATGTCCTATTTATTAAACAAGAATGGGAAGATGGATGATTGGACATCTTTCATCAAACAAGCAGCTCATTTATCTCTTTTGCTCTTACCTTAATCAACAATATACAAAGGGAAGAATAACAAGGAGAGAGTTTTTTTCTCTTATCAGCAACACCAAAAAAGGAAGAATAATGAGAGGGGAAGGGGAAGAGCAAAATAGAGAGTGCTGAGGATTGGGAAAGGGGGGGAGGAACATTTAGATGTGGTATGTCATACCAACTTGAAAGTTCATAGAACTTTATAAGGGAGCAGAGGATCGCTAAGTTCATAGAACTTTATAAGATTCCATATCTGACTTGAAACCCAGAAACATGGCACGTTATACTAGTGCCTACCATCTTGTACCAGGCATACCATACCAACACTGAACTTGATACTGGTGTGTACCAAGTCTCTGTATGCTGAATCGACCCACGTATCAAACATTCGACATTGCACTAGTATTGTATTGGTATGAGATTTAGCACCGAGATGGCAAACCTTGCTCAGAAATGCCAATTCTCATTAAACCAAGTTATCAGAAAAAGATAGGGACAACAAATTTGCACAAATGCAAATATTAATGATTTTTTTTTTTAATGGGTCATTCAGCTTACACCTTTGGCTCTAGGATAAGCTTTACACATCACCCATAAAGTGAGGTATCAAATTTAGATGGGTGGCATCAGTTTTGGTTTCAGCAATTTTACATGAAAATAAAAAAGGGTAAGAAAAGAATATAAAAAGTAGTGAGAAGTTGAATTAGTTGCACTATTTTATTCACAGGGCTAAACAATTATTGAATAGAACTGTAAAAATTATATAACATATAAAAAGAATAAGTTAAAAAGTGTAGAACTTAATGCCATCAGATATAAACTATACATCATGAATTCTAAAAATTTGATGACATTACAAAAATACCAATATAAAATTTAAAAAAACATAACACTTAAATAGTATAATTTGGCAACTGCAAATAACTCCTTGATCAGTACCAATACGTCATTTCTGCCAAATATTAATGGTCACTATCATATAAAAAGGGATTCTTTAGTCGCTGCACTTTGAGGAGCCCAAGGAGGAAACTCTCCTCAAGTTGGGATTTCTATGAATTTATGCAGAATAAAAGCTTATCAAAATTAAGAACCTAATATAGAAAATGAAATTCAAACAATTTCAGAGTTGCATTAGTATCTAATCCATGCTTAAATCTTTTTTAAACTTATCCGGCATCTAAAATCTTTAGCAGCCACATGCGTTGGCATGTAAATTATGACTAGTTATTTTAAAGTTTAATACACAATCTTAATGTTTTATCAATGGTTGTGAATGTATAGAACCATATGCTATCAGGTATAAACTATACATCATAAATTTAAAAAATTTGATAATATCGCACAAAAATACTAATACAAGATTTATAAACATAATATTCAAATAGTATAAATTGCAACGGCATATAGCTCATTGATTAGTACTGATGTCATTTCTATCATATACTAATAGTCAAGGTTTTAAATCTAATAGGACAGGGCCATTCCGATTTTTCATTAAATGAGACGTGTTGACATCCCAACTCCGATCTCCTAATACACACTGATTGGGACGATGTCGAGGTGGGACCATCTTGATGCTTCAGACAGCAACCCATCTTGACATTCCACGAGATGTCCTATTGGGATTTGAAATCGTGCTAATAGTCACTATCATCATGCACTTGTGGTTGTCACTATCGTTGTAACATGACTGCAATACAAATCATAAATTCATTTTTGGTTGTTTATGTTTTTGCATAACTCCGTCTATGTGTAAAATATGAGTTTTGTATATAGTCAATTCCAAACCTAGAGGATGGTTGCAGTACGTTAATGTTCTGCATAAAACTATAGTCACACTCTATAAACAGAAATCCAATAGAAAAAATTATTGAAGCATCTCCTACTTGCAATGTGCCACATCGGATCTTGAATGTTGGGCAAAGGTTAGCTAGAGCGTTCCTTGGATCAAATAAAGATGAATAAGTTATTAAATAAAAATTACGTAAATAATTTAGAATGCTTTACTGGTCCAATTGAGGATAGAAATATCACGTACACTTGTACAATTAGGATATTTGAGATAAAAAGGCTATGAAAAAGATGAAAATAGAGAGTAATGGGATCTGACAAAATTCCTATCGAGATTTATAAATGTTCAAGTGATGCAGGAGTAACTTGGGTAGCAAATTTATTTAATAAAATATTAAAGACTAAGAAGAAGCCTGATAAATGGTGAAAGAGCACAATAATACTGATTTATAAGAATAAAGGTGATATTCAAAACTGCTCTAACTATCATGATATTAAACTCATGAACCATACTATAAAACTTTAAGAGAGGATAACTGAACATAGGTTGAAATGTGATACAAAAAGTTTAGAGAAACAATTTAGATTTATACTAAGAAGGTTGACCATAAAAGCTATTTTTCTTCTAAGGAGGTTAGCGGAGAAGTATAAAGAAAAGAGACAAAATCCTCATGTGGTTTTTATTGATTTAGAGAAAACATATGATAGACTCCTTAGAAAAGTCTTATGATGAGAGTTAGAAAAGAAAAAATTACTCGTTGGATATATTAACATAATAAAGAATATATATGATAGAGCAATTACTAATGTAAGAATTACTGACAGTAATACCAGTAAATTTTTAATTATAGTAGGTTTACACCAAAAATCTACTTTTAGTTCTTACCTTCTTGTGTTAGTTATGGTTTAGCTTACTAGTTATACTCAAAATGATATTCAATGATGGATGTTATTTGCAAATGAAATAGTACTAGCAAATAAAACTAGGCCTAGTGTTAATTATAAATTGGAATTATAGAGAAATGCATTAGAATTTAAAGATTTTAGATTAATTAGGACGAAAATATAATACAAAGAATGCAATTTTAGTACAATTAAAAATAAAGATGAATGTAGAATAAAGTTAGAGATCATGAAGTTCCTAAAAATGATTTTTATATTTAGGATCGATTATTCATAAGAAGGGAAAGATTGAGGATAATGTCCAAGAATCAAAGCAAGTTGGATAAAATAGAGAAGTGCAACTAAAATATTATGTGATTATAGAATACCAACCAAGCTGAAATAAAAATTTTATAAGACCTATTATGCTTTATAATATGAAATGTTGGGCAATGAAAAATCACATATACATAAGATAAATATAGTTGAAATGAGAATGTTGAGATGGATATGTGATAAATATAGTTGAAATGAAAATGTTGAGATGGATGTGATAATACAAGAAAAGATAAAATAAAAAATAAAGTCATTCATAAAAAAGATAAAGGTCACACCAATTAAGAACAAAATGAAAGAAAGATGACTTAAATGATTTGCACATTTGCAATATAAACCTAGGGATACACCGATACAAAAGAATAATTTAATTCATGTAAAAGGAAAAAGAGGTAGAACTAAGTCGAAAATTACATGAAAGAAAGTAATAAAAAAAGGTTTAATATCTTTACATCATACAGAAAATATAACTCTAAACTAAGCAAAATAAAGAAAAAGGATTTATATAGTGAACCCCAATTAGTTTGGGATTAAGGCTTTGATATTGTTTGCTACCGTTAGTTGTTTGTGTTTTTTCAAATGCATATGAAGCAAATTTGTATTATAGAATGCAACCAACACTATGAAACCTCATCAAACAGACATAAGATTAAATGAAATTAGAAATAGTACAAGTTAACCTTCAAAGAAAAAAGAACTGCCACTTTTGAACACAATGAAAATTATGATGAACAAGGTGACAAATAAAATTAAGTCATCCCAATTTTCACAAATATAATAAACATAAACTTTGAATGAATAGATCAGACCTTTTCATCATACCGAAAGAGTGATAGGTCAAAATATGGTGAAGGGCTTTGGGACTGGCAAGCACATGGTAACGAAGTCATCATCTTCTTCACAAACTGTCAACAAAAAATAACATATAATAACTCAAAATATAGATGGCATACAAAGAACTAACAATCGTCAATATACTGAAAAAATAAAAACTGAAACAAAATAAAAACATTGGAATAACAAGCCATGTTCCAGTTTTAAACAACTGAACCACCGTTAAAAAGTAAATAAGAGATAATCAATTGTTTAAAGCATACGCTCCAATCCTGAATTCTGATACAATGAAATGCAAAGTATCCCAAAAATAAAATGGAATGAAACATGTTCAGGACATAAAACATTTAGCCTCCTAAAATTTCTTAGATATTTAGAACAAATTCTAAGATGGAATAGCTACCTAAACAAATAAAGTTAACCATCACATCTAGCTTATAGAAAGAGTATTTGGTGAAGCATGGATCAACTAATTAAATTATATTTCTATAGAAAAATGCATTATAATCTTTACATAACTAATCAATGAGGTAAAAGAGGTATGCATGGAGCTAAAAACCTCCAGAACTAAGGTTTACCTGTGAGATGCTGTTTGCTTTATTTTTAATGCACCAAAGCTGTTCAAGAGCATGGCCGTTATTGGAGTGAGATGATATAAAATTTGCATGCAAAGAATTTCTCAAATTTGCATGAAAATGGTCATAGAATTGTTCAAACAATGAGTAAAGCTCCTCTGAAGAATTCTGCAGAAAACAAAACATAAATAGAAATAAATTGATCCAAAATGCTATTCTAACAATGAGCACATTGGCATAAAACAACTACCTGATAAAATGCAACAATCTCTGCTGTTTCCATGTTATACACAGCAAAGAATGCTGGATGTTGTTCAGTGCTTCGGGCAATCTAAATTTTAAATACACAGAAAATTCAAAATTTGATTGAAAAAAATCACAGAAACGAACAAGATTAAAAATATAATAACATTTTGGCACATGAAAGTGAATGTAGTTCTCCAAGAAGTAATACAATCCAATGATACTTACCCCTCCATCCACACTCCCAAACTTAATTAAAAGATGATGACGATCCAAGAACTGCACCTGTTCAGAGTGTTCCAGTAAGCTACAAATATTGTTGGAACAAATTCTTGAGATTATAAGAAAAAATCGCAAGAAAAATCAGAAATTATGGTTCTATGCAATCAACATATACAAAATTTGAAAAAAAAAATTCTCATGGAAATTCATCTCAATGTGAAACAAAAATCAAAAACTTACAACATGTTAACCAAAACTGTGAACACAAACATAAAAGAAAGCATGAATGATGCATACCTTCAACATGATGAGATCAACATAATCTTGAAAGTGAAAATAGAACTTCTTCTTTAGATGTTGAACCCTCTGGAACAAAAGCTTGATTTCACCGTTAGCCATATTGAAACAACTCTTTCATAGTCAAACCAAAAGTGCATTACCAATAAAAAAGAAACTGTAGAAGAAAGAAATATTGCTTTTTAATTGTCAATGTTGTAGAGACAAAGGTTTTAAATCTTATGCGACAAGGTGTTCCAATTTTTTCACAAAACGAAAAATCTCACGTCTCATCCCGTTCCAATCCTTGATCCGATCAAGTGTCCCAGTACCTGCTTGAGATGCTTTTTCTTAAAAAAAAATATATTTGTGAAACTTTAATGTTTTATATGATTTTTAAACATATTTGAACTTCAAAAGTTATATTTTTATGATAAATTAGATTTATTTAAAATTGATACTATAATATATTATGGCCAAGGTAGAACAGGACAGAATAATCAAGATCGGTCTTGTAAGCTCTCTGGAATGAAACGAGATGGCCATCTCGACCCCCGTTCTGCCAAGACTTGAATCACTGCCGTAAGATATCATAGTGCCTATCTACCACCTAGGTGTTATAACTAGAAAGCATGGATGTGTTTTAGGTACACGTGCCACATAAGCCCCACTAAGATAGGATGTTGTTATGCATTTTTTTTTAAAAAAAATCAAATAACCAAGGGCCATTGTAGCAGGTATTGGTACCATACCGATACTGGGCCGGTATGGTTCAAAGAAGTGTGAGAGTGCTCATTTTATCCTCTACAACCTGGAAGTCCACATGCTGTTTTTAGTCAGAAGCGTTCCCAGCAGCTTCATTTGAAAGTGTAGCCTGGCATGTTTCACTATGCAAGCAGGCATATTTACCCATTTGGATTAGGTCTACAAGCTTCAAAGTAGACCAGTCACTATTTAATTTAATAGTACTGCTATGTTTCCCTCATTATGTCCCAAGAAAGGGTGTGAAGTTGATTTTTAGAGCAATACACAGGGGTTAGCATGTTCATTTGGGGCCAAAATGCCAACTTTGCCTTGGCAGTCCCTACAAACCCATGGTTTATAGCTTTATCAAGGAACTTTCAAGGAAGACATATCACTTACCAAATTTTAGTATTTGCAACCATTATTTTTTGAAAAGCATATTAGTTCAGAATTTATACATAACTTAGCTAGTCCAAACTTCAAAACAGATTGTCATTATTCTTGTCCCTATGAGTTCCTCATCTTCCTCAAGTGTGTTTAGAAAAGGTCTTTAAAACTTTTTCATATGATAGAATATTGGTTTCATGAGTCCACAGGAAAAGACCCACCGTGCTTCACTTCCAAAGAATAAAATCAATTTTCTCAGTTTGTTTTGTATCAGTATACATGAATCACAAATAAATACAAAGTACAATGCAACATAATAATTAAAGAACAAAGAAAGAATTCTCCAATAATCTTAGAAATCAAAAACTATGATGTCAAAATTACTAAATGTACAAGCCAAACGCAAATGTTAAGGATATATCATACAGTTAGAGTGACCATAGAAAATCAGAAAATACAAAATCTATCTTCTTGAGTCAGTGAAGTTTTTGTGCAAAAGCCTGAAGGAGAAAAAAAAATACACCGCTTCTTCCAAGTACACAGAATAGAGATTGCTAGCACATTGTCAAATTACACTAATCAGTGAATAAATAATAGCATGAACTATGATAGCCTACCAATGTTGGATCTGCTTCTTCATTCCAAATTTTGCGAAAAATAAATGAAAGCAAACGCTGCTTGATACCACTAAGAAAAGAACTCCCCTGTGTCACCTGTGGTGTTGAATTGCATTAGCTACTTGGGGGACACATAAATCATCTGGCTTAGATTTATTCAAGATTAGAATGAATAGCGCTTACGTCATTTTATCTTAAAGAGCACTAGAAAGTTAATTTGTTTAAGCAATAAGAATGCTTGCACAGCACATGAATCAAAATGTTGCTTCCAGACCAGCAATTGCAACTAAGTGATTGAATTATGATGAAACTTCAGGAAGATAATATTTCAAAACAGAGGAGGGCAATAAGTACATGTGCATCATTGCAAAACACCAATTCAAATTTTATGTAGACCACAATGATTAAATCATCCCTGATCATTTGCTTGATTTACCTAAAAAATTTGTGGAAACGACAAAAATATTATTAACCCTCTGGCTCAGTGCCAATGTACCACAAGCTGTATCAATGCCTAGCTGATAGACAATGATCAGACTGACATGATGACAAACAAAAATGTTTGATCATAAGATGCCTTAACAAATCAAGGAAAACAAAAACAAAGACCATGAGCTTTTTCTATTTTGTGGAAAAGATGGAAATAGAAGACCTGAAATTCTATTATTTGTAAATTTTGGGTGTAAAAGGAAGAGAATACCCAAACATGTCACAACCCAAAAATCTATGCCCATAACAAACCTCAAAAAGTTTATGCATTTGAAAAACAAAGGTTAGGCCAAACATGAAGGGAATGGAAACCATAACAATTGCATGATCATACATCAAAGTCAAAATGACAACCTCATTCTCTCCAAATTTAAAGCAAGCCGTGGAGGGACACATTAAGTCTAACCCAGCCCATTTGGGGCACACAGCTCACAAACAAAAAGAGAGAGAGAGAGAGCTATTTTATGATAACCTAAAAGTAGGAGTATTGAGCAATTTCCTATCCAAATATACTTTGTCATTGGAAAAAATATATACATATGACAGCAAATAAAAACATCCAGCTCCATATCTCTCACAGAAGCACACTCCCATAGATTGGAACATGTGTTAATAAGAGTTGTGTCTATTGGTATTCCAAAAACAATATTAAATTGATGACAATCCTATGTTAATAAATACATATTCAAGTTTCTTCATCTCTTTACAATGAAAAAAGCTTGCTGTTTAATCAAGCCAGTTGTTGATCTAAAACAGACATAAATCCACTGAGACCCAGCAAAATATAATTCAAAAATTTTATGCCTCAAATTTGTACCCATGGTATGCTGTACCGATCAGTATGCCACTGCACTAGGCTTACCATAGCATACTAGTACTATACTGATACTGATATGGAAGGCAGACTGATACTATATTAGAATTTTACCAGTAAGCCACTTAGCACCGAGATGGCGAACCATGTTGTACCTAACATTAACCTGATCCAGTAAGAATTGCAGCATTGTTAGACCACCGAGTGATTGTAGCAGGCCATGGTTTCAAATGTAGATTTAAAGCCATTCTAGGTCCACCCTAGCTCAAGCAATACTAGGCCCAAAACAACCAATTTACACCCCTTAGCATCACAAATGAACAATCCCAACCCAATCCAACCCAAAGACATTATTTATTTCTTTTAAGGAAATATAAAACAACTATTTTGCATCATTATGATTATAATTGTTTCAAAGAAAGTCATGACAATGCATTGGTAGTAAGCATGGTGTCTTTAAAGCACCATCACCCAATGTTGTCACAGGTTACTACTGAGCTATCTTGGCAAGACCACTTGGGTGCTAGGACAAATAACTGCCTAAGCACCAAGCACTTTCCAAGTCCTAAAGCAAGGCAGCAGCTCAAATGCCTCATTTGGCACCTTGCTCGCTGATTTATTCAAGACCAAGATATGTCATGCCGTACTGGTAAGGTACTAGTATGATACCAAGATTCGATTCGGCATAAATCAAATTAGTTCAAACCAAGCAGTACCGATCCATACCATCCAGTACTGAATGAGAAAAGTATTAACACCATATCTCGGTATAGGGTACATATTATACCATACCAACCCATACCATACCAAACCGATAATTCTCGGTACCAGTTTTGCGAACCTTTTCAAGACATTAATTTTTTTTAAAATAGTTCTCTCTTTTAATAAACAAATATTTATTTCAAAAGAGAAGTTGAATCCATTCATTACATGTTAAATTAAATATTAATTAATGCTCGAACATGTTATGTTTTTAAGAAGCCTGAAATATCAAATAAAACCAAGGGTCTAAGGCCCTATCTAGGTGATGGTTAGCGGGTGGTTAAGTGGTGGTTATCCACTTAACAAGCCACATACAATCAAAAAGTTTAACACCCTAAAAAGTTACTTAATCCAATTAAATATATTTTTCGTATTAACTTGTCACACTAACCCTCTAATGTCCACCAAACAAGGGATATTATTAAACCATAGAGAACTGAAAAAGAGTGGCTACTTGAAGTAAAAGTATCTACCTCTCGATTAGCTATTTGGCATTCAAATAGAGCCTAAAGTAAATGATTCAAAGATCCAACTATTGCATAACTTAAATAGTTGACAAGCTTAATGTTTATCAATATGATGTTCTTTTTTTCAGTAACATCGATATGATGTTCTTTAATGTGCTTTTTTTGAACTATTTATGAGTATATATCGAAACATATAATTTTATTAATTCTTAAGACTTTTTCCACTTGGGCACTTGCTTGGCCACCTAGATATTCCACCTACTCCTTTAAAGAGATCAAAGCTTAAGACCACTACAGCAATTTGACAACCTTGCTAACACTAGATGAAGCATCTATTATGGCCACTAGGCTCAAAGCAAGTGCTGCTTTGGCAAGCTAAAGCCCACATGGTTAGCTAGCTTACAGTGTCCCTAAAGCCCACATATGTAGCTAGCTGATAAGGGAGTTAGCTTGGACCAGATTTTATATATATGTTTCAGTTGGTATGTAATTGGTTTTAATTGTTAGGACTAATTGGTGGGCCTTAATTTTGCCTAATTGAGGGGAAGAAAGAGAGAGAGAAAAAGAAGAGAGATAATGGAGAAGGAATAAAGAAAAGCGATAAGCCCTCCCCCCCACCCCCCCCCCCCGCCCCCACCACACCCAAACAAAAAAAATAAAAAATAAAAAACTTCCCCATGTTTATGTCTTTGATACCTGTTTGTGCAAAGACTCGCATATCACTACAAGACCTCCACCACCAGCTTGGTTATTTCTTTTAAGCTAATTCCTTTTCTTCACTTATTTTGATTTGCAAATTCATCATGACAGCTAAATGTCTAGATTTCTTCAACTCCTCTCAAAGTTATTGTTTGTTGCATTTTTCTAGCTCTCTATCAAGTTTTAAAAACTTGAACTCAGTTTTAGTTAGGTCAAGAATGCCAAATTTTAATTTTGGCCTAAGTTTTGTCTTCTAGGCCAGGAAGAAAACATGGAAAAATATGAGAAAATAAAATAAACCAAGGAAAAGATACATAAACATAGAGTTCTAAAGCATAGAGTATCGTTTGTCATCATCAAGTTTATGGATTTTTTGTTTCAGGTGAAAGCCTAATGGTATGAAGAATTATAAAAATGCTTGAAAACAAATGAAATGCTAGAGAACTACTATTTGATAATAACCTAATTCTTATACACCTAATACTATAAAAACAATAGTAAGATGTATTAATGATATATCAGTATGAATAATTACCATCTTATATAGCAAAGTACTGACACATAACCTATGATCTACTAAGCATGAAAAGAATATGATTAGATATATCTATATTATATTACAAAGATATATCTGTATTATATTACGAAGTGCCTTGGATTTGTCAAGTTTTCCCTGGGTAGAAATTCAATTAGAACATAGGAAAAAATTTATTATATAATATTTATAAGCACGCATGGTTTTAGAAGGAAAGATGTCCTTATCATTATTCTAAGTCTTCAGTCCCCTCTCTTTACCTAACCAGATTATCCCCCCTCAATCAATATCTCTCTCTAACAACCTTATCCCTTTGTCTCCTATTTCAATCCAATCTTGCCATCTATTTTCCTCCCTTTAACCATCTTTATGTCAACATTTTGATATTTAATATTTTTTAGAATCTTTCCTTTGTTTTGTAAATTTACATGAATCTTTATCTAGATTTAAGAAGAGGATACATAAGATATATATATATATATATATATATAGAGAGAGAGAGAGAGAGAGGTTGACTTGGCTACATTTAAATGTAACCAAGCCTATATCCAATCATCTCCCCTCATCCTTGAATCTCAAAGATGAAAAAGATGGAAAAGGTGGGGTGGCTTCGACATCCTTGTGGATCCAAGGGTAAAAAAGGTGATCAGATTCTGAACTTCACTATATTCGAATGTAGCTAAATATATATATATATATATATATATATAGAGAGAGAGAGAGAGAGAGTTGGCTACATTCGAATGTAGCCAAGCCTACATCCGATCACCTCTCCCACCTTTGGATCCACATAATTCATGAATTTCAAAGATAAAAAAAGTGCAAAAGGTGGGCGGCTCTTGAATATGTGTGAATGTGAAGAAGGTGACTGAATCCTGAACTTGGCTACATTAAAATGTAGACAAGTTTACTTCATATATATATATATATATATATATATAAAGAGAGAAAGATCGACTTGGCTACATTCGAGTGAGTCTCTACTCAGATTGGTTACATGTAGATTGGATGATGAGCATCCTACATCAATGATTGAAGCCATTGGATGTTATCTACTAGTTCTAAAATGATTAAACATGATTAAACACCAAAAATTATGTGATTTGAAGATCCCTAAACCAAGCATCAAGTGATCATAAAATTAGATAATTTAAATAACAAGAAATATATATATTTTTTGACTACTTGATGCGTGAGTAAAGGGTCACTAAATCACATGATTTTTGATGTTACAGCATTTTAAAGTAGTAGATCACATCCAATTGCTCAAATCATTAATGTGAGAACCCTATCATTCAGTCTAAACCTAACTAGATCTCACTAGAAATCCACTCGAGTATAGCCAAGTCAAGCACGCTCTCTCTCTCTCTTCAAATTGCACCATTACCTTTGTTTTGTTAGTCAATGAGTCTCCTTTGTTAGAATTGATTTTTCAGCAGTAGAAAAGGCATCTTCGAGGTCTTCTTTGAAATTATCCCTGAACACATATCTTGATACAGTATATTTTCCATTTTCCATATAATTGTGCTTGCAGTATCCAAAGATGCTAATAGTAGAAGATACATATGATCCTAATACAAAAGGATATTGAAAGAAGAATAGTAGTCGATTACCTAAAATAATGTCCATGTGTGTATCAAACAGCGCGCACGTGCGCACGAGAGAGAGAGAGAGAGAGAGAGAGAGAGAGAGAGAGAGAGAGAGAGTAGAAAAGTCTTTCTTTGCTTTGAAACAACAAAACTATTCCAGCAATATGAGAATAATGGTGACAGAACTGTCGTAAATTATTTGGGAAGATATCTTGTATCTAGCGATAAGGTGCTTGAACAAAAATTTCTGGATAAATGGAATAAGCAGGTACATTAAAAACAGCAAGAATGTCTGTTTTCTGGGTTGTTATCTAATGATGTATACAGTGTCGATATAGGGTGAAAATAGATAGCCTGGATACAGGAAAGAGAGCCCAAACAACAACAGACCTCAATTTCATCCCTTAAAATAAGATATTTAGATAATTTTTTTCCTTATACATGAAATGCATGTACCTATATACTAGTCTCATCTAAATCTCTTAGGGATTTGGTTAAGATCTAGCAAATCCAAGCTTAAAATGGTGCATAGATCCCTTTTTCTCCTGCTTCTCTTTGAAAATTATCTTAAGGACTGAAAAGATTATCATCTGTCTAGGAAAAGTTACCCTTTATCAAGATAATCTTTTCAGTTAGATAATTTTCAAAGATAGACAGGAGAAAAGGAGTCTATGCCCAAGATTTAAGCTTGGATTTGCTAGATCTGAACATAAACCCTTAGATAGATCCAATCATCCAAATGCTTCAAATGTTTTAAAAGAATTCCAAAAATATATGGTTAATGTTAAGAAAGCACTTTTTGTTTCTCATAGGTTTGATACTTAGATTCATCATCTATAAGTAATTTTATTTTTAATTCAATAATGATTAGATGGCCCAAAATCTACTCTTTCTAGTAAAATTTACTTAAAGAGTTCAAGAAATGGCTTCACATTGATACTGATTTTATAAAAACATGCAAAAAATAGTGCCAAAATGATATTAAATATCAATATTATCAATCAAAAATCATGCATAAACAGTTTCAGCCAAAACTGGCCTGAAACATCAAAAGTGACAGAAACCAGAGGAAATCAAGTTAGACTGAAATTTTCAGTCGATTTCAAATTATTTAAGTGAAAACCAACCCTTTTCGACTGAAATGAATAGGTTTTGACCCAAACTTCCACACCTGTCACCCATATGGCTTATGAAATATACATTCTTTCTTCTCTTCTCTTTTTTCCCTGTTTTCAGATCAATAAACTAGGAACCTGTTAAAGGCAAGCCCTGATTGGAAAATAGTGCATAAGATCCTTGTTGGATATCTTAATTTATTTGACTATTTTTTCTTAGTTTAGATAATTCAATTATGTAATATGCTAATATTACCAATACATATTTATACATATATCTACAGTAATGGATAATGTGTTGCTGATAATGTAAGCATAGTTGTTTGCCCCTGTAAAATTTTATTCATTTTTTCAGATTATTTGCAGTGTTAATGCATCAACATGGTTATACAATGTTATCACAAAATCACTTCCATCATAGAGTTCAGCACATTGGCATCAGACTGAACAGCAAAAATAATAGCAAATGATTTTTTTTTTTTTTTTGATCTAGGTTTTGTATGCCCTTCATATTTTGACTTGCTCTTGCATCCAACTGTGGTAAGCTTTGTGAGCAGTCTATACATTGTCTTATCCCCTTCCTCATAAGTGAATTTCTCTTGGATCATCTTCACCCAGCCCCATAGTAGGTTAATCAATGTAATATTCAGTGTGCTACTTTTCTTTTGTTATTATCCTCATATATACCATGTTATTTGTGTGCACAATCACCAGCATCAGGAACTCAGTTTCACATTGGGTTCATTCAGGATTTGACTCATGGCTTCCATGTAACAAATATCAGATGAGAGTAATTCATGCCTTCATTTGTTTTCTCAAAACAGCAGTAGCACAATCTTGGTAATTTTCAAAATAGAAATTTATTCCACAAAAGATATATAGCATAATACCAGATGCAACTCTTATCAAATCATATGATAGTTTGAGCAACATACAATAGACAAGTGGTAACCAAGAATAAGACCACTAAATTCCTTACTAGTAATAAAACCATGATAAAAAGTGAAAATACTAAAAAAAGATAGAATAATTTAATCAGAGTTACATGCAATACCCAGTATCTATTTGATTGACTATACTCTCATTGTGTAACTAAATCATTTTCCTTTCCGAATAAGAAAAGTGCTGACCTGAGTATGGGAGTTAATAAACAACTCATCATCTTCTCGGCAGAATATACCTATACTCCGTACATCAACAAAGTTTCCTGAGTCCCGAATTTGTAGGATATGTATTGCTTGATATCGAAGGGACATAATACACAGCAGATCCTCATACAAGAAAACACCCATGCTATGGGTCAAGTTGACAAAATCATTGCAAAAGGTTTTCTCATCCAATATTACTCCATCTTCCAGTCTGACACAAAAGTCATAAATATAATAATTATATAAAGGAAAAACAGAGAATTCTTATAGAAAGAACATATGGTAAGTATTAGCATTTTCATCTACCTCACAAGGTAAAATGTTATCTTTTCTATCAAAGGGACTCCATGTATTGCACCCTCAGTGATAGGTGCATCATGAAAGTGTACAGTTGATGTTGCAAACAAGCCGAACTGGTGACCCTCCATATACAGAAAGAAGTCTTTGCAAATAAACTCATTGCTGGATGCAAGAGATACACAGTAGAGCTGGGTGAAAAAGCTGTCAAACCTCTTTGCTTTCTGGGGCAGACTATGTGAATCACAGTCTTCTTCTTTGCATGAAAATGACAACCATGTGGGTCTGTAAACAATCAGATCCTGGTGATTCCTGCTAAAACTCACAAGGTATTGGCCGTCGTCCGTAAACTTGCGAAAGGAATGGTCTGGGCAATCAACATCATATATAGTACAGCTTGGGACCAAATTTTCATAAAATTGTCTAACAAGATTAACCTGTCCACATAAATAAAAAATAAAAAAAAGATATGAGGTTTGCACAGATTCACAGCAACTAAACATAAACATGGCAAGAAATGGTCTCATAACATCAAAAAATAGTGAACAATACAGAAAACATTAGTCAAACTTAACAACATTGCAGATACAACTATAACAGCCCATGAGGTATAAAGCTGGACCGAAAAACATGCAGCTGTCAGCTCGATTTCTCACTCTGGAGCATCCTTCTTTATTTTCACTGATTCAATAGTATGGAAATGAACAAGAAATTCAGAACAGTCATTTGGAAAACATTTGATCATATGTGGATCAAGAAGATTTATGTTATATAACATGCATAAATTTGTCTAGCACAATGATATGAACTTCCTGACCAAAATTTCAACCTTATAGCACCTTCTTAGGAAAGCTAGGCCAATCTGAGACTCTCAAGGCACTTGCATAACTAACTGACATATACACCAGAACCAGATTTCATTTATAAAGTTTGACAATATACACCAGAACCAGATTCCATTTGTAAAGTTTTATAAATCCCAATCCAAATAGTTTTTTTCCCTTTCCAAACGCTTCTGTTTGTAATTGGGTGCATAACCAACAAACCAAGTCTCTAGGCTATAATTCAATTGGTTGACAGGAAAATCTGCTAGCTCCTTCACATTCTGCATTCAAACTCAATTATCTACAAATTTAAAACATTCAGGAAAAGAACCACCCCCTTTTTCATCAAATAGGGACTAGGTAACTCATGAAGTTGGGTTCAAGGCCGATGACCAATCTAATGGGACTTTACTTCTTGAATCCTAGTTATAATCCATCTATACAAACTTCACCATCCCTCTTGTAGCTTCAATAGATTCTTAGTCGCCCATTCCTGCCAACACACTGCTTGATCAGCATCCTTCATCCAGATTATCGATGTTACTCCAAAATCCTGGGTGAACAAAGCGGAGTGTCGATGCCAAGTAGGCAGCGAGTTGCAAAAATTGGCCAGAACAATGACATGCAGAAGGATCACATTATCCATTTCCATGTGTAGGGAAAAACTCATGCATCAAATTTGCCCTGGACCAAAACCACCGCACAAAATCCACACTCCTCTCATCGATCTGCTCATCCTTGAAGCAGTGGGCAGCTCATCAATCGATCGCATACAAAAGATTTCCAATTTCAGCTTTGATTCAGAATTAATAACCCAAAAAAATTCTCCGCTTTTCACAACCATCTTCGCTTTTACGGTTCTCCGGTTTCCGTCAGACACTGGAAACCGACATGCATAGGATTATACGGCTGCTTAGGCACGATTGGTATCGAATTGGGGCAGGTAACCAAAGATTTGGACAAAATATTTCTTTAATGCTTCACAAATTACATAACTATTTGTAAAAAGAAATAATAAAAAAAAAAAAAAGAGAAAACCACATCAGAGAGCGCGATCAATTACAGAGAAGATGAGGGCAAAAGCAATGGAGAGAGAGAGAGAGAGAGAGAGAGAGAGAGAGAGAGAGAGAGAGAAGGGGGAGGGAGGGAGGCATACACTGGCCCCTGGGCGGGGGGTGAGGATCTGGCGCTCGAAGACCCTGGCAGCGAGGTTGTTGCTCCTAAACATCAGTACGGCGGACGGGAGGGGAAGGCGGGCGGCCAAACCGAGACGAGGGAGGGGTAACTGCAGCGGAGACGGGCATGCCGAGAGAGAAAGACGTAGGCTACTGCGGTGGCAACACGTGTGGTGTGGCTGTGGCTGCTTACGGGGTATGGAGCTTTGTCGCCCACTTGCTCTCCGTCACTCGCTGTCTTGCTAGCTCCTTTTTTTTGGCCGGTCAATAACACTGCGCTCCCTCTCTCTCTCTCCCTCCCTCTCCGGTGAGGTTTGTGAGGATGACAAACGGACACGAGGGGGGAGAGAGAGAGCGAGCCAGCCCCAGATGGTGAACCATGCTGACAGCTGGGCCCGAAAACCAGAAGTTAACCGACTCGTTTCCGTAAAGAGGTTTTTTCTTTTCTTTTTTTTTTTTTTTGCTTTTCCATTAATTTTCAAGTTTAAAATCATCCTGCGTATTTTTTTTTAACAAAATAAAAGGTAAAAACAAAAATAAAAACCCACCGTCAGAGCTAATATTTTATCTTTCGAAACTATAAATTATAGATCGACTACCGTATAGACTACATTAGATAAACATTTCGTTATTAAGTAGGTTGATTATAAATTTCATCTCTCCTTTCATTTTCATCCTCTATTTTTGATTTTTTAAGCTTCCATCACTCTTTTTGATCACCTATCCCAGTGTACACGTACCTTTCATCTTCTCTTTCTCGTTTGATGTCTGACAAATTAGATCAAATTCAAATTTTAGAACACAACTTCTATTTTCAAACTGCTCTAATCTACATAACATCTGAATCTAATTTAACTCAATAAAAATTAAAACCAACCTAATTTATACCCCATCTAACCCAATTCAATTAAAAAATACAAAACATAAGAGTATTCTTTTAATATCATTCCTAATTTATTACATAAATTCTTATTTAAATTAATTTATTAAAAATAATTCATCCTCATTCATCGCAACGCTGCAGTCATTGACCCATGGAACCTTTTTAAAAAAGGTTTTAATTCCAAACCAACTGGAATGGCCTCCACGCTATCCTTGGGACAATTCTAACGACAGGTCTCTTTCTTTGAGCCGAATGAAAGAAATCCACGGTGGGCCTATGGGCAAATTTTATATTAATTATCTGACGACATAGAGGGGACATCTCAAATTATATCACAGAGAAGTTGGAGGGTAACTTTGTCAATTACCCAGAAAAAAAATCAAGCTGCGTAAATGATGAGCGGAAGACAGATGAAGAAGGTATATCTCGTGCTCAAAGCTGCCAGCTAGTCCTATTTCCTTATCGGAAAAGGACTTAAAAACCTCATCTTGAAACAAAAATCAAGTGCAATGGCGGCTGAAAGAAAAATAAAAATGTTCTCTGATACATAAACTGCTCCATCTGTAGAATATGCAATGAAGCTATCACTACTGAGTTCCAAAGGCTTCCCAGCCTCTAGTGCAGCAAGGCCTGTAAATATAAGAAATATGGTTCGACTCATAGAATTCATTACAAAGTTAAGAAGCAAAGACTTCAATGAGACATTAAAATGCCTGAATATTGGAAAGCAGAATAAGATTGATATACCTTTAACTAAGCCAAAAGCTGCTGGTGCCCCTGTTTTTAGTTGAATATTGTCCAGATCTCTCCTTATTGTGTACCGGAAGGTAACTCCAAACAAAGCACAGCTAATGAAAACAGTTGTCAGATGAAGTAGTAGTTGAGAAAAGCTGGTTGCTTGATATAAAGAAATGGGCAAACTAGCAAGCACGCCAACTACAGATGAAATTGATGCAGCTTTTAGGGACTCCAATCTCTCGACATCTTTGTCAATCTCTTCAGGTGAAACATCACCAGAGCTGTTTTCATCAGTGTTAGATGAGAGAGCGCGTTGAGCTTCTTCCACCATAGCTCTTGCTCCTAGTAAGTCCCTTAGTGATTCTGCAATCTTGAATGGAGGAAAGCAATAACATAAATATAGCTACCAAATTGCATAAATAGGAGAAATGTGCAGAGGAATTTTTAAGCTGTAGCTGACTACTTGGAGGACGACTTTTGTCCTTCGGAAAAGAATTTAGATATTTGCTAGTTGTCAGAGCTTTAGAAAGAACCATTGCTCAAGGAATTAGATAGTCAATAAACATGTAAGCCTTATTTTCAAATTAAGCATCAGTTTTCATCTCCAAGCAGTGAACTTCAGTTTGAAGGGAGATGCCATCTGTATCATTTAATGTGACAAGCACTAAAGCTCCAATGTAGATGAAAGTGAACTAGTCCTATGTTTATTGATGCAAAATGGCAAATTAGAACATGCCAATTTTTATATAATAAAGAAGATGCAAAAAGATGCGAAGCATGCCAACCTTAGCAGGTTTTGAGATTAGATCAGTATGTCTCATTTGCGGTCAAGTAAAAACCCCATCAAAAACTGCATTAGCAAAAATGAACAAAAGGACCCAGTAGTCTGCTACAAACTTATCTTGTTGACTCAAAAGAGTCATAAACTCCTGGAAGTACTCTACTACTTCCATTATTAACTACTTAAAGCACTTGTATGTTTCTATTTCATTGAAATTGTGTTGTGGCAAATTGGTTAATTTCACATCTGATATCAGCAGAAAACAAGCAAATCTAAAAAGCATGGCATTCATCAAACTTTTAATACTGTTGATTAGTCTTGATGCTTTTATGAAAACCCATTCATATCTGCTATCTAATAAGGTTTCGATATGTTACAGTTTTGGGATCTTTTATTGTAATGTTTAACTTTTTAATGTTAATTTTACAGGTCTTTGTCGGACCATACAATTCTTTGCATGTATTGATCAAGAAGCATATTTGCAAATCTAATTCTAGATGGCCTGGGAGAGAATTTTGAAGGATTAATCTAATCTTTCAACTAAGTATTTTGTTCCCTTCCTCAACAAGGTCTTCTCAAGAGCTCTATTAAGAGCGTTCCTCTGAACCCCCTGGTCCTCTATCATTTCACCACTATGAGCTATTAATAGATTATATCAAGTTCCTAGGACCCATAACACTGTTTGCATCACTCCACAAATATGAACCTTGTTTCTATAGTGAAGTTAGCTAACAAAACTTGTGTAAAAAGGGTTGTTAAATTTCTCTACTGTTTGGCCCTCTGAAAGTCTTATTAAACCGAAGCAAGTCTTATACCAAACAAGGAGAGAAAAGTTTTCTTAAAAAACTCAAAATTGGTTTCAGGAAAAAGCAACTAAACGAGTTATTTTAGGTTTTGCATCCACCCGTTCACGAAACCTTGATCCCAAACATATTCTACATTATTTTCAACAAATTTTCTGTGACCATCTTCTAAGCTAACATAATTCATCCGGCAACATTAAATTAAGCTGGACGAATCCCCATCCTTATCGTCATAATTCTTGGTTTGAACAAAGAATCAAACACAAAGCGAGCGGGCGGAAGCTCACCTCGGACTCCCTGCTCTGGAGCTGGCGGACGTACTCCTTGGCTCGCAGGGCTTCGGCCTCCTGCCTCTCGATGTCTGCGAGCGCCTCCCTCGCCCGGTCCACCCGCCGCGACGCCTCCTCGAGCCCGTCCAGGAGGGCCCGGTTCTCCTCTCTCCTCAGGAGCTCCTCTACCCGGTCGCCGACCATGCTCGACAGCACGTCGTCGGCACGCAAGGGCTGCTGCTCCTCCATCCCCTCGCCGTCGCCGGCGCTGCAGCGCGGCCGGAGGAGGGACTGGAGAGGAGGGGAGGAAGGGATGGACACGACGAGGGGAAAGGAGGGCGGGGAATTTGGCCGGCGGCGGGAGCAGAGGTTGGGGCTTGCGGAGACTTTGGGCGGGAATGGGGAGGACTGCAGGGAGAGGAGTGGTGGATGCATCGCGCCGCGCGATTCGGTATCGATCTTTTTGAGAGGCGAACGCGAAATTAAGGACAGATTTTATTCATTTCTGGCTCCAAGAGGCGAGAGATGATATCTGCCGCCGCACCGCCGGTTTCACGTTGCCTCGTGGCAAGCATTCTGAGCCCACGGTGTCAAATAATAGTATTATAATTATATAATGGTTTTGGCTTTAACGCCCTTTATTATGATAGTAAATACATGAGTATTGTAAGTAAAATTGTTATAAATAATTATTAATATACTATATAATTATTTAAAAAAATAGTTTCAAGCTGATAAATTGTTGCATTGTGTGAGCAATGGCCCTCCAATATAAAGAAAATATTACATTGCTTTACTTTCATTAAATTATTACATAACCACAAAGAAAATAATGTGCTTTGGTTTTTATTAAATTATTATATAATTGTTTTGGTATGACTTGTTTGAGAAGTTTAATTTGGCAAAATTTTCATTAAAAAAGAGGACCAAAGCTTCTAAGAAAGATGTGCTTTGTTATGTTGCACTAGGTTAACTCAACATTGGGCAAACCTAACATGTGATTTAAGTTGCTTTTTTCTTGCTAAAATGATTTAGACTTGAATTGATAAACATAGTAAAATTTAAAAAGGTTGGGTTTGGGTTTCGGCAAAATAACCCAATCAAAATCTAGTCCAACATGAGTCCACCTGGTTTCATCCAAATTTAGCATCTTGTTCTTTCAAACCGATACTAAACTTAGCTTGATTAAACCTACCTCGACTTAAACCAAATTATGTCTGAAGAAGTTGGAGCAATAGGTTGTTGCTTATGATACTTGTTGTGAACTGTAGCTAAAGTAAAGACATGTATAATATCACCAACTTCCTCTAAAATAAATGAAGCTTCTTGTCAAACTAATATAGAGACAACATCTTGTTATTTTTTTTTTTAAAGAAAGCTAGAATTTATTTCAAAAAAAAAAATAATAATAATGAGCACACTAACATAGAGTGCAAAATTGAACTAGGAAAAGAGATTGAGTTGTGATAACATTTCTATATAAAAACTTTTAAAACGTAAGAGTTTTAAAAAATATTTGGATAGGCAATCTTGTCTCCTATTTAATATGTTGAAGCACATGAGGATACAAATAGTTTAGGTCTAGCTTGGACCACATACTTTCTAGCTTGAATGGCTTGATAGTTAAACAATGGAAATAAAAATCTATGAAAATAACTAAATCTAACTCAGTTTGCCACAATCCCAATCCTAAGGCCTATTTGACAGTGCTGAAAGTTGAGTGTGATTGAATTTAAATTTCACTAATATCATTGCAAGAAGCTAGTGAGATCCATCACATACGAAATAAAAAAGATTGACCTCTTTTGCTCTTTCATTTGTAAGTCGGCTTTAAATAACTTTAGCCAATTATGTCGTTTGCCCCCTCATTATGAGTGCTAATTCCTCGAGTTTAATAGAAAAAGGATGTGAGGAAAATATTTTCAACATCTTCCGCTATATAAAATTTTACAGTTGATAGAAAAATTTCAGCAAGTACCTAAGGATTTCATGGATGGGATCAGGCATTTATGCCACCTCAATTAAGATCAGCATATTCTTCAAGAGGTTAATTATAGGATTATTAGCTAGAACTGAAAGGGCAATAAAGTAAAATATATTAAAATATTTGCTAGTATCTATTATTAAAAAATGAACCCGAAATGTGTGCAAAGCTGGGTAATAGATATTTTGTCATCTCTTCATTTCTTTAAAGAGCACAAATATTATCTTAAAATTATTAAGAATTGGCAAGTATTTAGAAGATTTGATAGTACTGTAATATTTGACTCCAAAATGTTTTAAAGAGAATATTTCTTTTCATGTATATATCCTGAAGATCAACCCAAAAACAAATCAATAACTGGAAACTAAACTGCAATCACGCTGTAAAATGTGAAGACGCACTCTAAATATTATTTTCCAAGAATTTTTCTTTTCAAATAATTTTAAATCATTTTTAAGTGAAACCAGTAAAATGATACATCCAACAGTCCCAAATAATAAAGCAGGCCACTAAATATTTACCTGGGTTGTGTTTTTTATTTATTGGATTTTATTTCCCGAATTTGTAATCGATTTTTTCCTAAAAATTTCAAATATCAAGATTTCAGAACTGAAGTAGAAATTATCAAAATGGCTAAAATTAAACTCGTGCAGTTTAGGCAAAACAAAATCAAAATTGAAGTTAGGAACTCTGACATCTTTGCGATGTTATGTTGCACGGCATATCATATTTAGATGTCAAAAGTCTATGACTGATCAAAATAAATCAAGCAACTGTCTGGAAGATATTTCATTTATTTTTCATAATCGCATTTCTTGATGCGTTCCTATTACCATATCTTACATTGTTTATTTCAGACATACTAAAAACAAAGGATTAATTCTCTTCTATGAAGTAATGCAAGCATCCAACAGAGTACCTTCTTTTTTTTTTTCCTAGACCAGCCATTCCAAGCAAATCCTTGGTAACCAAATCCTGAAACAGAACAAGGAGCAGTCAGAAAAAGGACATACTAGAATCAATCAAAATTTTTTATATACAAAATTTTATATATAATAACTCTTCGAGAGAGCGCAAGATCTTCAATTATATTTTTCTCATCATGTATGAAATTGCCTTTGAATTTCGTGCACAATAGGGGTTAATGGATCATGATGGGTAAGCTTCGGGAGAGCATAATTATATGGGCCCAATTGTGGCAAGCCGATTGATGAGTAGGCCAATTTGCCAAATTGAAGTCCACCGTTGTACCAAGCGCGCTTCCGTCCTCCGTCTTCGCCATCGCATCACGCTCACTCTGATACCCAGAGATCCAACTTTCCCACGCCCTCTGCTCCCCACAGTTCCAATGTGGAAACCCATGGCGGCGGCTTCCTCCACCACCATCGCCGCCGCTGGCCAAAGAAACCCTCCTTTCTTCCCGAAAACCCTGAATCCCCAAAACCCCTCTTTCCTCCTCTTTAAATCCGGTCAAACCCTCGGCCCCATCTCCATATCCATTCCCTCCCAATATTCCAAGAAAAGAGCCTCCTTTTCTCGAGTCAGAGCCGCCTCCTCCTCCCTGGATCCCGGCCCAGGCCCTCTCACCCCCGATCAGCGGACCCTCAAGTCCCGCCTCGCCGCTGGCGAGACCCTCTATGGCCTTTTCCTCCTAAGCTTCTCCCCAACCCTCGCCGAGATCGCCGGACTGGCCGGCTACGACTACGTAGTCGTCGACATGGAGCACGGCCCCGGCGGCATCGCCGAGGCCCTCCCCTGCCTCCGCGCCCTCGCCGCCACCCGCACCCCGGCCATCCTCCGCCTCCCGGAGCCCACCGCCGCCTGGGCCAAGAAGGCCCTCGACCTCGGTCCCGAGGGCCTCATGTTCCCCATGATCGAGACCCCTGCCGCCGCCGAGCTCGCTGTCTCCTACAGCCGCTTCCCGCCGCGCGGCGTCCGGGGGTCCGCCCACACGGTGGTACGCGCCTCCGCCTACGGCATCGACGACGGGTACCTGGCACGGGTGGAGGAGGAGCTGCTGGTGATGTGCCAGGTTGAGACGACCGCGGGGGTGGCGGAGATCGAGGCGATCGCCGCCGTCGAGGGGGTGGACGTGGTGCAGATGGGGCCGTTGGATCTGAGCGCGAGCATGGGGTATCTGTGGGATCCGGGGAACCGGAAGGTGAGGGAGGTGCTGAAGGACGCAGAGAGGAGGGTGTTGGGGATGAGAAAGAAGGCGGCAGCAGCAGCGGCGGCGGAGGGCGAGGGCGGCGGCGAAAGGGGGCCGTACCTGGGGGGGTTTGCGATGCCGCACGATCGGCCGGTGGATCTGAAGATGAGAGGGTATCATATGGTGGCGGGGGCGGTGGATCTGGGATTATTCCGGCAAGCGGCGGTGGAGGACGTGCGGCGGTTCCGGACCGCGGATGTTGAGATTGGGGAGGAAGACGACGACGACGACCAGAAGTCCGACGACGAGAAGTACTGGAGCGAGTGAGGTGAGTGGAAGTGAGTCAGCACGGGTTTTTTTTTGTTTTTGTTTTTGTTTTCTTTTTGCTCTTAATTTTTTCTCTTTGGCTCTAGGTTAATGTAGGCGTTGAACAATTAGAGGTTATTTATATATATATATATATATATAAAGGGGGTTTTCTCATGAGCCCATTTGTCCATGTCTACTTGGCCAAGCCTAATGCATAGCAACAAGCTTTTTTTTTTTTTTTTTTTTTTCCTAAAAACAAAAATAAGTTCTATAATGCTGAATGCCCTTACTTTCTAGTCTAATAAAGAAAATATTATGAGAAGAAAATAAGATTTTCTATTGTGAAGCCCAATTCTAAGAAGAATGGTTACGTCCAAGAAAATTCCTCTCCAAAAGGATTATTGCGTAGAAGACGGTATCAAAAAGTTCTGGACGTTTCTTTTTGTATGCAAATAATGTTACAAATTATAGGTAACTCGCTAAATCACAAACAAGTTACAATTCCGTGACCTTAGTCTAATGCGAAGAGATGAGCAGCTTAAAATCTTTATATAAAGTTTTTTTTTTTTTTTTGCGTATATTATACATTACATCATATTAAATTAATAAAATTAGAGTCTAATCATACGGGAGAAATAATTTGGCATTAACAAAATTAGAGTCTAATCTCTCACTGTTGATTTGCTGCATGGAAAAGTGGAGGAAGGGAAAAGTTAAGAGTAGTCAAAAAGTCTACCATATCTCCTTCCCCACTCCACATCCTGCATTCCCCTCCCCAACATCAACAACAAGTACAAGAAAGAGGTTGAATTCTGTCATTCAAAAAAAAAAAAAAAAAAGATTTTGCTAGCTATCACCCCATCACACTAAATTTCTCTACTATCTTATCCTTCCCTGACCTTCCAAAATCAAAAGAATCTATTCTCTCCTTGCTGCTGCATGCCCCCCTCCTCCTTCATCGATGATGGTAATAATAATAACAAGAACAATAATATAAAAAGATGATCAAATTTATTATTTCAAAAGCTATTGATGATTCTACCAATTGTCACCATATGTTATACTTACCCACCTACATCCTTTTCACCTTCCAATATGTGCAATATATCGAGGGCATGCAAGAAAATTAATCAAACTATAAAAATGATCAAAATCATGATTTTAGTTTTGATTGAATCTTTTTTTTTTTTTTTTTTTGTCTCTTAGTTTGATTTTGGTTCAAAAATTTCTGAAACTAAAAAAGTTAATTCGGCCTTGATTTGTATTTTTAAAAAATTGATATAAATCAAACCAAACTATATGCTCATATTATATGGGTTTTTATTTATATATTTTTCATTATAAACAACTCTACTGCTATTTAACCACATAAAATTTGCTATGAAAATCGATTTCATGATCATTTAAAGTAGGTGCATACAAACCGATAAACCAGAATCGAATAGAATTTCTTGATTTGATTTGGTTCAGTTTATTAAAAAAAATTTCAATCAAGAATAGCAGGGGATCAAGGATGTTGCTAATTAGGAGTATTGAGAAAATCTTAAATTACAAATGATCACAATAAGCTATCAAGCATGCTATACATTAGGGAGGCCATTAAAGATGATGCAAATTAGTCAAAGATTTTCTCTTCATGATTTGAGAAATCATATTTTGTGATTTGAGAAATTATGATAATAAGAAAACCTTAAATTAATTATCAAGTTGTTAAGATGGGCTTTTAAGGATGCTACTTAGGTCAAGACCTTCTCGACATTTTATGTTTCAGGATTTAAGAAATCATGAGTTGCTAAAATTTTTATGTAAGCCGAAATATTTCTTTCTATATTTTTTAATTTTCTGATCAACTTGGACCATGTGTGTATACTCAATATATAATAAAAATATGATTTTTCATTCTTTCATCTTTATTTATGTACTTGTTTCTTCACAATTTACTAGAATAATTGGTTTAATTTCGGTTTTAGTTTTAAGAAACTGATTCAAAGTGGTTTGGTTTTAAAAATATCTCTAAACCAATTCGATTCGATCCATGTAAACCTCCTACAATATACCACATAAATAAGATCTAGCACTATGTGGGTCTTGGTGCATTTTTTATTGATTCCATAGTAACTTATGAGTATAACATGAAAGAACTTCAGCATCAATTGATGTACGCTTTCTTTCATCACTGGATCTTTATTTGCCAAAGAGATACAATGATGTGATAATATAAGTAGTGCAAATTAAGACCACAATATATTAAGACATATATATTAATATATGTTCTTTTCATCCGTTTCATCTTCTTCAATTTTCCCTTCACATTTTGTGTCACTTGGATTGAAGAAATATTTATTTGGAATAATATGTAGGCGCTTAATAATAATACAAAAATTAAGAATATTATTATTGTTCTACCAAAAAAAATGTCATACAACAAAATGATATAGCAATCATAGAAAAACAAATAATGATGTGGGATTATAAAAAAGAAAAGTGCAACAATTTTTCATTTAAATTTCAAATTTCTATATGAACTTATCTAAACTCAAAAGATTGATCTGTTTCTTTTTCTTTCTTACTACCCTTATTTTTCTTCCTATGTTAATTTTTTGATTGTATTATTTAACATATAAAAAATAAAATTTAGTAAATATTAAATAATATAATGTAAAATTTGATCTTCTTAGTAAAAATTGCATTAAAGATTGTTATGTATTAAAAGATGACCATGTATTCTTCAACAAGAAGACCTTAAGAAAAAACTATCTATTAGTGTTTTCTTAAAAAATGTCACATGTCATTGTTTTAGAAAACAAATAAAAAACTCTACATTCCTTAAGTTGAATCTTCTTCACTTCATTCTCACTATATTCTTCAATTTTTTTGTCTTCATATTTTGTGTTCCTTAGATTGAAGTGATATTTATTTAGATTAATTTATAAATCCTTAATATTGATATTAAAATTAGGGATACTACATTATTTTATCCCAAAAAAATTCAATCAACATAAAAAAATGACACAACGATCATAGAAAAGCAAATAATGACATGGAATTATTGGAAAAAAAGTGCAATGATTTTTCAATTGGATTTTAAATTACCATATGAGCTTAACTCAAAAAATTAATATACTTCTTTCTTTTTTGCTACCCATAATTTTTTTTCTATATAATTTTTTTATTATAGTATTGAAAATATATAAATAAAATTTAACAAATATTTCTTATCATTGTTAATCAAAGATACATAAAAATATTTTAAACAAAATCCTTCACAGTGCAACCATAAAAGTAGATGATTATTATTACCACGAAGTCTTAAATTAATTACAAATCATTTGTTTTTAATGTGGGGGATGAAGGTAATGCTAGGTTTGATGCATTAATTCCAATATCCGCTAATCAGCTCAATAGATATTTTGATGGCATGCAGTACACGAGGAGAAAAAAAAGGGAAGGGGTAGCTGACTTCTTTGCCTTTGTTGAAGGACAATGGCATGTTTGAAAATTTAAAGGTCCACTAATTCTGTTGGTTTGAATAACGTTATAAATGTGTGTTATGTCTCATATTAGGTTAAAGTAAGATGATAATAAATTAAATAACCAAATATGTTTCGGACTTAGGTTATCGTTTTGAACCCAAGATATGCTCTTTCAAAGTAGCCAACGAAAATATATTAATGTAATTTAATCCAATCCAACATTTGAAACATATGATTTTTGAATATATGGATGCCACCATTTCAAGAGCATCATATATCTAAAAATATGGGATTAACAAACCGATGACCTTCTGCATGTTTTAAGTCCTAATGAGATTGGATTGGCAATCCTATACTGCTCTAATTTCATACGATGAGCCAAACACAACTAAAGTGAAGCTATTCGTATAATTTTAAAAGAATACTTAGCTGAGCTATAGACGAGTATAGGGCTACAGCACATTAATAGCATCGAAATAAGAAAACGTTTTCGCCATAGAGTTTTATTCATGTTTGGAATAGTTAAAGTGTAACTTCAATCTAATTGTTGACCTTACATTAATTTTAATGATCATAAAATAATTAAGTAGGTTACTAATGAGTTTGGTGAAAAACCATAATGAAATGCAGGCATATAAGAGTTACCAAGAACATCTAAATGGATTTCAATCTCCTAAATGAGTTTATGGTTCAAGAGAAAAATTTTTAAGATTTGAGAAGAATGTTTTAAGCTCAAATCAAGTGAAACTCAAATGATTAGCAAGTTATCAAATGAAGAAAGTTCAAGTCATGAGAGCTAAGACACTTATTTTGTTCAATACAATAAGTTCTTTTGGCCTTGGATTGAGTTTTTCAAGCTTTGGAATCATTAGTCAACTCCTACGCAAAGTACTGGTACTTGGAATGAAAGTTTAAAGCCATTAGCCGACTCACATGCAAGCTAACAAGTCAAATCTGTGCTACAAATGATTTTACAGTGAAAATTTTTAAATTAGTCGACTAACTAGTCGACTACTATGGCCAAATAGAGACTTTCCCCAAGTTAGTCGACTCTAGAGCCGACTACTGTGGCTAGGATAGAGGAGTTTCACAAGTTAGTCGGCTCTGGAGCCGACTACTTTAGCCTAGCCAGTGAAAAATCTCAGGTTAGTCGGCTCTGGAGTCGACAAACTGCCTAGGAAGCACAGTAACGACTAGTTCTGACATTCCAACAGGCGGAAATGACTAGTTTAACGTTCCAATTCCTCAACAAATTATAAATACATATAAATAGGTTGGATTATCAGAGGATTGAGAGTAGTTTTGAAGGATTACAAGTGGAAAAAAGAAAGAAAAATCAAGTAAAATCAAGAAAGAATTCAACCTTTCTCAATTGAAAAGCTACTGTGCTACTGAAGTTTGAAAACTAATTGAAGCCCATTCAAAGCTCCTTCCAACCACTTCAGAAGTCTCTTCAAGTGTTCATAACTCCAGCATTCAAAGAAGAGAAGCTCATTTAAGGGAGGAAGGCCTTAAAATATATAAAGTACAGTTATTACTTTTATTTGCTCATTAAGGAGCTATACTTTCTGAAATTGTTTGTATTCTATTGAGTTTTAACTTAGTTGAAACTTGTGTAGGGTGTGTCAAACCCTTAATTGGTAATTTGTAAAGACTCCCTTGTGCCTGAAAACAAGAAGCTAGCTAAGGTAGTTAGGTTTGTAATCATTGGTGAAACGATTAGTGGAGAAAATTTTCAAGGGGTTCTTGAGGAGTGGATGTAGATGCAAGGTTTGACACCGAACCACTATAAATCATTGTGTTTGTGTGTGTGCCTATTATTGCTATTGTAGTTTGTTCTTACTTTAACACTTCACTCTCACACTTTTTCATAGTTTTGAAATATTGCACATACTTGCTAAAATTTTTTCAAAGAACCTAATTCACCCTTTCTCTTGGGTTGCTTAGCTGGGCAACACTAATTATATAAGTATTACTTAAAACTAGCTATAAAAGGACTTTTGATGTATTAAGTAATCCAACATATTTTTTATGTTATCTTAGGAGCATATATAACTTAGTTTCGATCGATGTTATTCTTTTAACCCGTCCTTCGATATCATATTAAATCTTCTTAAAGGTCAAAATGGTAAAACCCTTAATATATTTTCTTATTTATTTTTAATTCATATTTATAGCATGCTCATATAACATTAGTTTGTTCATAGATAGATCTTTTATCACATAAGATTTTAGTTAGTATTGCATCTCTTTCATCTCATCAAACGCCACCATGTGTGCTCGACATGCATAAGAAAAAAGAATGGGACAACCAAGAAATCACATCTCCTGACGGTAAGATTTATGACTTTTTATATACTGAAGTTGGCAAGAAAATAATCAAGGATGATCAATATAAGATAAGAAATGGCAGTCCGAGTGCAACACCCAGTATCAAATCCATTCGCTCTCAAGATTGGACAAAATGGAGAGAAAACTTTTATTTAGAGAAATTATCTTTTTTATTTTTCTAATTTTTTTATTCTAGTTTAGCTTTCATTCTATATATATAATAATTATATAAACTTTTATTTAATAACTATTATTTCTATTGATTCTTAAATTAAAAATTTTTCATCTTACATAATATTTATGCTTAAAAGATCTTAACATTTATTTCAACGCCGGATTTTTCGAATAAAGACAAGTCCAGGGTGGTAGGGCCCCAAGGTCCGATCTCCAATATATATATATATATATATATATATATAATACTCGAGCTCGACTTACGGCAAATACTAAATTTTCTCAAGGAAAAATTTATTTAAAAAAAAAACTGTTTAATTTCGTGGATAGTACTGAGATCAATAACGCTAATATAATATATAGACCAATTTATACGTATTAATTGATAAATAAATATTAACCAGAAATGGCCGTTAAACGCACCGCCCCCGACTCCCACTTCGCGCTCCCCTTCCCTCCCATCCTCGAGAAAAGAGAAAAAGGGGAAAGGCTGCCCGCGTTCCAAAAGGCATTCCCATCTCTCCCTCGCTCGCTCTCCTTTCCGAGGAGGCATCCGGGAGGCAAAGAAAGGAGGAATCATCAATGGAGGCCTTGTACTATCTGCTGTTCGGCGGGCTGTCGGTGGTCGTGGCGCTGCTGGAGTTCAGCAAGACCACCAAAGACCGCATCTCCACCTCCGCCGCCTTCAACTCCTTCAAGAACAACTACATCGTCGTCTACTCCCTCATGATGGGTCCGTCCAAATCTCCCACCTCTCGCCCCTCCCTTCTTTTTCTTCGCCTCTCTCGCTCCGATCCGAGAGCTCCGCTCACTCCCAGATCCGACCGCCAAGAGAACTTTCGCCTGTTTTCCAATGATTTGGAAGATTTGGGAGGATCGGATCTCTTATATTCGCTCTATTCCTGCATCTACTGATCTAAGAATTCTGCCTCTAGATCTAATCTTTTTCTTAGATATAGTTGAGTTTAAATTGCTTTTTTACTTTTCGAAGAATGCCGATTTGTTTGGATATATAATTGTTTGGAACCCAATGCTTTTGCTTTCTGGGACGAAAAGCCAAATTAAGTTTTATGGATCGATGAGTTCACCGTCGCTAAAATTATGATTTTTTTCTTATTGGTCGGAAGCTGGAGAATGTTTTTGCTAATTATGGTTCGAACCCAATGCTTTGCTTTCTGGGACGAAAAACCAAATTAACTTTGATGTATCGACGAGTTCACCTTTCCTGCCTAACTAGTGGAAAAGATTGGATCTTTAGATTTGTTCTCGCTAAAATCGTGATTATTTATTTTTTTTGTTGGAAGCTGGAGATTTGTTACGCCTTTTCATTTTTTTTTTTTTTTGCTAATTATGATTCGATTTTTTTTGTCGGCAGCTGGAGATTGGTTGCAGGGTCCTTATGTCTACTACCTCTACCATACGTACGGTTTCGGGAAGGGAGAAATTGGCCGGCTCTTCATCGCCGGATTTGGATCCTCCATGCTCTTCGGTACAATTGTTGGATCTCTGGCTGATAAAAAGTGAGAATTCCCTTCTGAAACTTGTTAATCATGTCGCTTTTTTCCCGTGATTGTTGTTGAATTTAGGTTTTCTTGTTTCGGGTATGAAATTTCAGGGGTCGGAGAAGGGCTTGTGTGACATATTGTGTAACTTACATACTGAGCTGTATCACAAAGCATTCTCCAGAGTTTAAGGTGTTGATGTTGGGCCGTATATTAGGAGGAATTGCTACCTCGCTATTGTTTTCAGCTTTCGAGTCATGGCTTGTTGCTGAACACAACAAGGTGATGTGTAACTAGAGCGCCTTTAGACTTTGAAGTTGTAGTGCATGGTGCAGTCAAGTCATTTCTGCTATATTTTTAGGAGAAGATTACTTTCAATAGAATAATTGCTCGCCACATATAACATGTTTCTTAGGTATTGAATCATTTTAGGAGTCTATCAATCATTGGAGGATATATAAACATATGAATAGGATCATATGTCACCAGACCTGTTGGGCATGTTTACTTACTATCTTGTAGTTATGCTGCTTTCTATTTTAGCCAGGGCTTGTATTTGCTTACCATCTAGTAGTTGTGCTGCTTTCAATTTTAGCCAGGATGCTCCTTGTATATATATTTTTTTCTTTTTCCATATAGGAGTTACACAGCCCTTACAACCTACATTGCAACGATTGTAAGAAGTTTTGAAACTGTATCTCAGTACCTCTGGTTTGAACCTGCTGCAGAATTGGTCACTTAAATAATATCATCAATATGAATTTTGGGTGTATATATTTTGTTTTCATTCATTTTTTCCTCTACTTGATGCCTCATCAGTGCCATAGCATACTGCTAATTTGAGTTTTTTGTCCTAAGAGAAATTATTTGAGATTAATTTGAAAGGGAAAATATTTGTATCATGATTTTAAGAAAAATCTGAGAAAAATTGTGTTGGTTCAGGGAAAGAAACAAAAAGAAAGAAAAACAATATGTGATTAACATGTCTGTACCAGTGTTTATGAAATTTTGGAGAACTTGATAAAAACAACACTAAAGTCACTTCTAATATTAGTTAAAATATACACGGTGTTTATTTTCACAAAACCACAGGAAAAACCTCAGATGAAAATTAAAGGTATGTGAAGTATTATACAATTATCTGTAGACAAATGGAACTTGTTACATAGGTTGCTTGAGCTAGTGGTACTAGATTCTTCATGCTAGGGGTACTAGTTTTGTACATGTAACGACACTGTTAAGGCTTGATATATGTTGTTTACTCCTTCCCTAATAGCTTAAACTTACGGGATACAGTGGCTAGTTAACTTGGTATTGAAGCCAAAGGTCATGGTTTCAAATCCCTATTTAGGCCCATTTTTCATTATACCTCTTGTTTGTTATCCCAAGCCTTTTCCACATGCATGGTCTGGGCTGCATTGGGGGAAATGTTGTGAAGGTCTAGCTTTTGGGGTTCTTGTATTCTTTTGGGATTCTTCTAAATAAAAAATCTTCATTTTATATTATAAGATCTAGAAGTTCTATGCACTAAATCCTAGAGAACTTTATATCTTCTTATATTGTTTTGATATTTTTTATCCTCTAAATTACTGAAACTTATATCAGAACTCTAAATTTTATTTAGAAATACTAAAACATAATTATGGGAAACAGTATCTCTTGGCTTAAGGTTCATATGAATTTATGTGTTTAGTGGATCAATCAATTGCATTGAATGTCAACCATGCTACTTTTTATGACTTTTGTTTGCTTAATTGATGATAGATTGTTTATGAATTTATATTTTTCATCAATTATTATTGTGAATTTGCAAAAAGCTTGTAGAAAATTAATTTATTATGATGATTAGCTAATCTTGGAACGTGCATATTCATGAATATACCACATGCAGACACATAAATAGATTGTTAGTCCTATATTTTGGAATCCATAGTTTTCAGTTTTGAAGCCATTGAAACTTCGACATGAACCAATATCCGGGTAACAGAAATGTTAAGAACCAATAATGCTACCACATTCTTGAGTGTATGATTCACATATTGGGTCATTGGACTAGCAAATTGTATGTTAACGCATCCATAGAATTTGCCGAGTTCTTACCTCAAAGCATAGGCTTCCTTTTGTAGTTTCAGGATCAAATTCGGTATTCTTCATGCTGATATCGTTTTCATTAATATTGTACAGAGGAGCTTTGAACCACAATGGCTCTCCCTAACTTTCTCAAAGGCTATATTTATTGGCAATGGTCTTGTAGCCATTGTCTCTGGGTTGTTTGCTAATTTACTGGCTGATACTTTGGGTTTTGGCCCCGTGTCGCCCTTTGATGCTGCTGCATGCTTCCTTGCAATTGGCATGGCAATTATCTTAACAACATGGGGTGAAAATTATGGAGATCCTTCAGAAAACAAGAACTTACTTAGCCAATTTAAGGTTGCTGCAGTAGCCATTGCTTCTGGTTGGTATGCTTGTTATTCTCATTACATATGTAAAGCAGTTCTCTAACTAATATGGTTACTGAGGTCTATATTATGATAATCTGTCACTTCAGATGAGAAAATTGCTTTGCTGGGTGCAATTCAATCACTGTTTGAAGGGTCAATGTATACATTTGTATTCTTGTGGACTCCTGCTTTAAGCCCAAATGATGAGGACATTCCTCATGGTTTTATTTTTGCTACCTTCATGTTGTCTTCAATGCTGGGGAGCTCAATTGCATCTCGGCTGATGGCTCGTGCAGCGCTTAAAGTCGAAAGCTACATGCAAATTGTTTTTGCAATTTCTTCATTCACTCTCCTCCTTCCTGTTATCACTAGTGTAAGTCTCCTGTTTTCCTCCTCTGTCATCAAATTCATTTCATGTAATCATTCTTTGATTTTGCTGCCATTTTTGAACAGCTCTTGGTAACATCTTCATCTGTGAAAGGTGGGAGTATCTCGTTTGGGGCTTGTATCCTGCTTTTTGGCTTCTGTACCTTTGAAGCATGTGTAGGGATATTTTGGCCATCTATTATGAAGATGAGATCCCAATACATTCCCGAGGAGGCTAGGAGCACAATCATGAACTTCTTCCGCATTCCCCTCAACTTGTTTGTGTGCATTGTGCTTTACAATGTAATCATCCAACTGCTTTGCTTCCTGACATTTTTCCATTATAACATTGCTCCATACATGATATGGCGTTGCTGTTGCAATTTAAAGTATAGTGATTATTAATACTTTGACCACAGCAACTTGCAGTATCTGCTAATTCATATTAACTAGGGTCATTATAGTGTGATCATTATTTGCACTATGTGCTTATTCTTTTTTCCTGCAGCATCTATCCATTATTTCTTAATTTGATTATTAAGGCAATGCACAACATTTCAGTGTTCTTATTGATTGTTCTACTGCCATTATGAAGGTGGATGCATTCCCTATGACAGTCATGTTTGGCATGTGCTCTATCTTCCTTCTCATTGCCTCCATCTTGCAAAGACGGCTGATGGTGATAGCTGAGAGACACCAATCAAGTAAGTTCAGTATATCACTTGTTTGTATTACCTGGGATTCTTAACATTTGTTCTCTCAAATATTAACATTTAGGGTTTCCTTTTGAATTGTATGCTATGTTCTCTCAAATATTAACATTTATGGGTTCCTTTTGAAATGTATGCTATGTCAAATTTGAATGAACAAGGTTCTTTGGCTTGGGCCCATAAAAACCATGAGTTAACCACACTAAAATTCTATCAAATACTTGCAGACATACTTCGCCCTATCTCCAAAGTTGACATCCCAACCATTTGTGGTCCACTGTCCAATCAATAGAAACTCCCTTTTTATTTGAATATTTTCTTCTCTTGATTTCTAAAATTTAAGCTGGACAAATATCATAACTACCTCAGAGTAAAACCCAATGATCTCGTAGAAGTCAAAAAACATTGCCTTTTCCTACTGACATAAATATTCGTGGAAAGGAAGAGAACCTAACTGCAGAATTTTGCTGTTTATGCTGATGGAAATCAAAAGGCAAACCCAGGAACCCAACCACTTATTGACAGCTGTCATCTTTAATCCCTCTTCATTTATTATGAGACTGCAGTGCCTGCAACCTTTTTATGACCAGTCACTGGTATGCTTTTCCTCTTGTATGACCGGTAGCTTGTTTGCTTTGCCTCCTGATTGAAATATTTCTGGAAAGGAAGAGAGCCTAACTGCAGAATTCACTGTTTATGCATATGAAAATCAAAAAGCAAGCGCAGGAACTTAACCACTTCATTGACAGCTGTCATCTTTAATCCCTCTTCATTCATTTGTCAGGCTACAATGTCTCTAAAAGTTTGTATGACCAGTCACTGCTTTGCTTTTGCTCTGGTACTTTGCACCTCAAAAATGAATGCTGTTTGCTATAAACATCATTTCTTGTCTTTTTATTTAAAATTATTTCCAAGTCTCTGAGTCTCTGATTTATTGGAGGGTTGTTCACTGGTGAAACAAGCTTCTTTCTGTTGGAAGTGTGGAAACATTGTCATGAAGACAAGCATACCACTATCACAAGTTCCTTTGTTAACCAGGATCTGGGCACCAATTCTTAGGGGTTTGATGTTACACTAGTCTTAGAAATTCTAGAACCTTGATAGGTTATAACTCATCCATAGATCTTGGTTCATTCTGCCAAGGCTTGTCAATTCAGATTAGCTGACTCAGGTTTTTGGCTGACATGTCGGTGGACATGAAGATTTATACTTCATAGAACCTGTAGTTTTAACTCGTGAATCTTGATGAACTAGAAGAGCAAGTGAGCAACTTGTTTTCATTTGTAAATCTGGGTACTCTTTATAAAAATAATAATTAAATTTGTGATATTTGGTTCCAATATCTAACTGCTTAAATGCTTCAATTGACATGCTGTATTTTGTGAAAAATAATGAAAAATTTTGAACTAACCCTGTAATATATGCATTTTTTTCACCTTTTTCTACTTCTATACCAGACATGAATGCTTTTTTCCTATTGCCACTTTTTCTCATTGTTAATAATTCCAAGCAGAGCCACAAGATTGGACAGCAACCAACGAGAGAGATGATGAGGCAGGGCCACTGAATATCTAAGCAGCAGGCAGACATTTGGTGCTTTCACCGTAATAGCGTGCAGCCGATAACAATAATATATGACAACAGCGTGGTACTTCATGTCATCATTATATTTGACTAATAATTTGGAAAGTATGCTGTTATTGAAAGGTTGAATTGAAGTGTGCAAAGAGAGAGAGCATATCACATCAAAATGCTACATGTCAAGTGAGGTTCCTTTGGTCTTAGATTAGTAGTTAAAGGAGTTCTTCAAAAGGTTGCTCATGCCAAAGTATACAAGCATCCTTACAGAGTCATGGGAGCTAGTTGCCTATGGATGGCCTGTTTTGTAAATACGAGCCACCTGTTTTTTTTTTGCCCCCTTATTTTTGGGTTTAAAACGTGCTGTCAGAATTTAGTTCTTCGAGGCTGGAGGCCTGATATATGCAATCATGGAGAAACATGGACATCTAACTTGTATTCCTATATATTTATTTTAGTTGATGGTCATGGCTACAGGTACCATGTTCATGTCCTTTTAATAATATGAGTCCATTTGTTGTTTTGTAGACAAACTGACTGTTCTGATGTTTTGGTTGTTTTGGTTTCATCTAGCTAGCATTTTTTTCAAAATCCTGCATCCAAGGAGCCAATGCCATTTATGGATGTATGAATTATAGTTCATGAAGCTCTGATTATTGGAGTGTGCCAGACCTCCATAATTTGCTAGTATGGTAGGACATGTTAAATAATGTTCTCCAAATTATATTTATAATTTTGTAGTCAAACGGCATCCAAGGTCCTTCATCACTAATTTAGATATTTAGAGTGAAAATAGTTTTGCTAAGTGAATTTTGGATTATATCCATTATATCAATCCCAAGTCCTGTTTGGTGGTGAATATTTTTCTGATTACGAATGGAAACTTCTGTTACTTGTGTATTGGACTATGGGAACTGAGACCATTATAGATTTTTTACCATTCGGAACCAGCGAGCCACTTGGCTAGCAGGCCTTTTCACAAATGTAGCTAGCATCTGGTCGTGGGATAATGTGGAATAAAGAGGAATATAATGTGGAATAAAGAGGAATGAGCTTTTTTTCCCACTTTATTCTGCTTTATTCCACATTGATGACCAGGATATTACCAGCTCTTATTTAACTTTAAAAAATCCAATTTATCCCATAGTTTTGTGTTTTAATTTCTTACTCCAGTCCTCATTTCTATTATCTGAATGTCTTGCTTGTACAAATGCACTTTAGAATCCTCCTTTGTGCACCATATTAAATTAAAATTATGTCATCAAAGTCTTTAGAAAGCAATTTTCCTAACTACCATCTCCTTATTTCATGAGTTAATTGTCATTATCAGAGGCTAGATGATTCCTTTCAATTCACTAATATGGAATTGGCGAAGATGGACTGATTTGACAAGCAGAACCTCAGTCAAGTAACCAAATAGCTGGCATAAGTGGGGTATGAAATGCATCATATAAGTCCATCAAAGTTATTATGACACTTGTGCTGTCATATAAGACTTGTTCACTTTCATCCAGTGGCATTTCAGCAATCAAGCATGTCTCTAGAAACATCAGAAACAGAATCATGATCTATCTTCATAATAAAACATCCATAGCCTTCTGCCTCTGCTATTATTTTGAATATTATTTGTCCTCTTAAAGTAGAATCTTGGTTCTGCCATTATCCCTACCTTCTTTGCAATTTCCTATAGCTTCATTTCTTCCATCCTCGACCTTGCCAATATCATTACTATTTATACCCTGCTTATCTTGTTATAAATTCTCCCTAACACTTCCATCAACCCTTTGTTTATTCCCATCTTCTACTTCACTGATGCATTCTCCTATCTCCCTCACTCCCTCATTGATGCTCTTGGCATCTTGCCAGATTAATTAGAGTTGTGGAAGGGAACTTAATTTTGACTTAGTTGATCATAATGTATGCTTATTTGTTTTGAAAGCATAAGCAGAAAAATGTATAATGTATTAAAGGGAAATTGGAAATCTTTGTACAGGAAGATCAAAGGTAAAAATAGATGGTCAAATATTGCTAGGAATTTTAAAAGGAAGATATAACCATTGTAGGAAGTGAGGTAAGCAACATCGTTGAAGATTATCCAAGAACTCTTGAAGATTGTTGCACCACCATTGAGCTTGTGGGTAAATAAACAATATGGACTTAAAAGGATTTTTGATTTCCTCTTCTTTATTTTGTTTTGTATAAATAGCTAGATTATTCTTTTATTTTTAGAAGAGATTTGCAGAAAATGAGCTATACATGGAGGTGGTCTTTTGACTATTTTGCACAAGAAGACAGGATTTAATCTTGCTTGATGTATCATGCTTCAAAAATATCTTAATAAATTATTATTATTATTGTTATATATATATATATATATATATATATATATATATATGATACATGTCAAATTCTTGTAATATATGGAAGGCAGACTGTGAAGTCGATAGCAAAATGGATCATAGTTATGGACTCAAATTGGATCATCTGATTCAACAACTAATAAACCAAAATCTTTAGCTGCTCTGATTGTTTAATTGAACCAGTTATATAATTATCTTGATGAAAATAAGATGAATTGATTTATTTTTTTAGTGCCTTAATAATCCGATATGAACTAGGCTAATTTTTTCATACTCTCTAAAATTACATTTTTAACCAATATAATTTAAATAACAATGTTACTTTTTAGATGCCGCCAACTTCTCAATCAAATTTTTTTGTTAATGTGAGATTTATTTCAAGTATCGATGTTAATAATATATTTTATTGTAGTTTAAATAATTTAATTTTAAATATTTAAAATTTAAAGTATCAAATTAGTAGAATTTATAGTAAAATTATCTTTATTTATCAATTATGTTTTTTAAATTTTAATTATTTTTAATTATTCAAATGCTTTGACTTACTGTTTGGATCATCTAACCATTAATTCAATCTTTGACCAATTTGGTTTGGATAACTACAGAATGGACTTTTTACTGATCCATTTATGTTCGTAAGGATTCATATATGAGTCATAATAGAATTGAATGAAGAAAAAAATTTAATTAAATCTAATTTCGAATTAAGACTTTTTTCACTTTTTATTGGTCGAGCAAGTCAAGATCTTTTGGAAAGGAGGCCACCCTCATCAAAACGAGGTTATGATCCTTAGAGCGGTAGGTTACGGGTCCAATATTCTTTTTATTTTGGCACTCAATTTTTTATTGGAGGACAACGTCGTTGGGCCGCTAGTAGTCTCGTCACGCTTTAAGCTCGCCGAGTGCGGTGGCACCAGCTGTCTGGGCTGCAACCAGTCGGTCGGCCGGCCCCCCAAATCGGCCAGAGGTCGTGCCGCTGCGGGCCAGACCGAGCCTCCCCCGATTCCGATTCCGATTCCGTTCACCCTCTCCATCGATCTCGTCACCCCTTTCTCTCCCTTCCCTCTTCTCTTCGCTTCTACCCTCCAGCCGGCGATTCCCTCCTCTCCGATCTCTCTTCCCTTCTCACCCCGCGGCTAGGAGCTCCGATCTCCGCTGCTGGCCTTCGATTTCCGGCGAAATTGTATCCCCGGTGAGGATCAATTCCATACCCTGCAACCCTAGATGCCCTAAATGCAGATCTTCCACCTTAATTCTATCGTAGATGTTGATTTCCCACGTCTTCTTCAGCCCCTTATACACTCATATCACCTCTTTCCTAACCTCTAGATTGGGATCTCTTTTTCTGTGTTTTTGCCCTATAGATGGTGTTGTTGGATCTATAATTTTTACGTGACTTGGTTTAGTTTTTTTTTTTTTTGCTTTACTTCTTAATTGCTATGAATTTTATTCTTGAATCTTCGTATGATATTTATGCTAGGATCATTAATTATGCCAGTCCCCGATTTTAGTTTTTAATTTTAAATTTTTTTCTTGTGATGGGAAGTGTTTTTTTGTACTTCTTTTCTTGAATGGCTTATGAATACCATGAATTTAAGTGGTAAACATGACGAAGAGAGGTCTTTCATTTCATGGTTTAATGTGCTGATCAGCATGGTTGATATGAGACAATATGTATGATGCCAGTCCCTTATTCTGGCTGCATGCCAATGCTTTGACAGGCCATTATGCCAGTGTGTGTCAGCCATTGACATGGCGTGAGAAGTACTATGGTAGTGCCAAGCTGGCACAGTGCCAACATGTGATATCGGATATCTCGATCCTTGTTTCATTCAAAACCTAGACATGGGCTTTGATGTCAGGAAGATGGACAATCAAGGAACCTTGTCAGTCTCTACCACTCAAGCTAAATGAACAGAAATATATGTTATTCTTTTATATTTTTGTTAGGAGTTTGGTATATATTGAGAAATTCATTAAGTTTCAAAAATGTTTCTAATTGTTTGCACCATGTAGTTCCGAATATATATCAAAATGCTAAATTATTGAAAAATGCAAAAAGCAATATATATTTAAATCAAGGAGTTTAATCAGAATGATCAAGTGACTTTGTACAGGGTCAGTTACCTAGGCATTGACCTAGGTACCTGTGTGATTGTGTGAGCAAAAAGTTAGGTCCACTGCCTAAAGTTGCCATGACATTTAAGAACTATGCCTGCAAATAGCCAAAAATGATGTCTTTCCTGTTGCTATTTTTTTTAATCTCTTATTTTCTGGTTCTAGATCTTGAGTGTTATGTTTATATGTGCAGGATATGTGTGCTATATAAAGACGATTTTGACAGTATTTTCACATAAGTCTTTGCTGGATTTTGAAAGTTGTAGCTAAATACATATTATCTAAAGGCATCAAGGACGACAAAGAAATGTTTTCGTTGTTCTATGGACTCTGGAAATATCTCTTCAGCAAGACAGAGTTCCATGTTCTTATTCTTGGAATTGAAAAAGCTGGAAAGACTGTAATTCCTACCCTTCCTTATGCTTTATTATTTATGCAGTTCTTCTTAAATTTATGTTTCTGACATGCAACCTATTTTTAGTAGTTAAAATGTAGTATTTTCCTGAATTCTTATTGCTTTGCATGTATGTACAAGTTTCAATGTCTTTTATGTTACATGTGATAGAAGCTTTGTGTTCACGCTTTGGTTCCCTTTGTTTTACATGCAGTTTCTTTGTGGTATCATCATATTATGAGCATTATCAAAATGTATAATATGCCAAATTAGGCTGATTTGATCTTGGAATTTCTGATTGCACTCCCTTTATGCCTTATGTTCACCCTCTCTGATTAGCTTTCTGATTCCTTCCTCTATCCTATGCGATTTTCAGTACCCACATTTTCCTGTGAAAGTTTCCCTATTCTCTCATTTTCGTTCAATTAAGTTAGCCATTTTAGTATCTTTTTTGCCTTTATAAAGGGGTGACTTTATACTTGTAAGTTGTAACTAATGATAAGGAGAGTGGCATATTTAAGTAATGTTTTGTAGTTCTTAATGATTGTAATGATAATAATGAAGTTAAGTTTGCATGATTGTATTGTTTCTACCATTGTTTTAGGTTAAAATTAAGGATTTCATCTCAAAACTAATTGATCTGCTATAGATATGCTATCCCAAGTCATTATTGTTACTTGTCAGAAATTGGTTAGATTGTTCTTTTTCCCACTATTTATTTCCCTTTTTGTGTAAAACAATTGGAATGGCACATTCTGGCCATGCTTTCATTCTCTCAAATAGGTTAGATTTTTTCCCCCTTATTTTGTTTGACCTGCAGCTTTGTCATTCTCTCATTTTGGTGCTGACATCTGATAGTAATCCTGTTCTCTGTTGAATTTCTACCAATTTTGCCCCATCAATTACCCGATGCCTATTAGTTATTCTTAGATTTTAATATTGCTGTGCTATTACCTTTTGATTTGATTAGTTCAATATAGCTCCTTTGTCTCCATGTTGTTATTACTGGCTTGAATGGAACCTTATTCTCGATTATAATGAATTTCCATCTTTTAATTCATGATAATAAGTAGCTCTTGTGTCAATTTAGTTGCTTTTCTGATGAACACAGTTTCCTAGCCTTATATTAACAATCTTTATCTTATTAATGTGGGATTAATGTTATCGAAACATCCTTATCATCTAGACCTTTTTTTTTTTACTTCAACTAAGTTCCAGCATGAGGTCAGCCGCCCTACTTTATTTAGTTTTGGCTTGTAGAGAAGGCTACTCCAGGCAAGTGAAGACTTGCTATGAAACCTATTGGGCTATTTGGCAGGAAGGAAGGCATAACTTATTATATGACCTCCCATTGTTATTGGATGGTGATATTATGTACTGCATGTTGTCCATACGTTGGTCATTGGCTAGCATGATATCTATCATGTTGATCATATTCTCACCGCCGGTCCACATGCCAGGTGCTTCCTGTTACATGGGCTCGGCTATGTGTCAGGCGCAGGTACATGTGTAAGCATTGGATCCCTTCAATATCTAAGAATTTCTTCTCATAGATCCATGTCTAAGTGTCATACTAATGCCCATGTATATAAGTGTCTAGTGCAGGTACTTCAGGCTAGTCTGAATGGTCCAGGAAGCATAGGGTACTTGTGGAAGACAAATTAAGTGTTTGGATGGACTGATACAAAGGCATGGCACGTTACAGACAATGTACCCCATTTCAAAGCTTGTATCTTGCAGGCATTTTACATGCTCTTTAGCATGTTCCGCATTAGTTTTTCTTATGGCTGCATGAAATAGTAGTTATTATATACTCAGCAATTTGAAATTTTATGTCCTATTGCAAATTCTCTTGTGATACCTTTGTCAACCAAAACAGAAATGCCACATTCTGCTTCTCATCCTTGGTTACTCACTTATCATAGGATCTTATGTTAACTATTGATGGTTGGCCTTGTTTCGGGCTTCATATCGACAGGTAGTGGGGCCCATGGTATAATCTCTAGTTACCATTATATAATACAAGTAGTTAGCCAATCTAGGTTTAAAATACTGGTACAAACCATTGTCCTGTATTGGTTCATACCATACCGACTCATGGTATGGTGTTGCATCTTGGTACTGTATTGGGATATTTTCCCCAATTTTTGTACATTTTTTATCTCTAAAATGAATATTAAGTGATTTTTTCTATGCTTAAGTGGTTTTTAATAGGTTTATGATGTCAGAGTGCCAATATTGGTACTAACAACTGTGGATTCTACAGAGTTGTAGAAACCAGCAACAAATAGATGTGAAACTACCAACACAAATTTGTGTGTTACAGGGTGACACCCACCCTACGAAATATTCGAATTTAATGCTAGCAGGAAAAAATTTGCCATGAGTTCTCCTGTTTTTCTCTTTTTTTTTGGGCCAATTAGAGGCCAAAAAGAATATGATGGAACTCAAACTCAATGAATATAGGTATTCTAGCATCGAAGAGCTTGGAAAAAGGGTGGAACCATTGTACCAGCCTCCTTTCCCTCTCTCTCTCTTTCTATACCCCCCTCCATCTCCCTCCTTCTCTGAGTCAAAAGGATCCATTAGTTCGTGGGAGCCCCTAAAAGTGAGCAGGATCCTAGCTTTCTCTCTCTAAAATCAGAACCCCCCACTGATTCCGGCTCAATATCAGCTGAATCAGCCATGGTACCAGCATGAACCAAACAATACAGATATGTACGTGTGAAATTTATGAATTTCTAGTGGTTTAAATGTACCATACCTGGTGCCGGTGCCAGTTTCAATCAGAGCAGTACAGTACCAGTGATATCATCCCATTTTGACAATATTTGGATCATTGTGCTGACATTATTTGACCACATAGTTGGTCATGGAGCATAATATTTGTCAATCTATCTATACAAATTTTAATATGAAAATGTTGTTTGCATCAGATGAACCTTAGATGACAACAATTAAGATGGCCACTGTAATGAGTATCTTTTAGGTATGCTTCATATTTTCCATTGTGCAAATAAATATAGTGGTTTGAATTTGAAAGAGAATCATATTGTGATGGAAAAAAATATTCACTAATTTTTTTACTCTCTATATGTAGATAGAGGAAATCTATTTACTCCTTGTTTGCTATAGGCTTCATGATCAAGCCACATTAGTTTTAGTCCGCAATTTGATCTTTCTTTGTTAATTCTCTTCTTGTTTTTGCACAAGTGCCACCAAGTTTGGTCTTTTACAAATTTTGCATTTACTTAATTGTGCATATATTTAGTGAAAAAAGAACTTATTACATGTTAAGATTTTCTTCTATTTTCTTCAGTAATTACTAATATTACATCTTATTTTCATTTTTAATTTTTTATACTCAACTTGTCAAGTTTGATGCCTAATGTATTTTTGGAAATGAAGACTTTGCTAGAGAAGTTGAAGTCATTGTATTCAAGCTTGGAAGGGCTCCCTCCTGACCGGATTGTTCCAACAGTTGGGCTGAACATTGGTCGTATTGAAGCTTCGAATGCAAAACTTGTGTTTTGGGACTTAGGAGGTCAGGTATGTGTTTTGCAGCTCAAGTTTAAAATTTACAAAATTATTCTGAAGTTACAAGGGTAATGCCACTAGTTAGGTATTCTTTGTAAATAGTGCCATTAGCTAGACTTGGTCTAGTTTGATGCAGCAATTTTGTCTATAGGGAAAGGATTTTTTTTTTTTTTTAATACTATAAGAAAAAAAATTACTAAGCCATCATATAATTTTCACAGATCATTCTATGTTCTTGTTCTCTTTATAGAAAGAATTTGTAGGCAGTCATCGATAAAGATTAAAATTCTTCAATACTCAATTTGTAGCCTTCATTGATTAAGTCAGCAAATCCTTTCTTTCCGTTTTACAACTCAAATCTGCTTCGTCAATTAATTATATGACGTCGAAGTTTAATGCATTTGTTCCCACCATATGTTATTGCAAGGTATATCTTGTGACAATGAAAAGTTAGTATGATACAAGATATTGTGTCTTGATGGTATTGGTCATATAGCGATTGCTAGCATAGATTCATTACCACATGCACACATACATGCGCACACACATGTATATACCTATTCATTGAGTTGGCCCAAAATGAATGGTAGAAATAAAGCTAGTGAGCAAAACTATATCGGGGGTTATGTTTTTAGAAATTCATACCATTTAAACTTTGTCTTGGTATTTTAAAGCATATATCAATACATGCATGCATGTGCGTATGCACATACATACACACACGTACTTATCTGTTTATTGAGTGAGCCCAAAATGAATGGTAGAAATAAAGTTAGTGAGCAAAACTGTATTGGGGCCTATGTTCTCACAATTCATACCGTTTAGACTTTGTCTGATATTTTAAAGCATATATCAACCAAAATTCAAGTGATTTGGATGCTTCTTGACTATAAATCAAATTAAAACATGGTATGATCCAATCAGAATTGCTCATTTATGTATGGTTGATGTATAAGACATCAAAATACTTTCTGTCATTTTTAGCCGATTTGGATAGCACAACTAAGGATTAACCATGCATATTTTCATTTTGATAGAATGATCATTGATTTCATTGGGAAGTGTTTGGGGGCCAAATGCTCTCAAAAGTATTCTAGCTTTCTTTCTTTAAACATGTGCTTAGACATATATGATACACACTCAATATGCGTGTGCACGTGTGCATGCATGCATGCATGTATGATTTTGATTCTTGTAAGGATAGTTTCTTAATACCAAAATATATCCTTAAATTGGTGCATGTGCTAGATAATCAGAACACCCTTGCTAGGATTTTTTTTTTTCCTCAATTGTTCTAAGGACAACCTTTTGCCTAAAAGTGTTGCACTTATTATGCTCACCTGTTACCTAGATGCTCTATTTGAAGCTGTACAGGAGTGTCAATACTTTTGGATGCAGACCTAGCATGATAGTATAAGAGACAATTGGATACTGCACTTTGAGTGTCTTGTTGATGTTAGCAAAAAATAATGTTAGACGCTTAATACTTCTTTTGGATTATCGTATGGGGGATTCTTAGTTTTATGTATTAGACACTTTGAGTGAATCAGCAAAGTATCTTTATATTTTTAATATAATGTTATCAAGATTTCATGGACACTTGAAGCCAATAATTCAAGGCCTGGTCTTACAGCTGTTTCAGATTGAACCAGAGAGAGATCAGGTTTTTGGACAGAGTGCGGGACCCTAGGTCTTTTCAGATTGGGCCATCTCAGTCTGTACAGTTGGGATGGATTGAGACCTGTCCATCTCAACTCTAGGGATGGCCTAATGCCCGTAAATTTATTGAAATGCCATTTTTTAAAAATTTCTTTTTCTTGTTGTTTATGGTTATTTAGGGATTTTATTGTTATTTCACTTAAAATCATTATTTTTTTTTGTTTATGGTTCCATTGATAAGTGGTGTTTCATTTATATTTATTGTTATTTTACAAATTCTTTTACTGTGTCAGCTCAAAAAAGCTCATTTAAGGGTGTCAAAGACTTAAAAAATCATTAAAGCAACAGAGCAATATTAAAAAAAAAAAAAAATCCAAAAAGAAACATCCCAATGTTTCATTGGGATGCTATCCCATCTCAAGCATTGGTATGGGAGTCTCCTGGTACCATTTTGACCCCGGGCTGAACCAAAAGAGGTCCAAGAACTGAGATTTAAATCTTTTAACTGAACTGCCTCCATGCTTCTATCTTTTAACTGAACTGCCCCCATGCTTCTAATATAAAGTTATCAAGAGTATGTGAACATCTTAAGTAAATGGTTATTATGTTTTAATGTTATTGCAACCATATAAACAAGTGATATCTACAAAAGGTTCTCCAAGTGAGATAATAGGGGCTAGATTTGCAAAAATTTCATCTTTCAAAGCATGACTGAAACATAATGTACTGTTTTTTGTCATCAGACTTCAAACATATGATTTATTATCTTATGTTGGCAGATTGGTCTGCGAACAATTTGGGAAAAATATTATGAGGAGGCACATGCTATAATTTATGTTATTGATGCTGCTTGTCCATCATCATTTGAAGATTCCAAGTCTGCATTAGGTTAGTATCAGTCACTACATTATCCCATGGAAAATTAATTATATAATGTTAGTTTTAGCCTACTATTGTCATTCAGCTTAAATTTTATATGCTTGATTTTTCTGTTAGTCCATATAGACATTATGAATAATAATATCTAGAAACTGCTGAACAGAAAAATTACTTCGACATGAGGATCTACAAGGGGCACCACTTCTAATACTAGCCAACAAGCAGGTTAGAGTTTTTTTTTTTTTTTTTTTTTTTTTTTTCATTTTCATATTTTTTTCATTATTTTGAGTGATGTCTAAGTTATTACTGTTGCACATGTTGTAGATCACTGTTTTCCTGCTTGGGTTTCTGTGCCTTTTTTGATGGGCTTGGATCAATTCCACAATCTCTTCATTATATTTAATAATGTCGACCAATTTTCCTGTGGCTTTCAGTTCAGTCTTGTGTCATGAGTGTGTCTTTTTGTGTTTCCATTCATGCAGATAAACATAAATTTTTTTTAAATAAGTAGATATAGGTTCTATGTTCACTGTTCTTCTAAAATTCCTCAAAACTGTCCATTTTAATGTGCAAAGCCTCTCCATCTGGACGTGGGCATATTTTGATGATTTAGCATGATGATTAATTGTTGTCTGAAATAATCCTAAAATTTTTTTAAATAAGTAGATATAGGTTCTATGTTCACTGTTCTTCTAAAATTCCTCAAAACTGTCCATTTTAATGTGCAAAGCTTCTCCATCTGGACCTGGGCATATTTTGATGATTTAGCATGATGATTAATTGTTGTCTGAAATAATCCGGTATTATGCTTGTTTAGTTTTTAACAAATTGGCTTTCAGTGCTTATGTTTGTGGATTGTACAATTATCACTTTAAATGAACGGCATTCATAGGCTAGAAGTGATTGGACAACTTGTTCTGATGGGCCACTACATTATGACTGGTTCATAGCCCAACAGTCATCTTTTCTTAATGTTTTGATTAATGCATAACTACCAACGATATTCACTGACACTGTTAAGAGCCTCCAGATCACATTAATATCTAAATTCTGATCATGTTGTTAAGAGCTGTAAGTTTTGGTTTGGTAAATATATTATCTGTGAAAAAGTAAAACATGGAAGCTATCTTAGTAAATTCCATACCCAAAAGAAGTTAGAAAGATACTACAAACTAAACTGGAACACACTTTCTTGAAATTCAAACATTTCAGATTCAGTACCTTCACGTACTTCCCTACATGATACTTTCATAACAAAATAATGAAATGATACAAAAATAGATTTTTGAGCTAAATAAATTTATTGGAACTATATAATGCCAACTCTAATGTAACCATGTGTAGAGCATGTCTGACTATCTGCCTTTTCCAACCCTGCATTTCTGTCTTGCATGCTATCCTTATTTCCCACCTCAGTTAGAGCTTGTGGCTGTTGACCATGATCTGGAGGGTTTGAATCATTGCTCTAGCATTATTATTTATTTATTTATTTTGATAGATTTTACTATTTAAAAATAAAATTAGATGTGCATTGCACATGTCATACTCTAGTAATCATATAATGCCATGATAATAAAATCTTGGCTTTCGGCGAGCCTTGCATTGCTTTATGTTCTTTCTTTCTCAACCCCTCTTTCCCCTCCTTAGGAAAGAGGTGGGGAAAATGAATCAGCTATTGCAGCAATCCCGTTGGGTTTAAGGGTCTGTTTGCTGTTGTAAAGACTTGGGCTTTGAATTCCATTTGCTGTGGCTTAGTGAGCTCCAGCAAAGTAGAGCTATGTTTGGGGCCCAGCTGCAAGAACTTGACTGTGTCATGATGGTTGCTGGTTGAGCTGCAACAGCTTAAAATACAGGCTTGCCACTCGATTCTAGTGAATCTTTCAATGGGATCTCCGTTCCCACCTCAAACCTGAATGGTGACCCTCCCCCAAATCTCTCATCCTTGCAGCTTAGTGGTGTCAGTGACTTTTAATGTCTCCCACATTGCCCAAAAATCCTCCTCTGCCCCTTGACCATGTCCTGACCCCCTCCGACCAATACCTACCCGCTTCACAATCTCCTGCTGGGTGACTATGACAACCATCTACAGCATGCTATGCAAATCAGCCACCGGATTACTGGCAAGATCAGTGATTATGGCCTGATTTGTGCAGTGGACATCCAGTGCACTAGTCCTGCCAGACTGCCAATAGTTGGTGGACAAGTTAAGGATGATTACTGTGCTAAGTAGGCAGTAGATGAAGCTAACAGAAGCCATGCAGTCAAGTCATTGGAACACCTTGCCAACTTACGATGCGAGGGGTAGTGCAAGGGTTCAGAGGTGTCTACCAATTTGTGTGTGTGTGTGTGAGAGAGAGAGAGAGAGAGAGAGAGAGAGAGCATATAATGGGAACTTAGATGACAATCCATAGTTGACCGTTACTCCATTTAATTGCCTGTCATAAATGAAACAAAAGGTTGTTATTTGAAATTTTTACTGTCTATCCAAATGGAGTTAATTTTTATAAATTCAAAGTTTAGCGGGAAAAATATGTTTTATTCAGTGAAAGTGATTTGAGCAAATAACCCCATTATCATTTTGCATTGTTGATTATTTCTTATTATAATGGTAAATAATGGCCATCATTATGGTCACTATTTATTCCCAAGTAAACCCACAAATTGGTTGAACCCACAAATAGTGGGTGTAGTTACCTCTAATTCGGCAAATTTGTCTAATTGAATACCTTCCCTTCTTTTTGAAAAAAAAAAAAAAAAATGTAAAAAAAAAAGGGCATTTCATCTGAACTAGAGTTTAAAGTGTCAGGATGTCTTATGAAACGTTGAGACAAGTTGCTATCCAAGTGTTGAGACAGAACCATCCTAACATTGTCCCAACATTTCAATCACTGCTTCTTGAGACACCCCTGTTCCAAGTATCTAGATGGAACAGCAGTGTCTCTTCCTCCATGAAAAAACTGGGATGGTTTTGTCCCATGAGATTTAGAACTTTAATTTGAACTACTAGTTTCTATAAAATAGCTGTAGTTGCAGTAACTGCAGCTGCATCCAACCAAATAAAATAATTCCAGTCACATACAACTCTGGTTGCTACAGTACCAGTCCCGTGCAAGTCTATCTACAGTGCATCTTAAATTGCAGGGGACCAAACAGGCCCTTAGCTTTATAGTGTGTAGCATTTCTCAAAATTTAGATTTCACAAGGCTTGTGACATTCACTTCGATAGAAATTAAGATTTCAATACATTAAACAGCTAATGTTAAAGCTTAATTGGTAGTGCTAATATTCATAACTAGTTTCAGGTTAACAGTGTGATATTCAAATGTGGGAATCATTACTTTTTGGTGAGAGGTGGGAATCATTACTTGATATAATGAAGGTAAAGTCCTTTATGTTTCAAATTAAGTTTCAGCACATCTATCAAATATCTGCGATGTAGGGAAATCAAGTTCTAATGCTGGCTGGGGGGTTAAAAAGCCTGTGCCATGAGCAAGCTACGAAAATTGTCACGTTTACCTAACATATGAATCAGACATGATTAAGCCTCTTTAAAATAATGTTACTGAAAGATTTTTGAAATGTGAAGTATATGTTCATGAGAAGATGAATGACTTGCTTTTCTGTTGTTAAGATTGTGTAAAACAAAAGTGATTGTTAAATTATTAGATAAAGTTTTAAAAAATGAATGTGTATAGATTTTCTTTTTCCCAGTTCTATGAGGTTCTTTTTCCCAGTGGTTTATGCAGGGCAATACATGCTCGAATCTTGTATAACTTTAAATTCTAATGGGATTGGTGGAAATTGAGTGTATAGAATCAGAATTGTTGCCTCGGATTTTCTTGTTCTAAATATAAATAGTGGCAGGATCTTCCTGGAGCTGTGTCTGCTGAAGAACTGGCTAGATATTTAGATCTCAAAGAGTTGGATGAAAGGCTGTACATGTTTGAAGCTGTATCTTCATATGATGGGTGAGTAGATCAACCCCAGCTCCCTGACCTATGCATATTGTCAAAACTTGTCTGACATAAAGATGAACTGGCACAAAACCCTTTCAAAATTCCTCATCGTACAATCTGCTTGAGTAATGGCTACAGTAGATGTTACATAGGCAAGTAACTTAGGAAAATGAATTGAAAGAGAATGTGCAAGTAATATGGGTTTGGCCGCATGTCTACCCTGTCTAAACAATATCCTTTGAATGGCTGGAATGCTTCACTTTGAGCTTTGAATTCAACAAACTTGTGTAGCAAGAGAGACATAGGAGGTACATGAGAATTGAGAAGCCATGGATTGTGCAATCCTAAGATTTTGCAATGCCATAAGTCACTATTCAAATGTAATATCTTGTGCATGGATATGCTTAGGAAGCCCAATTTCAAGTTGGCCATACAGGTTATCAGCTACTCTGCAGTATGCTCTTCCAAGTGGATTTCCCCACAGGATATCCAACTACAGATCTCCCCACAGTAATTATGTTATTTGGGCATCCTTAAACTAATGAAACATCAGTTTTCTCCTTGTCACTCTTGTCACTAAAAGATTGATTTCTATTCTGTGAACATTTAATCATTCTGTATTGCTTTATTGAGTGATCCATAATTACCTTGTTTTCTTGCTGGCAGGATGGGAATTAAATTTGCCATTGACTGGTTAGTGGAGGTGATGGAAAAAAGTAAGCGCACTGAGTTGTTGAGAATACGTGCAGGTGCAGCTGGGCATCTTTAGCAGCGTAGTTTCCAATCAAAAAATCTCTAGCAACATCCTTGCCTCAATTTATATTAGAAATCATCTAAAATGAATCATTTGCTGCAGAGGTAGTGTGTGCTAATCCAAAGATGTAATATATGCATCTCAGGTTTCATTCAGTTGGTTCATTTTAGAGTCCTGGTCGATTACATTACAGTGATCCAATATAGTTTCAAAGTTATCTCGTGTATCCTGATATGCTAGATTGAGAGATGATTCTCAAGCCATTTTGCCATGTGGCATCTATTTTGTTTGGCCTTGTTGTATCTGAAAGGATATTGAATAGCATCAAATACGCAATATAGTCAATAGGAATGCGAAGTTGCGTTGAAGTTTTAATATAAGCTCCAAATTCTGTCAATTAGTTGCTTTAACTTATATCCAGGATTAATTCCAATAATGTAAGTTGATTTGGAATTGGAGAGATTTTGAATTTACAGATTTCATTCCCGAGAAGATGGAAAACTGGAGACCGGTTGGGGAATAGGGAGTGGGTGTCTGCACTGATGATATATAAAGGTGATGAAGATTAGTTGCGCTTGGCCTGGTTATTCCTGAAATGAAAATTTAAGATTACAGGAAGATGACTGGTTTCACAGCTTGGGTGGTCGTTGTGATGGGAACGTTGTTGTGCAAATTGAAAGCTTAGGCATGCTGCTAAACATGCAATTTTAAGTACGAAATCTGTAGTCATATTACTGCCTCCTAATGTTTCGCCATTTATGTGATTCTATTTGTGAGGAATTGTAAGCAATTCAGTGAGAGTTTGTGATTCAATGGTTTGAAATGGCCTAATCCGTGGATATTGCAAAAGTGGGAAGATCGTTGAGGCTCTGAGTCTAATGCATTATTCCCTTCTAAAGTAGCAGAGCATACAATTATTACACACAACGCCTTGCCTTGTTAGATGAAATGTGTCAAGAGTTTGAAGGGTTCTTTGTGCAGAAACATTGTCCGACAAGATGCTTGCTGCTGAGGTACTGCCAGACCTTTATGCATATAATCTAACCTATGAATCTTTTCCAAAGATGCATTGTTTTCCAATATTAACCCCTGGGTACTGTCTCCTTTAGTATACCATTTGATGGCTTGTTCAAAGCCAATAAGGTTGAAGCAGCCAAAAATCTTTTCAGATCTATGCTAGAAGCTAAACGTGCTTACATATGCATAATTGTGAGAGGCCTAACAAAAGAAGGGTTATTTGATGAGGCTGGTGACTTGATGATTCCGCGCATGGAGGAATTTATCCAGTTGTCCTTCATGTTCCACTGAGCTTGCTTAAGAGAAAAGAGATTCTTAACAAAATGAAGGAGTTAACAAAATGAAGGAGTGAAGCTTTTCTTTCAAAGCATCAACAAATTCTTAAATTTCTCGCATGAGGTTTAAAGAAGATGAAAAGTTACTCCTATAATTTTTTATCCCCTCTGAATGATTTTTTTTTTAAGGAGGATAATTTTTTCCGAGGATAATTTTTTCCTTCTTTACCCTTCTGTATAATTTTTTTTTAGGAGGATATTTTTTTCTCCTTTACCTCTCAAATTATTAACATAGAAAGCGATAGATTAACTGGATTAAAAGGCAAAAATTATTTAAAAGGTGAAAAGGTATTGAAATATTAAGAGAAACAAAATATTAAATAATTTCATCACTCTTTTCCATCTTATTTTTTTTATATTGATTAGGTTAACAAAATATAAATAATATTTTTATCTCTTTTATATCAATCTTTTTCTAGACATGGTTAACAATTATATCTGTAATGTTTCATCCTCTATTCACAAATATAACTAAACATAGTTAATTAAAAAATTTTTACAACATTAAAATTTGCACAAAAAATGTTACTTCCATAACTTTTCACCTCCATATCAAAAGCGCACCCCCTTTGTCTTAAAGGATGGGAAATATCAACATATCTGAAGTTGCTTCTAAATTTCTCCCAACATTATGCAAAGTGATGAGATACTGCAATGAAGTCGTTCATATTTTGTATGAGGGCTTGTTCTGTTATATATATCAACAAACCATCCTTTAAATGGTAACTCAGCCTCCAAACATTGGATTCAGCTCCTTTAAGATGTACAGTACCGGAAACAAGTTCTGGATATCATTGATGGGTCCAGTCGATGTCCATGGGGATCATGGCTACCTCAAGTGACTCCCCTCCACCTTGCCTGTTGACAGTGTTGTGACCATCTGTGAGGAGGGGAAGCCTGGGACAAGAAGGTGGCCTTCTCCACTTCTGAGAAGCAAAAGGATGGGTTCTACATGCACTTCAAGGATAATGCCAGAATTGTATTGAAATTGAAGGGTAACATGCAACATTCTGCTATCACCAGGCTAATTGGAAAGAACTGTGCTTACATTTCGCAAGGATTGCGACTCATATGTGCGTCCATTGTGATCCCAATTCATGTAGATACTTTGTACAGGGAATTTGACATCATAGACAACTTCAATTTTAGGCAAGAAATAGGGCACTGGTTGTGATCAGCATTTGATCTGATTTATATTTATTTTGTTGTTACAGGTTCTGCTTGTAATGATTATTTAAACCAATGTTTTAAATTCCAATGGAGATGAGGATGCCTTGATTATCTCATTTTGTGAGCAAACGAGATTAAAATGGAGGTAAAGGAAAGAAGAAAAAAAAAAAAAAAAAAAAAAGGGAGAAGAAAAGGAAAGAAAGGAAGGAAGAAATGATTATAAAAAAAAAAAAAAAAAAAAGCAGAAAATGAGAGAAAGAAAAATAGAATATAGAAAGTAAAGGAGAAGAGTGAGAAGAAACGAAGAAATAATGAATAAATAAAAGAAAAAATAAATAAATTTTATTGGATATGAAGCTATTTTTTTCTTGTAACTTGTATAAGCCGAACTTCATCATTATATTATTTTTATTATATTATAGTACTTAAATTTTTTTGAAGTGTTAACTTCAAAAATAATAAAAATAAAATTGAATACCCTTGGTATTAATAAGGGAACTCTTAAAATTTTGCAGGTGAGGGCCCTGGCGATAAATTCAGAAAGCCTGTCAATATTATTTTCTAGAACGAGAGAGAGAGAGAGAGAGAGAGAGAGAGAGAGAGAGTTTCAGTATTCATTCAACCGCAAAACAATATAATGTATTCTACTCCTCTAATGCTCAATCTTCTCACTAATTGAGACATTCGAAACTTCAGACTAACATTCTGGTAGGACCATGGCAATGCAAGAAATCTAGACCAACATTCAACACATGTATTATGAGAAGCAAGCCAAGCGCCAAGAGCCAAGTGTCATGGCCATTTGCCTGGGCTTCATTAAGCATCATCATCATCATCATCATCATTCCATCCTTTTTCCCATCAATCACAATGAAAGATAACAATGAGAAGCTTTCATAAAAAATTATGCAATTTGTTTACTCGTTATGCCATGAGAGAACAGCCAAACTATGCATCAGTTGGCAGTAAGAAATCTTGTGAACAGATAAAATTTATTCAACCATACTGAGTTCTCTTGCTCTCAAAAGAGGTAGAGAGACGATAAAACCAGAGAAGTTATTACGCGGCAAACAAATGCGTCACCCTCACCTTGGCCGCTCCGCTCGCTCTCCCCACCTTGCTGGCGATTCCCCGGAGCTCGGCCTCCTCCATCCTCCCCTCCGACGACACCACCACCAGCCGCGCCCCGCTCAGCTCGTCGCAGATCCTGCCCACCTCCGCCATCACCTCGCCGACCATCCCCGCCTTCCCCTTCCTCACCAGCAACCTCACCAGCACCACCACGAGCTTATAAAACCCGCCACCTTCCACCGCCGCCGTCACCGCCTCGTCCTCGACCGCCGCACCGCCCACAACCGCGCGGAGGAGCCTCCTCGCGTCTCGCTCCACGGCGTCGAGCGCGCCGTCGCAGCGGGCAGCGTCGACGAGGGCGGCGGCGTAGCCGGTGGCGGCGCGGCGGTGGACGCGGGGGGAGGGTTTGGAGGGCGGGTGGTGGGGGCGGGGGGTGAGGGAAGGGGAGGGGTGGACGAGGGGTTTGGGGCCGTCGAGCGGGTGGTGGGAGAGGGATTGGGAGGGCGGTTTAGGACTGGCGGAGAGGTTGGGGAGGGGATGGGAGGTTGCGCTCGGTTTGAAGAGAGTGGGGAGGTCTCTGGGGGCGGTGGAGAGGAAGGATTTGGGGCGGAGGGAGGAGACGGGGCGGGAGAGGGCGTCCATGGTCGAAGAAGATGATGGAGTATGCGAGAGGAGTGGTCGTTTATTGGCCGCAGAGGGTGAATAGGCGATAGAGACTTATATAGAGCGTCAGCCGATCGCGTGAACGGCGTGAGCCCACGTAGAGGGAGCCTCGCCTTGGGAGAACCCAAGGCGACCACGGCATTCGCTCGCCATGTTGACGGTCCGACGTGGTGTTGTGTGGCTCCGAAGGGTTCGGTCAGGCCATTCATCGAGCACCGCGTCAGCAACTTGTGATCGGTAATACTGCGGGAGACTAAGCCATTTTTGGATGGACCTGATCCACCAATAAGACCACGAGTTCATAACTTCAGTCCGCATGTGATTGATCCGATCTCTGATCTTTATCCATGCGAATGTGAAGACATGCGGCTTAGCGGTACGTGTTGGATTTGATCAATAAATAATGAATATTTACACGATGAAAAGTATCATAAAACTTAATAATTTTGATTTATTTTTTAATTTTTTTTTTTCCCCCTCTATGTGATAAATGCATTGTTACATCTTTCTGATCAAAACAATCTTGCCAAATGAAGGATCCAAAAAGTTATTTTCATTTAAATATTTATATATTTTATATTAACTATATAGTTTATTATTTTAAAAATGATAAAATCAGCTTTCATAATCCCATGATCCATTCATTAAAGAATCTTTAAACAATCCTATAGGTTGAATTATTGGGATTTTCTATCAATAATCCCAACCACTAGATATCATCTATTATTTTTAAAACACATGTATATTAAAAATTATATAATCTGAAGACTCGTTATCAATGAATCAAGAGATTAAAAAAAGTATTATTTTTAGTTATTTTAAATACTTATTTTTTTAAAGATGCATGAGTTAGGGGTATTTGAATCGCATGTATAAATATTTAAAGATATTAAATCGCATGCAACAGCTAAAATTATCGATATGAGAGTTTCATCATCCAATCGAAATTTGATTGAATTTGGAAAAAAAAATTCTCAAACGTAGATAAGTCAAACTCTCTGTGTATACAAGGAACTTTTAATTTTTTAACCAAATCTCCACATCAATATCGCATTTATGATTATTAATGCGAGATCTTGATCATTCAAATCAATTTAACCATATTTAAATGAAAATTTTCTTAAGTACTAAATTAAGTTTTTCATATATATATATAGAGAGAGAGAGAGAGAGAAAGGAGAGAGAGAGAGAAAGAAAGAAGGGGGAGAATTATTTCTTTCTAAACTTGACAGTGAAGATTTTATATCAAATTTTGACCACTTGATGCATGCATTATAGGAGTTTAAACTATATGATTTTTAATGCATAATTAGTTTATATATAACAAATCACATACAATAGTTTGAATTGACAATATGGAACATTCATCATCAAATTCAAAAAATAGTCTTAAAATTACACAAGATATAACTTGAACCTGACTCATATGTGTATATATCTACTCTAATTTTCAATTGCTTGCATAACAAAAGAATCATATAATTTAAAAATTCTTAGCCTATGAATCATTTAGTCAAAAAAAAAGAAAAAAAAGTATCATGCATTTTTATCTCTTCATGCATGAATAAAGCTTTTCAAATTATATAATTTTTTAATATTAAATGATAAAGGCCGTAAAAGAGATGAGACACCTAAGTTCCCTTCTATATGCAATCCCTCAAAATATCAAACTCCTATCAACTAATTTGTTTTAAAAAATAATTTTACTCATTGTTAGCTATCGATTTATATGCATGTATGAAGCGGCAAAACTCTTTATCATCGCTGGCATGGTAATGGCAAGAAGACTTGCCTCGTAGCATCAGAAGATATATATGGCCGAGCCCAGGAGCGTAACAGCATACTGTTATGAACCAAATCAAGCAGATCCACGCCCACTCCCTCCGGCATGGCATCGACCACACCCAACTCCTCGTTTCGAAGCTCCTCCAAGTCCCCAACGTACCCTACGCCCGCTCACTTCTCGACTCCAACCCCACTCCCCCCTCCACTTTCCTCTACAACAAGCTCCTCCAGGCCTACGCCGCCCGCGGCCCCTTCGACCAATGCCTCGCCCTCTTCTCCCGCATGCGCCGCCGCCCTCCCCACCACCCCCCCAACCTCCACTCCTTCGTCTTCCTCTTCTCCGCCTGCACCTCCTTCGCCCGCCCCGCCCACGGCCGCGCCCTCCACGCCCACTTCGTCAAGTCCGGCTTCCCCTTCGACGCCTTCGCCGCCACCTCCCTCCTCGACATGTACGCCAAGGCCGGCCTGCTCGACTCCGCCCACCGCCTGTTCGACGAAATGCCCCTGAGGGACGTCGCTCTCTGGAACTCCATGATAGGTGGCTATGCCAGGTGCGGCGAGCTCGCAAAAGCAAAGGATCTCTTCGACGTGATGCCTGTTAGAAATGTGATCTCTTGGACGTCGATGATCTCTGGCTACTCCCAGAACGGGAAGTTTGAGGAGGCTATCGAGTTGTTTGTTAGGATGTGGGAGGAGGGCGAAGCCAGGCCGAATGAGGTGACGCTCGCGAGCGTCCTCCCTGCTTGTGCGAACCTTGGGGCGATGGGGTTGGGGGAGAGGATTGACGTGTATGCGAGGGAGAATGGGCTCGTTGGGAACGTGTTTGTGAGCAACGCTTTGATGGAGATGTATGCCAAATGCGGGAACATCGAGCTGGCAAGATTGGTGTTTGATGAATTGGGTGGGCGGAGGAATCTGTGCTCGTGGAATTCGATGATCATGGGGTTGGCGGTGCATGGAAGGTGGAGAGAGTGCCTTGAGCTTTTCCATGAGATGAGGGTTTGTTTTTCTTCTAAGTTTCTTTGATTGCTTCTTACTAATTGTCGAATTATAATTGGTGCTATTAATCTTGTTTATTCTCTTTAAAGGATAGCTGTTTCTCTAATGGTGCAGAACAATTTTCATTCTAGGTTCATGAGCATTTGAATTAACTTAATTGCTTAAGTATGTGCACTATATTTTAGATAATTAGCTTCTCTTCTTCGTTTGGTAATTATTGTTTTTCCTTGAATATGAAAGAAAATAATTCAAGAATTACAAAATTAAGAAGTGGTAGCACCTGTGTGTCCAAGGGTCTAAATAAGAAATGAGGTTGCTTATTATGTCTCCATTAAATATATATTTCTTGGCGTCACATGATTCATAAAGCCAATCCCATTGTAATTGTGGATGTTGAATATTTATGCATGTGTAATTGCTCATCTGATAAAGAGATACATCTGAACCCTTTTTTTGGGGAAAATTTTTCATTCATCTGTGGCCTAACCACCCCCCCCAACCCAAACACAAAAAAATAGAAGAAGAAAGAAACATAAATAAATAAATAATTTTGTACATTCTGCAGGTAAGGTTATCTCTTGGGCCTACCCTTTAGTCCATCCTTTGTGTTCTTTTTGCCTATCATCCTTTAATTATGTCTGCACTTGAATAACTTTTCACTAACAAGAGTTAGCATTTATATCCAATTATAGGCAAGAAGAATCACTCCTGATGATATTACATTCGTCGGTGTTCTTTTGGCTTGCACTCATGGAGGACTAGTAGCGGAGGGGCAGCATTTCTTTGGATCCATGGAGAAAGAGTTTTCTCTTGCTCCTAAACTACAACACTATGGTTGCATGGTTGACCTATTGGGCCGTGCTGGACTGCTAAAAGAAGCATACAGTCTCATAACAAGTATGCCAATGGAACCAGATTCGGTGATATGGGGAGCTCTACTGGGAGCCTGCAGTTTCCATGGTGAGGTCCAATTGGCAGAAATAGCAGCGGAATTCCTCTTTAAGCTTGAGCCATGGAACCCAGGGAACTTTGTGATTCTTTCAAACATATATGCATTGTCAGGCAGGTGGGATTCTGTTGCCAAAATATGGAAGCTGATGAAAGGGAAGCAACATAAAAAATCAGCTGGCTATAGCTTTATCGAGTTAGAAGGAAGCATGCATAAGTTTCTTGTGGAGGATAAATCCCATCCTAGATTTAAAGAGATATATGCATTGCTGGATGGGATTACAGCAATTATGAAGCTTCTTGGTTATGTTCCCAATTTGGATCTCCAGGTTGAAAGCTAAGTAGAGTGATCTGCTCATCTTGAATGACTTTGCAATGCGTGGATGGCTGCCATAATAATATGTCGGAGATGATTGAAGAATTCCTGTCAAGTTGTTTCATTAGAGATGATTGAGTTTGGGTTATTTTGCACATCATGAATCCAATTGACGGAGTTGTGTTTTAATCTCACTGGAACTTGACTCACTCTGCATATGCTAACAAAAGAGGAAATGGTATTTGATGGATATCTGTGATTTTACCGAGGATTGAAACAAAAATGAAATTCAGATTTGAAGAGTGAAGGTTTTCTTTCAAGAGAAGTGCAAGAGCTGGGTGTCTGTCCAAGTTGTGAAGACAGCGAATGAAGTGGCTCTCAGGATTTTCTGGTTATATATTAGAATAGCTGTCTGCTGAAGATACTGATGCGGAACAATGCATGGAGATTTTAAATGAATGGGCTCGTGAAGCTACGGGAACTGTTTTGGTGAGTAGAGTTGACTGACTTTAGATTTGGCCTTGTCAGACCTCTTTTTTTAAATATGCAGGGTCATTGGTGCATCCTAACAGTAATGAGACAGCAGAGATACTAAAGATGAGATACAACACAAGGAAGCAGCAAGTAGCAAGTTCATAATTTTACAAGAGACTTAAAGACCCCTATTGGCGTAGACAAGCAAAGCCATTCTTGTATTGAGACTTTACGGAGGTCTTCATCTGGTAGTCTCCTTAAGTATTTATAGAACTCCTTGCAAGCTTCCTTCATGAATAATTATCTATGGATGATTATTCTCGGAAATAACTTCTATTTTATGATGACTTTCGTGTATGATTTCTCGATAGTTTTCTCCAAATTCATATTTCATTCTTGGTTTTCTACTAAGTTTCCTGCATGGTATTTTATACAGGGATGACATCCTTCAAGCTTCAAGGTTGCCATGCGTCCCCAAGTCATTCAAAATAATTGATCAGGAAGCTGTTAATACTTCTTTTTTACTTCTATTTTCCTTGACAGTAATTTCCAAATTTGACTACTACAGGTTTGTATTTTTCCATGGCTAACTCCTCTCAATAGATTTCTCTGTTCTCAAATTTTAAGAATGCCCTGTGTCTTCATCAGATTATTCCATCAATCGATGGAACACTATTTATCCATAATCAGAAAATCACTTTATTGATTGATTGTCAGATTTATGCTTTAAGAAGGTATCACAACTCTTTTTTATAAAATATTTAGTTAGACAAGTCCAACAAAATTTTCTTGGTCAATTAGTAAACCCTACATTCCCTCCCCTTTTTCTATTATAGTTGTACATTAAACAAACCTTTTTCTAGCTTCAACATACACAATGAGCCAAGAAATTGAATTAGGCTTAATTACTTTGTGTTCCAGCCTTGACAATATAACAAGTTTATTACATGTACAAATGTTCTAGTAACATCTCCATTATGCAAAAATACTTGAAAATTTCAACATCCTTTGTTCACTTTTGGAATGAATAGACATACCACATATATAAGAAAATTATGCATCATGTATTTCATTTGTTATGCAGCATAACCATATTTGCAAGCACGAATGCATTTTGAATTCTGGATGGTTTTGGAAATCTTTTGTTCTGGCAAAGTAAATATTTTCATGCAAAACCTGGATTAGATGGATATCATGTAAATCTCTCTACTACAAAATAAAGATCATATAAGATCTTATTCAGTCCTAAGGACACCATCACTTCTATCTAAGCAATGCTTTTGCATGAGCCCATAGAAATTTGAAGCTAGGTCATCTTGGTGTGATCCTTTAAATATATTAAGTGTGTTTTACATCTTTTCTTCTCTTCTTGCTTCCTTGATTGGCTTGATCTTAGAAAGAGTTTACAAATGTTTAAGTTAATTTCCAGTAGAATTTTGCATTATTATTACGTACTCTTTCAGATTACAATTTTCTTCAAAAGGGTTGCCCACAGATCTTCAAACAATACCCACCTATAAGAAATAGTTTGTCAAAATTTAGTTCCTCTAAATTGTTGCGCTTCAAATTACTAATATGTTATGAAAATTGGTCATATACTAATCATTCTATTGATTATATTTGGCTTGTAACCTGAAAATTATTGCATATTTTTTGTCGTGATGATATCGAGGTTGTGTTTCAAACATACAAGCTAGTGGTATAGTTGTAACAACATGCTCTCAAGACATTGAAAGTAGCGAGTATTAAAGTTGAGACCTAAGGGCCAATGATGTTTTTCTAGTTAGTATGAAGTATAGATTTACCGATCTCTGATCAGTGAAATTTAGCAGTCACATACTTAAGAGTTACTTTTAGAATGGCGTTGTTGATAGAGTTGAAATGAATAAAGTCAAAGAATATTCCTCATTTGGGGGCATACAAGTCAAGTCTCGAAGGAGCTGAAGGCTTCATGAACTAGCTATCCTCCTTCAAAGAAAGCAATAGATTTTAGATAGGAAATTGTAGGATTTGGAACATGTAAAAATTTCATGATTTAATTTGACTACCCAATGGACGAACCTGCTGATTGCCTATGTAATAACGATATTTGATTTATATTTGGTATCTTCAATATAAGTATTATATGGTCTCAAGAAAGTTAAGGGTGACAATGTCCACTCTTGCTTTAAGCTGATATCAATTATAAACTTGCTATCTTCAAATAAATTTGCTAATACAAGCATCATTGAGTATGTTCCATTGATAATGTTGGCTATCTTCAAGTTATTCTCAAGTTTCTTGCATCGTTATCAGAATCATATCGGATATTTGACTCAGTTGAGGGATTGGGTCAATTATTCAATGATCCAAATGATAGGTTAATGATTGAACCATAACAATTAAAATTAAAAAATATGATCCATAATGATAGTAAAGAATTTTTTTTTTTTTTGTATAATTTGGTAACTTTAGAATTTAAATATGTAAAATTAAGCTATTTAAACTATAACAATATATAATATATATACTAATATTTGAATTTAATTTCAATTTCTTACAAAGACAATAATAATTGAAATTCTTTAAATTAGTTAGAGAGAGAGAGAGAGAGAGAGACGTGGACAAAAGGGAAAAAAAAAAAAAGAAAGAGATTTAGGCTTAAAAGACAAAAGAACTCTTAAAAAGTAACATTAATATTTAAATTATGTCATTAAAAAGTAATTGTAAAGGGTATACCAAACCAGGTCTTCAGGTCAATAAAAAAGCCAGCTGGTTCGTCCGGTTTTGATAGGTCAATAAAATAATCTGTTCGATTCAAAATTTGAACTAGTTAAGGGTCTAAGGGGGCCAATTCATCAGTTCATTGAACTAGCCGATGTAATCCAAGTATTATGTTATATAACAATGGTTTCATGCATATCAATAATTAGGAATTAGCTTGTGACATGATGCTTTTAGCTGGATGTGGATTGGTGCCGTAAATTATGAGAAACTTAAGAAGGGTGAATGGTTGGCTTCAACGGAGAGGATTGAGCGTTGAAGAGGATTGATGCTCAGTATTCAAAATAAATGTTATGCTAATGGAGCAGCTGAACCCCTCCCTCAGGAATTTGAAGTCAGCTCGGCCCAGCAGGAGCCGACGTGGGCTATTTGGTTGGCCTGAAGTGCAAGCAAAAGCAGTTCTTGAATAACCCGATAACAGAAAACATGGCCCAAGTAAATTCGACTAGAAAGAGAGGAGATCAGCTCGGTCAAGCGGGCTCCCACAGCCCACTTATGACAAACTCATCTCCTTTATCATCGAGTACAGGAACCGAAGGGATGCTTTAAATGAAATATTGACTTCCCAGCTGAAAATGATGATTTCCTAATGAAATTTAACAAAACAAGCTAGCTAAAATATTATGTTCTGGCAACAACTCTTTTAACGTCCAGCCTTTTTCTTTTTTTTAATTCTGGTTGGACAGTTATGAAAAAATTGATTTGATAGAATATCTGCAATTCTTTTACCAGGATTTTTGCGATCTTTTCTTTCCATATCAAATTTTGATTAATGATATATCGAAGTTTCCATTTTTCTTTGAGCTTACCGTCTAATAATATACTTCCAAATTCATAGAGAACATGCATACATCCTTACCGATGATGATCGTGCTCAGCCTTGACATATTAAGCTTGAAGTTCAAACCACTAGCACGCCGAAAGAACATGGCTTGGAAGACCATCAACCCACTTTCAAGAACAAGCTGAAGGCCCTTGTTGTAGATGACGACACAGCGGACCTGCAAGTCACGATGGCTTTTCTCCAGAATTTTCGCTTGGAAAAATATGACGTAGAAAATGAAGAGGTTGCCATAAATCTTTTCAACAAAATCCTAGCGGACTTATAAGCGCCTAAGATGTGCTATCATGCAGCCTCTCTTTCTTTTCATTCATTCAATAACGGCCAACATAAGACGAAGGATATGTCTTACCCATATATAAACCGACAACTTCATAATCTTAACAACATTAAGGAGTTGTTTTTTATAATTGAACTAATATTGCAACTTGAGCCATGTTGCAATTTAAATTGCGATGATTCTTATAATAAAACTCATTTCTTATGCTTAGTGGAGAGTTTGGTAAAAAAAAAAAAAGAAAAAAAAAAGAAATAGGCTGTGGGGTGGGAGGAGGCAGAGGCGGAAGGGTCCGAACACGCATGCGTGAGAGAGGGGTGTGCCACAGAAGGTCTTCTCCAGCACTAGTAGGGGAGTCGAGTAGGGTGTTAAAAACGGGGCCCCAGGGGCAGTGGCCTCACACTAGTTCGCTAGCCTAGACACCCTGGTCGTTCTCTCCCACATCGCCAACATCCACACCCTCTCTTGTGGCCTCGACCTTGCTACCGACCAGCTCCATACCACCCACGACGACCTCTCCTTTGCGCCCTCGACAATGGCCACGACCGCGATCTACCGCTATGAAGTCGTTCGTCAACGCTCGTGGCCTAATCGAGGTGGAGAAGCGCTCCTTCCCACCGCACCGCTTGCATCCAAGCAAAAAAAAGTACATCAAAGCTCGATTGAGACGATATCATTAACAAGCCCGTTCTGTATCCTCTTGGACCAAACAACACTTGGCTTTAGCTTTATTTAAAATCCTCATTGATGTACCTCCTATGCAAGGGATGCTAATGATCACACTCCCGAAGGCGCTTTCGCAATTGCTGCTGTCTTGTGAAAATAATGCGTAGGTTTTTCATGGAAATAAATAATCCACCTTGCTGAATACGTCTCTTGCAACGAAGGATTAATATCTGACCCCACCATAAACCTACCAATTATGACAGAGCCAACATGAAACAACCAACCTACGAAGAGTACCCATTAAGGCTCATTGCAAAATACACTTCGACCAGTACCATTAAGGCTCATTTCGAAATACGCTTGGTAACTCTATCCTAACATACAAGATTTGAAATCAAATACTACGAATTACATGAGCACACAGCAGTTAAGCGTGGAAACAAAAGGGGAAGCTTATTACTGGTGAAGAATTTCCACGTCCTTCCATTTAAAGGAAAAATCACAGGACAAGATATATCACTTGGCCATTTATTGAGTAGAAAATGGATATGAACACAAAATAACTAGTCACCTGATGATCTGAAATTAAAATGGGATCCATATCATCCAGCTACATGGGCTTAAATCAACAGATTCTTCTAGTAATTTCAGTATAACAAAGAAATAGATCCAGCAAAAGCAGGATCAATATTTCTTTTTGTACACTAATATCATGCATCGCTATCCTTTGAGTGAACATATCATTCATGTATCTCAAAAAGACTTGACCACATGGAATATCTCAATAAGCAAGCATACTAACCTGCACTTGCAATCATGTATCCATACAAAGTATCGTATCAATTAATAAACCTTATCCAGCCATAAGGTATACCTAATGGGCATTTTATTATCCATGTTACCGATTACATATTCTGAAGTATAACGTTGCTTACCTTTTTGAACCAAGGAAATTCACATAGCAGCTACCGTTGACTTTCATCACAGCAACCCGTTAGGGAAAGAATTTATCAATGGGAGAAAAATCATGAGTGACGCAAAACTGTGAAGCATCAGATTCACCAAACTCTTTTTCAAATTTACTTCAACCAAATGACTAGTTATTAAGACTTCTCAAATCTGACAAATCTGACAAATGATCCTGATCATGACGATAGTACACTTTCACTGGTGGTGCATAATACCTCACATTGTATCCAACACATTCCCAGCAGAAGATAAGAATATGAGACCCATGACTTAAGTTTAGCCCTACATCTAAAAGACCGATCTCTGGACACGGTTGTACTAGGTTTGACAAAATTAGATCCAATGATGAATGAACAACTTAAAAAACCAAACTTGGGCCAGGATCAATCAGATCAAGTTACAATCCAATTTGATATCAGCATATTGCTTCATCAATATATAATGCAACCATAACCACCTAGCCTTTTCCCAATGGATCTTCATTCACTAAGTATCATCAGTAAATAATGTAATAATATTTTACAACATATAATAAAATCATGCAGAATACAATATATCATATAACATCATATATATATATATATATATAGTTTGGAATTAAGACTTTTTTGTTTTAGTTCCATCAAGTTTTAGAACAGAGGACAAGATCAATTTATGAATTAATGTTAAATGTTCTCCATCCTCTTGCAAATCCCCTCTTAGCTGTACCCAGTCCACCAGGGCTTCTTTTCCCCAGGGCTAGAATTAGGGTTAAAACTAGTTACTCGATTCTCTGCCATGATTCGGTTGGTTGCTTCCCAACAAGATTGCCATCCCCAGGTTTATATCAAAGAGAACAGATCCAAAAATATGGCCGGTCATCTCTCTCTCACCCCTTTCCTACAGCTCTAGCAATCAATTGCTGCCAGAAGAAGGTAGCCAATGTAGATCAATTTCTTATTACAGAGACTGTCTCAGAATATCAGATGAAATCAAATTTTGAATCAGATGTCCAACCTTAAAACCTTGAGGCCAATCTTTAACCAGTCTACCATATTACTAGGGAGAATCATGTTAGGTTTCTAGGGATTGGACTCAGATTAATTAATCCATATCCAATTCATTTGCAATCCCACTGCTTTTCCCTCATCCTACCCGCTCTACCCTCCCCTCGTATTCCTTCCCCTTCTCTCATCCTACCCTCCATTGGTCGTCAGTTACCGCCAAGCCTACCAACAGGTGGAGTTTTGACCCAAACACAACCAGATTAGGCTTTTAGGACATTGCTAGTGGGAGGTCAAGCAAACCTGCATACAGCTCCACATATTGAAAACACTAATAAGACACAAAAGCCACTTTCCCCTTACAGTAATCCAAGAGAGAAAAGACAATTGAGGATGATAAAGAAAGTAGGGTCTTACTAATATTCCAATCACCATGCCTTGAAAAAGGATGATGAGTCATGATAGTCACAAATATGTTGCATACAATACATAATACAACATCACTTATATAGTTACAAATTATCATATATAAAAAGGGTACCCAAGAGGTACGATCTCTAAATAGAAGTATATAAAAAAAAATATATATTCTAAATGCACATGTATATAATAAAATGCACGCATTATGTCTGTAGAAATTAGCATTGTAATATTTGAAGTCACCAAAGGTGACCTCCATAAATATTACTTATTAAAATCTAGAGTTTATTCCATAAATATTACTTATTAAAATCTAGAGTTTATTCGTCATCCTAGACAACTATTTTTGTTCCCTAACATCAATTTTCAAAAACTGAGACTCATTTATTTAAAATATACTTTGCTAATAGAGGGTGTTATTTTAACCACTAGGCTATGGTCACATGATGTTCTACTAGTGTAGCTCTTTATGACAAATTCATATGCCACCTACATTCTGTGCCAGCAATAAACTGATCAACCGTGATCAAGCTCACTAGGTAAATCACAAGAAGAAGCATGTTAAAGGTCTGGTCTTAACCATTCCTATCAAGTTACAAGTACTAACCAAGTGCCAACCAAAGATATTAGTTGCTATTTTGAGATAAGATCCACAGAAAGCTAGATGGTTATATAGTCCATGTTGAGATACCACTGAATAGACGGAATAGCATATAATGTAACAAATTTATATAGTCGGATAACAGATACACCACGTTGTGATAACCTCAAAGTTCAAATGCCTACCGCAGCTAAGTTCACAATACTCTAGAGAACAGGAAAACCAGAATGGATAATCTACCGAGTCCGTTGCTCAGAGAAGCCTCCAAACCTACAAGAAGCGAACGACGGACAAACGGTTTCAGTGCAACTTGTCACCGTAACGCAGAACCACGGTTGTTCTCAAGCACATTTTACGGCCACATGAATAAATTATAAGAAAATTTGCATGTATTTCTCGTATCACCTGTAAAACGGAATCCCCACAACTTAACGCCTTCCACGAGGCCCACCAGATGACCTCGGACCCGGAAAGCGAGCAAATTGCAGCCTCAAATTGGCTGAATCTCGATCGTGCTCGTCAAATTTATAACCTGCAAAATCGAATCGTAACTATTTTACGTGGTGTATGGGATGTCGTTACACGGGAACATAACGGATCTGTAACATGTGGATAATGCAACATAACGCACTATAAATAATCCATCTACATGTGAATACCCAGATAAGTCATATCATACAGGGATCGGTACAATTATACTTCTTCAAGCACCAGTTAATTATGTAGGCTAGTCCTTCACCAACCATCCATTCACTCATGCAACATGCCATAAAACAGTTCATCCTATGGATGCCTTTCGCAGCATTCTGCCTCCATTTGGTTGAACATATATATAAATCAAAAGAGGCTAGCAAGTTCTGCCTCTGTTATCTTGATCTTGGCAGAGAAACATACATAGCCTTGACTAGCTAACCGGTTTGCCGGAATCAGTACACTATACAGGGGCCATGTTTTGCTTGTAAAAAAATTGTTCCATTGTCAATAGGAGAGGACTAAAAGCAGAGGGTACGCAACCAAAAGGCTATAATTAGCAACCCCAACACTTCCCTAGGCAGGCAAAAGTGAAAGAACCTAGATAAATCTGATGAATACACCAGAATAAAGACGGCCAGCAACTGCCGCTAGGAATTTTATCAATTTCTAGCCGTGGACAAACTTATATTGAAATTAGAATCAATGACACTCGCATCCATAGATGCCTGCCCACTGAATTCGCACCAGTGCATCCATGCCAGACAAGAAATTTTCAATTTTCATATACGTCTGCACCATCTCATACTCAGTCTGACAAAGGTGACTAGGCCTCAGGGAATCTTCTAGAGAATCGCAGAAAAACTGTACCTGTCTTTCCTATCTAGATCACATTCCCATCATATTCAAGTTCACCTCGAACATTTTAGGAGATACAAGTTACTTGGATTTTAGACCATGACAAGTGGGACATGTTCAAACCTGTGGAGGTTAGTACACTTCAGCAGATCAACAGAAGATCTTAAATCTGAACTCCATAGGCATGAACAAGTTCAGTCAAATATTAAGATACAAATTTGAGCCAGTCCTCTAGCATATGCTTTTTAATGAGTCCAGATGAACATAAAATTTCAAAATGTAAAAACTAGCAGAAAACTAGATATAGTAGAACAAGCAAATTGAAAGGGAATCTCAATGAGATTAGGAAAATAACTTGAGATATATAACAGGTATATGATGTAAGGTGCAAAAACAAACAAAAATGTGGCAGCGATGCAGTTACAAGAAATAGCATAAAAAAAGCAGCAACACAGATGTGCGATTAAATGTGATTGCACATATCTAAAATAAGTAATAAGATTGCTGAGCTTGTTGTTTTCACCTTGCAATGCATCCAAAGCAAGTGCAGCTTGGGCAGGGGTGGAGAAATCAACAAAGCATAAGACAAGTGGATCTCCTCCAGGCTGGAAAATTGGGGAAAGGATGAAGCTACAAATAAACGGCAATACTTCCATTGACATAAATTTTGCTCATAGAAAATACAACTTACATGTCTCGATTCCTTGTTTACAAGTCTCACCTCCCGAAAACCTACAAAAGGACGGAAAATATCTGCAGAAAGAAATTAAGGAACAACAGCAGAAGAGAATACCTGACACAAAGGGTCAAGGAGACAGATATGACAGATATGAGGATACGAGAGACTTCCCTGCGTGTGCAGTTCGCAGGGAGGCCCTCCACAAATAATGTGTTTGAGGCATCTGGAGGAAGAGGAGGTTCTGGCCTTCCACCACCATATCCAACACTCCGGCCATCCATTCCCCCAACACCCATCATACGCCGATCATCGACAGGATGACCAGTCATTCCTCCAGCCACAGGCCTAACTGATTCTCCAGCGCCAAAAGAAGAAATCTAAACAGGAATGTTAACAGCTAAATTTTAGCCTTTTAACTAAAAAGATGTAAATATGTAAATATTCACAAAACAATACCCCATTGCGTAAGTAACGATCATAAGAAGCTGCAATTGATTCAGTATCTCTGACTGCACGGTGCCCTGTCCTATCTTCTTCTCGAGAATAATAACCAAGCACTTCCGGGCCACCAGGTATATCTTCAAAATCAGCAATTTTCAGTCAAAAAAATATAAACATAGATTGACATATCTTGTGCAAGTTGTTTTGCTTTGGAAAAATGGAATCATCTATAAATCAGGTTCATTATCCAAAGACCTCCATGTCTTACAAATGAAAAGAAGGTTACTTCAACCACTGTTTTAAACAGGCTGGAATACAATTGAAGAGGTTCAAAAAAGAAGGCATGCCAAAAAGTTCTGTGACAGTCATTTCTGCTTCGTGATATTTGCAAATGCACGAGAACATTCACCACATAAGTTACCATTTTCTACAATATATTTCTGAGACACAGCATATTCTTGAGCAGGATGTATGATACAAGTAAAATGCTGTTTACAGCCATAACACTACACCATTATGACCAAGCTGTATTGAAAATCATGCTATTGCGAAAACATAATAATTGGTTAAAGAACAAACAGAATTCCTATGTTCTAAAAGCCAAAAAAGGAGGGGAAAGGCCATCCATAAGAGAAGGTTCAGAAGATTTAGAAATCTACATTAAGGAAACTAAAATGTATCTGAAGTTGAGCGCATCCAATCAACCTTGAACTCAAAATATTGAAATAAGTAAAGATAGAAGTGCATTTTGTCCCAGAAAAAAGTGGTGCAGGAGATAGGGCAGCATGTCTTTTTCTGATGAAGGACTGAAAAGAAAAGGAACGCCAAATTTTGACAACATTATTATACGAAAAAACGTTAACAAGGGTCTGTATCTCTCTAAATTCTAAGTCTGTCTGCCAGTGCATTATAAAACATAATGAAATTAGAAGCGGTCAAAATATACATAAACGACAACACTGTGGTATTTATCCAACCATCAGTATTTACCATTAAGGCTCCACAAGGATTAAATTGAATCCAACTCCAAAATGAAACAAACCCAAAAAAAAAAGGAAAAGAAAAGAACAAACAAATTGACCTGATATTTTGCTACTTGCAGCAAGAGGCTATTTACGATCAAGGATCAAGCTTACATCAGAAGTAGGGTTGAACTTGACCTTGCCACCACAATATCTAATCTGACAAGCAATTTGAACCACATTATAGTCCAAATTATCGAGCTTGTAACAACAAGGACTAGTTTAGGTTGTGACAAAATCCTACATTAAACAACCACTTGTTGACAATATCTACTTCAATCTCCCTCTCCCACCCCATCCCCATCAAACAGAGCTCCACCTGTTCCCCTCAGGATCAATATCTCTATTACTACCCCCGCTGACCACATTCAACTGAGAAAAAAAGGACCAAAAGCACATGAAAGGGTGCCCTACCCACCAAACAGATTGCACAATAAAACAGGTCATTGGCTACAATTTTCTTGTATGCACGCTACAACACTAGCATATCATTGATGAAAGTATTACATCTCAATTATATCATAATGGTTCTCTATGCACAGAACAGCAATACTACATTGCTAATAAATTCTATTTACCCAACTAAACAGTGTTCATAATAGCCATAGTTAAGCCTAATCTATCGCACAAAATCAAAGCAAACAAATTGTCTCTTTCCATCTTCAGAAAGAATTGTAGGTTGCAACTACACAACTGCAACTCCTGATCAACAGATAAAGAGAATGATGGACTATTATAACACTTAAATTAAGCATGAACCACAGAATTTCCTTAGAATAGATGAATAAAAAATTTCCAAGTTGATCTGTTCTCACATTTCTGACATCACAAACAGATCATCACAGATAATTTCAGAAACATTCATCTACCAGTAGCATTTCCTTTGCTATTCTCAGTTTATTGATATTAGATTGTGTTATTTCTGCCACAAAGACAAAACAAAATCCAACTCATAAATGGATGAGCTAATCTTACTTCAAAATCAGCCTAGGCATCATTTTATCTCTCTTTCTTTGTTGGCATCATTCATCCCCACATCATAACTACCCAAAGGAGTTTTATTCCATTGAGATGAATTCACATATTGGTTGATGGTTGAATCATGAATTTCTATAAATTCATATATCTTCCAACATCAGAACAAAATTTGCCCCACATAATGATTTCATGGTTCCAACAAAAGCTTTTTATTTGTGCTCTCAGATTACATCCTCAAAAATAATTACCAAAAGCCATAGTCAGGAAAACAAGGATGATGCCTTTTAAAGAGTTTGATATACAACCAATGGAACTAGGATCTAAACACTCATCCATAAAAAGAATGCCGTATTCTTTCAATTCATAATTATCACACATTTTCAAATAACTAAGACAAGACCTAAAGGTTAAGATTATGACTAAAAACTTAGCTTTTACTATGTTTCAAAGTAAATTGTGTTTCTCATTTATATTGGCATTAACTAACAATAAAAATTTCAAAATATGCAAAATAGATAAGATATTGTGCTTATCTGCTTAGTCACCAATTGGCTGGACTCAAGACCCAGGAAAACAATCTCATTAATCCTAAAAACTTCTGCAAACAATTCAAATAAAGCACTCAGAGAAACCAATACCTAAAATTTTCTTTTATATCAAGTTTCTAAACCATAACAAGGAAAAACAAATACGCACCAAATGAGACATGTATGTTGCTATATACTTTTTATTGGGAAATCATTCATCGTGCAACTCTTGGGGGGAAGATGAAAGGATACCAACAAGAGAGCAATAAAGAGATTTAGCACATTATGATATCAAAAAGGTCTATTAAGCACACTAACATACCAATTTCCATGTCCAAAGCTATGCAACTTCTCCTGATCACCATTTACGATAAACTTGCTAAATTCAATTAATCGGCTAAATCCAGAATCATGTCAACCATTCGTTAAAAGCCAGAGCCCAAATACAATTTTAGGACATTGCCTCTAGATATTAAAATACCTTTAAGAAATTTTGCCTAAAAAGCTTTAAAAAATCCATAAAATCATTTCTAGGTAAGCTAATTTTGATAGGCTCATATTAAAGTTAATGTTATAAATGCAGCTAGAGCCAACCCATATATAATATGAGTATTGCTGGCAATAATCAAAAAATTACTTTATCAACCCTGAGCCCTGTTTGAGAAAGGGGAAAATATGCCCAAGAAGTGGGTTCTAGGAAGGGTATGTGTAGGAAATGGGTTCTTGGGAAGTCGGTTCCTGATAAAATGGTTTTGGTATGTTTGGTTCGCCATGGGAAAGCAGCTTGGTAAGCACTTTCCATGGTGGTTCATGTTTGGTTGGCTACCCATTTTTCTGGAAAGTGAATAGAGAATATCATAGATGCCCTTGGACATAAGATGCAAGTTCTTTTTATATACTTTTTGCCGCTCGGCTGAGGGCATTTTTGAAATGAAACATCATAAAGCAACTTCCTAGCTACTTCCTGAATAGACATGGTAAGTAGCTTGGAATAGATTGTACCTTTTCCCGCTGACACACTTGAAATCTCTAACTAAACAAGAGATATTTTTCTACTTTCCCATTAACCTTTGTTTCCTATGGCCATTTCCCTCCAAACAAACGAGCCCTAAATGTCACACTCAACTACCTAGTGCCGAGCCAATGTATTCCAATATTTCCAGTAAAGTGTTGAACTCTAAGGGATTTACATCTGGGTTCAAACATCAAAATCAAGAAACCAAGCATGAATAAAATTAATCCTGATTGTACACTAACTCCTAGAAGTAATTCATTCAATGCTAGTTAAGTTAAAATTGAGACCTTCAACAGCATAATGATGGTAAAGGCTCATTTGAATGAGCCAACACCAATTGCTGGTTGATGATGCCCAAAAGATTAGAAGTCTGCTGCTTGAAACTTAGCAGCTAGCCTCTAGTCAGAAAAAAAATAATAGCATCACGGTAAATAACTGCCAAGTAAAGACTCACTCTAACCTTAAAATTCTTCTTAAGTCCAGGACTGTCTAAACATAACCAATTGTTTTTGTGGGCTCCATCCTGCACAAACTATGAGGCAAATTGCCAGAGAGGTATGCCTCAAACATTTCTTTAGAAAATTGATGAAGAGAGCCACATATTTAACGTCCTAATCAGAGGATATACGATATTTGTTTCAGAAGGTAGCCATTTATTAATCTCCCTTCTTTATTTTCTGCTGGAAGCCCTTCTTTTTCCCTTAATGACTCTTTGGATAAAACAGGAATGGAAGATATGCATCTTTCCAACAGCCCTACAATCTCCACAGTCCACAAAATGCATGAATGCGGCACTTGGGAATATTGGAAAGCGAACACATCATCAATGCGGCAACTTTGCTACAGATGGACCCTTCATGGGCAGATTTTTTCACAAATAACTATGAAACTAATAAATTTATATCTATGTGTACAAATAGATGAACTATGGTGCACAAAATCAATCAAATAGCAAAGGATATTTCCTTCCAAGGAAGTTCTTATCATTGGAGCAAATGGGTTCTAGGAGGCCCAGCAAACTACGTAGGCAAAGGCTCTTAATATTAGGTTCTCATGTTTTGAGAGTCTTCTTGCTCAAGCTAATGATCACAGTTTACAAGGATCCCAGCTTTAGTCATGGATGTCTAAATTTTACCAAGATGATCTCTTTTTTTGTCAAAAAGCATGGTTCTAGAATAAGTTATGTCCTTTCTATAGGTACCTCATACCTATTTTATGGGATATATTTCCAGTATATATGTAATTAATTCATCCAAGCCTTCCACGATAAGCACAATGCTCCATCCAAGAATTCAAGACTCAAAAATATGTCCCAAAGTACGTCGGGACAACGCATCATCTAAGTGCCGCAATGGAATTGTTCCACCATTATCCCTAGCATCCCATTTAGCACATCCTGAAACATCCCCTATCCCAAGTATTGAAATGAGATGAGATAGTGGCCCACCCATTTCACACAAAAACTGAGATGGCCCCACAAGATCTAAATCATTAGCTCCATCCACACCCCATACTCATAAGCTAATGATGGACTCCATTCCAAAAAATTTCATCAACCAGGCATACTATCTTTCACTGAATCCTAGTCATAGCGCCCAACTAAAGTCATCATCCTATCCAAATAAGTGCCTACTCTCTTCCATAACTGATACTAGCAACAGAATTGATCTTCAATAATCTCTAATCTCATTCCCCAAGTTTTTCCCCTAACTCTTGGGTTTTTTTAGTACAAATAAATCTTTTTTTTTTTAATAATAAGCACATGGCCTGAAAAACTCCAAATATGATAAGCATTTCTTCATTCCCCTTCCCAATATAAAAACCATAATTCCAATCCTTCTTCTCCATCTAAAAGCAATGATCAATTACCGAATTTGAGAGAATCTAGCTAACACTATCCCTCTCTTCATAAAAAGAAAAAGACCACCAAAGTTTTCTAAGCGTATACAAAAGTACCATAAATGCCATAGGAAGCAAGAAAAGAACATACACAGATATCTAAAAATCTTCAAAAATCCACTTGATAGCATCCTAGAACCTCATACGAGCAACTGGAGGAATTCAATACCCAACTTCTCCCTCAGTTAAGAATTTTCTTCCATGTAGATACAACAATATGGGTACTAAAGAGATATGAAGCAATCGAGTGGAAGCACCAGCAATAGGACATCCTCGATTCTCCCCCAGCATATGCCATTTTCTCTTTCATTTTAATTTATTGCTTTCATCTGTCTAATTTAACAATCCTAGTAATACAGATTTTGTTGAATATAAAGATGTGTTTTCTTAACCAAAATAATCCAAAAGCCAGAAAAAATTAGTTTATTTGGTAGTTTCATCTTAGGTTTTAGATCCACCATTTATAAAACATAAAGAGTGAATCCACCATTTAGCATCATAGGATCTCAAAACATGCAATCATATGTATTCCTATGAACCAAATATTTTTATCCACAAATATATTAGTGCAATGAGTAAGAAATGGCAAAAGAAATTGATGCAATTACATGCCATGACATGCAACGTATATGACTTCATAAAACGAAGGGAAGAACTTATGGGTTCACAATGCCATCCTCTTTTGGATTTGAAGTTTCTTGTTTGCAGATAAGTCCAAGGATGCCAGGAAAAACTCATTACATGTGTATGACGCATCAAAAGAATATAAAAATATTCATACCATGCTCATATGAATCTCATGTCTAAGTAACCTATAAAACATTGTATAAAAGTATAGCAAGTACTTATTCACTGTGCTCCTTGTTTGACGAAATACATACACTCTATACAAGAAACAAATAAGCTCTGATAGAAGAGTGCATATGTATGTATGTGTGTATGTGCCTGTACACACACACAGAGACACATGTACATGCATGCATGTATATAGGTATAGAAAAGTAAGCAAATATGGAATTACATAGAAAGAAAGTCAGAAAAGATGAATGATTCAGACCTCCTGTGGAAATTTTTAAGAGCATGTAGGACATATTAGAATTAAGGAAGTGGTTTGCATATTCAGGAAATGATGCTTATTATCTTCAGATATATTAAGTGATTGAAAACAAAAGTTTGGCCCAAAGCACATGTTTGAGAAAGTAGCTAGAAGACACAAATAAGTAATTTGACAAGTTTGCATGACTTGAGCATTCAAAATGGATCTTCTCCTCGACTAAAGGTGCACTGCAATCACTAAAAAGTGCTAATCCACATGGCATGTCACATGTGGTGCTAGTGCATTACTAGCACACCACACCAGTAGAGTACCAGCTATATCAGTGCATAGTGTGCCGCGCCAGTGCATGCCAAGCAGTACAACAACACAGCATAGTACATACTCTGTCCGTACCAAGGTTGCAGAGTACCAAAATATGACATTTTAATCATTGATTGAGACCAGCAATCATTTTGAATGATAATTATGAAAAAGTATTTTAAATGCTAACTAGATCTGCCAACACACTAACATTCACCTTGTGCACTTAATATCAATCGATGCTACAGTGACCAAACATGACCAATATATTTCATTTTCCAGCTAACATTCATCAGATTCGTCAATAAAACGAAAAATGCCAAAAACTGAGGCAAGCCTCCAAATTCATAAGTAGTAAGAAAGACATAAGCTAAAAATACACTGTACAACTAATATGGTAGAATACCAAGAGGTCTATATTGCAGCAATATAGAAAATTAATCGTGTGCAACAGTATGAATCCAAAAGGCCATCACAAGCGTATCATCAATAAACCTTTACAATCTCAGCCAGCTTCAAAAATCACGTCCTTACACAAAACCATAACACAAATGTAGAAATTTCGTTGGGAAAAAAAGACACCCCCTGAAATGAAATCAAGGCCCACTACAAAAGAAAAATTTACCATATTCATCAAAAGCAATGCTGTCTGTTCTTTATTTCAGATTCAATTTAATCTGCCCTCAATCCAGAAGGAATGGATTTCACCCATTTGAAAACACATGCTGAATCCATATTATTTTCGACCATAACTAACAAACTTTTGAACTACGCCGTATCATAGCTGTTCCATACCCACATAGTTAAATTCACAGACCGTTATTTGTTCAAATTTCTTCAGCTAAAACTCGACGCATGACTATGACAAGTAAACCCACTAATAGCACCAATTTGAACCAACCCAGATGGTATGTCCGCATTCCGTCCCAATTTTATCATTCTTTTACCAAACAAATTAATTAACACCTACTCATATCTCCGCAGCATATCAAGAACTCACCCAAATGCCCCTTCGTAGGGAGATCCAAAGGAAAGTTAATCTCAAGCATCGTCAAGAAGAAGAAGAAAAAACGAAAGCAAACCCTAGCGGATCTGACAGAGCGGAGAAAATGGAACAAAGAGAAAGAGAAGTGGAATTGGATGAAAGGACCTAACAAAAACCCTAGAAGCCGCTAGAACGGTGCGGTGGCCGGGGGCGAAGGGGGGACGTACCGGCATAATCGGGGCGGGGGCGCTTCAGGGGAGCCTGGGGAGCCGCCATGGCCACCGCCTGGTGGCGCGGGTCGCTGTACCTCCAATAGCCGTCGGCCATTCTTGCTCTCTCTCGGTGCGGGAAACGAAGAAGAGAAGGCTAGGGTTTTGCTACCCCTTTCGTTTTCCCCTCTGGCGAACGGTAGCGTCTCGAGAAAGGAGGGCCGAGCGAACGAGAAAATAGACGAGCTGGGGAGCGCGGGCGTAACAATTGGCCTCATCAAGGCCCGTCTTATGATATATAAAAAAATTATGATGTATTAAAAAAAATAATAGTAATAAATAATCATAGATATTAACGTATTAACATCACACACACACACGGTGCAAGCTTATGAGTTATTAGCATTAATTTCGATTGCATTTAGATGAGGTATTTTAAAAATCTCTAAAATTCATAAATTCTAGCTCTTTAAAATAAAATTTTATCTGAGAATTATAAAATTTTATATAAATTTTATTTTATAATATTTATATAATTTTATATAATTTTACATAAATATTTTAATAATTTATGTAAAATTAATAAATTTTTATGCAATAAATATTTAATATTTATTTCAATAATAATTATCAATATTTATTATTTCAATATTAACTTTAAAATATTTATTATTAATATTATTGTATATATTAATAATATTTATGAAATATTAATATTTATATATAATACTATATTTATTAAGTATTTATATTTGTTGTTTTAATTGAATTATAGAATAAAATATTTATAAAAAATATTAGAAATGTTTCTAATTAAATTTATAATTAAATTAAAAATATTTTTATTAATTAAAAATTAATGTATGCTATAAAATATATAAATTAATCATAAAATATTTATAACAATTTATTGTTATAAAATAAAAAATAATATTTAATGCATAAATTATAAATTAAATATTATTTTAATTACATAAATATTTTTAATTTAATAATATTTATATTAGCTATATATATTATTAATAATATATTTAATAAATATATTATTTTAATAAGTAGTATTATTTTTAATAAATATTATCTTTTATGTAATATTAATTAATTAATTAATAATATTTATATAAATAATTTTTTATAAATATTTATGTAAATATATTGGTATGCAAATAAAATTAAATATTTTTGACCACTTTCAAGTGGATTTTCAACAAAGATTTGTAAATGAGACCTCTAGGGGTGAAATTTGTAAATGACCACTTTAGGGGATTTATAAATTTCATTGAATTTTAGAAATTTTTTTCTTGAGAGCAGCCAAATAAGGAGTTTTAGTTTTACAATTCTAAAATCCTCACTTGCAAATGCACCCATAAATTATTAAGTTATTATAGTATGGTATTTGTTAATTACCCTTGTCATAGAAACACTATTTTGTACCTCAACATATCCTAGTACAAATAATTACATAAATTGAATCATCATAAAAAAAAATCAAGTATTATCATGTCCTCTCATCTATCAAGAAACTAATATATTTTTTAAAAAAATCAATGATAGGATATCAAAATTCAAACACTAAATCATTGAATATTATCTACATCATAAAAAAAATAAAAAATAAAATTCATATATTTTGGTAGTTTCTTATCTTTCAAATTAACAGTACCTATTGGTAAAAGAAATAACAATACATGCCATTTAAAATCCAATTTTGAATTATGATCTACATATCATAAAACATGAAGGAATTTAGATTTATCATATTTCAACAATTAAATGATAAAAAACATAGCATTATGCTATTAGAATCATTTACTTTGATACCTATATGATAATTAGGTTTGAAATAGAAAAACACACGAATTTTAATTTTTACAATTAATTTATAGTGTAGATCTATTCTGTGATTTGGATGTTGAATTTGAATGGCCTGCTATTGATGTTTTGATAGGCCATACTAATTTTTTGATGTACCTAAGCATACAATGATATAGCTCTATATCTATAATATTATCTTATGCTAATTTTTTTGTCTATTATATATATATATATATATATATATATATATATATATATATATATATATATATATATACATGTAAAAGAAATAATCTATAAGGATTTGCATGCAAATAATAATTTAAGAGGTACACATAATTTTAATTATTTAGAAGGACATAATGAAAAAATAATTAATAGTACATATGCTGTTAGTAAATTAATGAGAAGGTGTGTGTGACTTTAGATATTATAAAGGTATATATATAAAAAATATATTTTTTTAATATATAATTATATATACAGAAAAGCCCTCCTCATCATTCGTTCATTCCATTTTTTTGCTAGAACTATGCTTATCCCATGGAAAAAATATTAGATATATATATATATATATATATATATATATATGCATCCTTCTTGTCCACCGTGAATCCATTTCTTTCCATCCATATAGTGTTAGAAAACCAATAAACTACTGAATTCTTCTCCTATATTTCTTTCTCTCTTCCATCTCCTTTGGTTTTACGTAGAAAAATGGTAAAACGTTGCTCTTGTGAGATTGGGAGGAGCAAAACAAAGGGCAAAAGAGAGAACTCAAGTCAAAGGAATAGCAAACGAAATCATTAATCTGATGGTGAAAATTATGGTATTGGAAAATATCTAATGGTAGCTAGCTTATAATCAAACTATTCTAGCAGGGTTGTCATTAGATGGATTCCTTTTAGAAGTAGAGTAGCAAACTCTAACACAAACTCAACCATCAAGGCCTTATTTGGATTGATTGTTTGAGTACCTTTAAGTAGCTATTAGTCAACGAAAATGTAAAGTACTGTTGGCCCCCAACTAATATAAATAAAAAGGCTTGATAACTATTTAAGCCTTTTAAAGTAGCTGCATAGAAAAATTGCACTACGATTAGAAGTAGAGGTGGCGACTATCATAGATGACGATAACAAAGTAAAGGTGATGGAGCTCTTCATAATATTTTTATTTTCTAAAAAAGTAATCTATATTATCTTTCATTTTAGGGTAAGTTTGGAGCAAAAAAATATTTAAAATTTTAGTTTTAAGTTTTGATTTATCTTTTAATAGAAAATTAATAAATTAAACTTTTAATAAATTAATTTTTTTAAAAAGAAATTTATGAATTTTTCTACTATCAAATATATCCTTATATCCTATATCAAAGTCATTGATCATCACCTTTTGGTTTTTTTTTTCTTCATTTCTTCCACCAAGTACTTGTACCCAATTGTATTTGAAAGTGCAACAAATACTCTAGGCAAGGTAGTCGATTAATTAGTGTCCTTAAATGCATTTCTCTTGAGAGATTGATTAGAGTACATGAAATGCTTTAAGCGTACATGATATGAGATACAAAATATAAACATGCAAGATGATAAGAATGTTTTATAAGGCCAAATATAATCATATGTTTTACATGGCTAGTTATAAATCATCTATGTCCTAATAGAAAATTTTATGTAGATATCTGATTGACCATACGCATTGCACTTATAAATTATGATGCCATCCCTTGCTCCTGCATAATTAGAAGTGGTGTCTCCATAATGCATCCATATAACGAAGTCTCATTTAACTATTTGAGATACATTCATCTCTTCACAACTTAAGCCTTAAAGGTGTATTTATCCTTGTGATGCCTATCTAATTTTATTATAAGATTTCTAAGGAAGTGATCTCTCTTTATCATTCATCCTCTTCCCTCCTACACTTTGCCTCCTTTCACGCCCCCCCCCCCCCAAAAAAAAAAAACACATGTTTAATTTATATTTTCTATTCTTATTTATTATACTCTATTATTTTTAATTTTATATTTTATTTCTTATTAATTTTTATTTATTTCATTTTTGGTTTATATTTATTTACCTATTTATTATTTATGCTTTATATTTATTATTTATAATTTGTTAAGTTTATATTGAACATTCTATTATGTGCTTTTTAGGTATGCATGTTCTATTTTTTTAACTTTCTTTTAATTATTTTATATTTTTAGTTATTATTTTATATTTTATATTTTAATGTTATTTCTAGATATAATTTTATGTATTGAATTTTTATAATTTATTTTTTAAATTTAATATGATACATCAATTATTAAAAAATCTATAAGTGTTTATCATGGTTTTCTCAAGTGTTTATTGAATACGTCCATTTCTTGTTCTTCTTCTAAAACATTTCGAAGTTTAAACTAAGCTCATCTCATCGAGGGATACTAATAAGTCAGGCTTAGGTTAGATCAAGCTAGAGTTAAAGTTTAAAAAGCCTTGATTGATGCTAGATGTTAGTCAAAATTGATTTGGGATTCTTTGACCCAAACCCACTACAATTTCACCTAGCTTGTCCCTTTGCTGTTGCTATACATTTAAATGAGTATTAGTTGATATGATATCGATGCTGGGCCATTGATCTGCATGGAACCTCGCATGGACTCTGATCCTGGCCGTGGGATCGTCAGGCCTCTTTTCTGGACGATGGACCCCTGGTTTGTTCGTACTCCAGAGGCCACTTTGGAATTAATTTTCCACATCTTGGATTTGGCGGAACCAGGAATTTGGCCTGGTAACAATGGTTAAGTATCATGATCCGGATCAACCGTCAATGATCATAGATATTATGAAAGCAAATCGAGATCGATGCAACTTCTGGCATTTAGTTTGAATAATTACGAGTCTTATAAATTTTTGTGATAGAAAATGCTAGGATCACTTGCTATATCGCCACTCATTTCATCTGTCTTGCATGAATGCTAAAGGTTGGCTAAACAGTGGACAAGACTAAGCAAACAATATCTACCTTGGTGTATCGCATAAATTTTAAATTAGTAAACTTAATAGTAAATGGATGAGCTGTCAATAACAATTCTTGCAGTCTGAGTAGAGAAGGAAGGAACAGCCAGAGGAGAGAGACAATAATAATTATTTTTCATCAGCTATGTTTGACATTTGTTCTAAACAGAACCTTAGTTCAAGATGGTCACTATATATGAAATGTAAAAATATAATTTAGAATTTCTCATAGCTGGCACTTTGTTACATCAGAGGGACTCTGCTAGCATAAAGTTTTACTATTGAAATTAAAATCAGGTATTATCTTAATTTTGATTTTCCTCATTCAATAAAAAAATAATTTAATAAAGATTTTCAGACATCAAAAATGTATTCAAAATATGAATGAAACTTGTTCAAAGGCGTGGTGGCCCCTTTTTTTTTTTTATCATCCCTCTTTGACCCTTCCATTCTTATTTGTTCCACCAATGTGAAGCCATTTACTGCTTTATATTTAGGCACACAATATTGACACTATAATGCGTGAATAAAGTGCTACAGTAAAGGTCCTTAACCTAAAAAAAAAATAAAAAAAAAAAAGCTTTGTTTTCTATATTTATGAAAATTCATGCACATAAGAAGGTATTTGATAATTCAAATAAAATCACCATAATGATCTTATATCATTGATAATTCTTATACCAAAGTGATCTTATTTAAGATCATCATATTTAGTATGATATACAATAGAGATTAAAGATTTTTGATAATTTAAGATCACCCCATTAAGTATACCACACTAACCATGAAATAGCAAAATTATTTCTGATTAGTTGAGCTCTCATTGTGTTAAAAATAATTACCTCTAATATATTTTACAAATACCATGATAATTTATCATTATTTTATATTATTTATTAAATTATATAATTATAATATTATAATTATATTATTATAATATGATAATATTATATTATATTAATATAATCTTATGATATTATATGATATTAATATAATATTGACACTATAATGCATGAATAAAGTGCTACAGTAAAGATCCTTAACCTCAAAAAAAAAAAAAAGCTTTGTTTTCTATATTTATAAAAATTCGTTCACATAAGAAGGTATTTGATAATTCAAATAAACTCACCACAATGATCTTAGATTAATGATGATTCTTATACCAAAGTGATCTTATTTAAGATCATTATATTTAGTATGATATACAATAAGGATTAAAGATTTTTGATAATTTAAGATCACTGCATTAAGTATACCATCGCTGACTATGAAATACTAAAATTATTTCTGATTAGTTAAGCTCTCGTTGCATTAAAAATAATTACCTCTAATATATTTTGCAAATACCATGATAATTTATCATTATTTTATATTATTTATTAAATTATATAATTAAATTATTATATAATTATAATGTTGTAATTATACTATTATAATATGATAATATTATATTATATTAATATATCTTATGATATTAATTATATGATATTAATATACAAATAATATAAGTATTTTTTATATGGATAAGGGAAATTTTGGTCCCAAGATTACTATTTAGGGATGTTTTGGATACTGAACCTCATGGATAGATATATGATCATTGAATTAGGTGATGATTCTATAAATGAGAATGGTGTAGGATTACTACCATATAGGATTATTAAGGTACAATTATTTTTATTTGGATCATCAGTGATCTTAAATAAATCATCCCATACCAAATACACTTTGAAGTTCAAGATTTAAGATAGAAGAACCTTACCTTCATTAAGCTTTGAAAGATGAAGAGTGCTTGGAAAAGGGCCACCATTACCATAAGGCCATTTCTCATAGGCCCCTTATACCAAGGAAAAAGAATGAAAAGATTAAAAAAAAAAATGAGGCAATTTAGCCGCAACCCCATATATATATATATATATATATATATATATATATATATATATATATATATATATATATATATATAAAGAGAGAAAGAAAGAAAGACTTGGTTACATTCGAATGTAAGAATGTAAGTAAATCTAAGATTCGATCACTTTGCCCATTCCTTAATTCACACGGATGTCGAAGCCACCCATATTTTTCATTTTTTTTCATCTTTGAGATTTGTAACCTGTATTGATTTAAGGATGGGGAGATGATCGATTTAGGCTTAGTTACACTCGAATGTAGCTAAATCTACCCTATTCATATGGTTTACGAATCCCAAAAATGAAAAAAGTAAAAAAGATGGGATGGCTTAGAATTCGTATGAATCAAAGGATGGGGAAGATGATTAAATTCTATACTTAGTTACATTTGAATGTAGCTAAGTTTAGGCTATATAGATCCAAAGATGGGATTCATAAACTGTGTGGATCCAAAAATGGAGAGATGATCAAATTTACACTTGACTATATTCCAATGTAGTCAAGCATACCTTATGGACAAGTATAGGATCATTGGATTAGGTGATGATTTTATAGATAAGGATGGTGTAGGATTACTACCATATAGGATCATTAAGGTATGATTATTTTTACTTGGATCATCAGTGATCTTAAATGAATCATCTCATATCAAATACAAAGTTCAAGATTTAAGATAGAAGAACCTTACTTTCATTAAGCTTTGAAAGATAGAGAGTGCTTGGAAAAGGGTCACCATTACCATAAGGCTATTTCTCACCGGCCCCTTATATTAGGAAAAAAGATGAGGCAATTTAGTCGCAACCCCACCAAACCAGACCCATCCTTGGAACAAACTAGTTCAAACATGAATACATATATATAAAAAGAGAGAGGAAAGGAGAAAGATTTGGTTAGATTTGGCTACATTCAAATGTAAGCAAATATAAGATTCGGTCACTTTACCCATTTTTGGATTTACACGAATGTCGAAGCCACTCTACATTTTTATTTTTTTCAATCTTTGAGATTTATGAATTGTGTGGATTCAAGGATGGGAAGATGATCGATTTAGGCTTAGCTACATTCGAATGTAGCTAAATGTACCCTTGGATCCACATAGTTTATGAATCTTAAAGATAAAAAAAGTAAAAAAGATGGGATAGCTTCGAAATTTATGTGAATCAAAGGATGAGGAAAATAATCGAATTTTGTACTTGGCTACATTCGAATGTAGCTAAGTGTAGGCTATATGGATCCAAGGATGAGATTCATGCATCATATGGATCGAAAAATGAAGAGATGATCGAATCTATATTTGACTATATTCCAATATAGTCAAGCATACCTTTCTCTTTATATATATATATATATATATATATATATATTATAGAAATAAGTAATTTACAAGAAAATGAATAAAGAATACCATACTTCTCAACATTGGGTGCACGCAACAGCACGTCGTTTTGAATGGGCAACACCATTTACGTCACTTTTTCCGGCAGCATTCTTTATCTGACAAATTTGACTCAAGTGGATCTCTATTAGAGTTGGTCTGGGTGACGCAACCAAACTTGTCCACAAAGAAGTATGAAAACTTGAACTGTAATTCATGAACCTAGCATAGTTTCCAAGGCTTGTAACTTGTCAATCTATGTTTAGAAATATCTAATAATATATAATATTGAACAAGTAACGTGCAGTCTTTTTACCGCTGCCATGCAACTTGTTGAAAGTGAAACAAGTCTTACGCAAAATTGATCCATATGTCAACTAAACGACAAGGTAGTCTTATTAAGTACCAAGTACTAACTTGTCTAATGTCTGATCTTGACTTTCTAGTGATTTGTCTGTTTTTTCTTTCTTTTAAATTTTTAATACAAGAGGGTTTTAATTTTTGATAGAAGAGGTTGGTAGATAAATAGGCTACACAGAGTAACCCTCCTCAAGATACAAAACACCTTGACGCTTTAATCTTGGTGAGCTGGGATTTCATTTTAAATAAGTTAATATATAGGTTAATTTCACTTAATCCTTCTGAACTATAGTATATTTGCACTTTTTTTAAATTAAAAAAAAATTATAATTGATCTCCTAATTATGATTTAATTTGCACTTCAGCACTGTTATTTAAAAAAGCGTTAAAATTAATGAAAAAGTGGTCATGTGTCTACCTATGTGATTGCTATAGAATAGATTAATAGACAATCAAAATTGATTTAATCAAAACCTATTTAATCAAAATTGATTAATCAAAATCTATTTAGAATCATTAAAAAGTAGTCATATCGCAGTCACGTGGCTACTTTTTTATTGATTTTAATAATTATTTAAATAGCAACAGTGAAGTACAAACTAAATCATAATTAGAAGATCAAATATATATATATATATATATATATATATATATATATATATATTAGTTTAGGGAGAAGTGTAAATGCACCTATAGTCCAGGAAAGCTCCTATAGTTAGGGAAGCTTAATGGAATTAATCCTTGATATTTCCAGCAGGGACTTTATATTTTGATTAGCCGACACTCTATATTTGGTTGAGGTCTAAAAGATGATATAAATTTGAATAATTCTATAATAAATAAAGAAAATTATCATGTATGACCTCTAATTAAAATTTAATATTATGAATGAAACTCTCGTATTTTCATCTATAAGTATGTATTCTTGACATACCTAACATTCATAGAAAAAATTTTGTTGCTACTTCATAAAAAGAGAACTTGTATTTTATGAATATTATTTTCGTATAAGTAATATTTGCAAGCACGAAACCTAACTGTAGTCGTCATGTATTTGCCATCAAGCTATTCTATTAATTGACACGTATTCATCATCATTATTTTATTAGAGTTTAAAAGCTTAATAGAGTATAAAATTGTATATATCTCACTTGCTAAGCAGAGAACCTACTAATAACTAACACATAACGATCTGCGCCTAAATTTTATCTTAAATGAAAATATACTTTTGATTCTCAAACTTTCATTCAAAATTCATTTTAGTCCTCAAACTCACAATTGTAATAATTATACTTTTAAAGTTAATAAAATAATTAATGTGTCACCCTACTAACCAATTCATATTTTTATGTTAGGATGATTTATCAACTACTTTATTAATTTAGCTAGACTCATAAAATAAAATATCAAAAATATAATATTTTTAAAATTTAAGGTACGAAAGTTTGAGGACCATAATGAACATTGTGTGAAATTTTTGAGGACTAAAAATATATTTTGACCTTTATCTTACTTATAATTAGTTAAAAATTAAGGAATTAAATGATGCAAAATATTATATATTCTTTTAACCATGTGGTAGATAGAATAGGAATTGTCAAATAACATGATCCTATCCGTTGATTTAGTTGTTCTTCCCTCATGGCGCATGTTACGGTCTCCATGCCAATTTTTCTATAAAATATTTAAATAAGATTAATAGATCAAAAAATAGAATTTTCTTTTCCTTAAACTTAATTCCTTTTGTATTATTCTTTATAATATTAAGATTATTCGGTCTTTTTTAAACCCCATTCGAGGCAAGGTATCGGAGCTGCTCGCTGTCCGGTAGCCCAATTCCTTTTTTTTTTAAAAAAAAATATCGTTTTTTTTAAAAGTCAGGTAGAGACGTGGTTGGCTGAGTCGCCGGCTGATGTCCCAAAACCCACAGCTTGCTTGATATGCCGCTGGGGCCGCCGTTCAATCCCATTAAATTATTGCGAGAATTTTGTCCGAGAATTTTGTTCGATAGCGTGCAAAATTCGATTGTGATTTCTTCTTTCGATCCGTGGACTTCTCTCTCCTCCTATTCTTCCGTTTTAATAATTTTTATCCTACTAGGGCACGCCAGTTCCTAATTAATTCATATCAGTTCAGTTAATTCTTGGGCGCTCTTCCTCTTTGATCTATCCGACCAACCTCGCCGGTCGTTTTCATCCCGTAATTTTTTTCCCCATCCTTTTCTTGCTGGGCTACTCGACCTTGTTTTCTTGTTTTTTTACTACTCTTTTGAGGTTAATTCTTCTCCCCTAATCATTTGGCTTTCCGCCGCCTACCGCTGTCTTTTGGGTTCTAACCATCTCTATTCTCGTAACCTTTTCTCACCGATCGGAAGGCCGGCGGCAGCGGCGGCGATAGGAGAGTTTTTGCTTCGAGTCTTATCGAGGTTTGTTTGGATTATTACTCTCTTTCGGTTTGTATTGATGTTTGGTGTGAAATTTTGGTTAAAGTTCAGTTTTTCTTTCTTATTTTCCAAATTGGGGCCAGGAAAGGATAAGAGACGGGTGGGGTGATGGCGGAGTTGGTTGGTCCTCGGGTCTACAGTTGCTGCAATTGTCGAAACCATGTCTGTCTTCACGACGACATAATATCCAAAGCTTTTCAGGTGAAGCTCTTAACAAAGATTCACTGATTTGGCTGGGAGTGTTTGGGTCATTTATAGATATATTGTCTTTGCGTAGTTTGTTGGTCTTTGAGCTGTACCAATCTAAATGAAATCCAAGAAAAAAAAAAAAAAGAGATGCACCACTAGAGAAACTTAATTCAGTTCAAATTGTCAGACTATTTATATAGAATTCGAGCTCAAGCTTTAGAATTTGACTAAAAGTATTCATTTCTTGTAATGTAATTGCTACAAGCCACTCTTGAATTAAACTGTGTTTCATAAGCATCATATATGTTTGTGCTTTTGCATTTGGTAAATGATGTTGGATATATACCATCGCCCTGAAATTGTCTTAGGGAAGACATGGTCGAGCTTTTTTGTTTTCTCATGCAATGAACATAGTCGTCGGGACGAAGGAAGACAGGCAGCTCTTGACAGGACTGCACACAGTTGCTGATATTTACTGCCGTGATTGCCATGTTGTGCTGGGATGGAAGTATGAAAGAGCTTATGAGGAGACACAGAAGTACAAGGAAGGGAAGTTCATATTTGAAAAATCGAAGATTGTCAGGGAGAATTGGTAACCCACATGGATTGATGCTGTGTCAATAAATCTTCTGCCTGCAAGTGTCGTGGTCGTGTGACAATGTCTTCTATGTCTTCTGATGGATTAATCTGTTCTTCTTGTACATAACAATTAACTGTAAGTTCCAGTCTCCGCCGATTGTGCGTTCTTTCTTCCATGTAATTTGTAAAGGTTGTGTACTGGTGATTGGCAATTTATTTCGTGAATAAGTAACAAACTTGTGGATATTGGTCATGCAGCACTGAATGCTAATTGTCTCTAAGACTGGTGCACTGAAACATTTTTGCTTTTCTTTTCTGTTTGCGGTATCTGTTCTAAATATATCAACACTCTGACTGACCATCAGTTTTGAATCTTGTTTAAATGATTAAACAGTCATTTTAACCAAAATCAGCTATTGTTTTCTGGGGTAAGAGTGTCCTTGTTAAGCTTTCCTGAATTTCTCTGCATTAGATCAGTAATTAGCTTCAGTGATCATCAATATAGATAGATTTGCATCATAGTCATGCATATCTTGTATTAATAGAATTTCTCTTTTTTTACTTGTTATTTTTTTTCCTCCAAGTTCGTCATGTCTTAGTATTAAATAAAAAGCTTTCATGGATTTGTAAGCTTTATGAGGAATTTATGCTTGCTTGTGAATATTATATAATCACTTCATAGCTATTTTCTTGAGGTTTGCTGATATTTGCCTCCTCATTATTTTGCAGTAGACATCAACATTTCATCTTGCTAGCTTAAACTCCAAACCTTGATTTTGTGTTTTAGGTTGTTTATAACAAACCTTAAGAGTTTAGATTCTCCTTCAATCTCTTCTTCTCATTATGGTTGGTGTTGCTTGGGTTCTAGGATATGGCTCGAAGAGCTTAAGTTGGATACATATTAAACCAAAGTCTGGCATATTGACTGGTACCATAACATACTATTAAGGCATCGAAATAATACCGAGATTTGATTTGGTATAAGCTGAATTAGATTGAATCGAGTAGAATCATCCCTTACCATCAAGTATTGACCCATATCACCCTATTGGGAGCAAAATCATGTCTACGAGTGAGAAAATTGTTGTGATCCTTTTTGGTATGGGGTGCGTACTGATCCATACAACTGTACCATATTGAATTAGTAAGGTGCTAGTATAGTTTCGGCACCTATTTTATGGACCTAACAATAAACGCTTTCAATACTCATCAAATTCTTTAACTAAGGGATTAAAAGATGAGGGATGTTGGATGTATGCAATACTTTCAAGCACATTTTAGGTTTATGGAAGCATCTCAACATTTCAAATGCATATTAAAGAGGTCATACTCATTGAAATGTTTGAAATAAAGAGTTACAATAGGAATCAATAAATTACTAATAAGTTAGTATCAAGTAGCAAAGAAAAAATATATCAATTTCATATAAAAGATGAATCATTCTAGTAACTGTATTCTTCTAATATTGTCAATTCTAAATATCAAAAAATTGACATACTTATGCTTGGATTGACGTTTTCTTTTTTATATGTTTCCATCTCTCTCTCTCTCTCTCTCTCTCTCTCTCTCTCTCTCTCTGCCACTCTTTATCTCTCTCTATATGTTTCCATCTCTCTCTCTACCCCTCTTTATCTCTTGCCATCCTGCCTAATAAAAGACATGGATAGTATTGAAAACTGATTCTCGTGCCCATATCTACATGACAACGTATGTAACAAATGAAGAAGCTATTAAATTGAAAATACTTGTAACTCATTAGCATCTTATGTTGTTGTTCTTATATTGATACTTAGTTACTTTATTCGGTTGCAAGTGTATGTGTTTGTTAGAAGCTTGGGAATTGTTTTCTACAAAAAATTAGTTTTATTAACATTACTTTAGTAGGTTGTTATGGTCTTGACATTTGATGAATACATCCTATTTGTATTATGGAAATATCAGTCTTTCTATCTGGGTAGTGGTTGTTGTTATGGTATCTTATATGGTTTTATTACCTTTGCTTCTTATGTGATATAATATCTTATATAGTTCTGCATTGCCACTCACCAGATATCTGTGACTCAGAACAGCCTTAGTGCAAACTTTCTTTGCAATATGTTGTTTAATCTTGTTTTTACTATTTAAGATATTGGCTATTTGTCTCCTTTCATTTTTCATTTATGGTCTTGTTGGTATGTATTTTTTTTATTTGTCCATTTGGGCCTTTTTTTTGGCATTTTGCTGCTTTATTTGTCTGGGCATCTTTCCATTGCGTAGTGCTTCTGGATTTACTTTGCAACTGTCAAGTGGCATCTTTTGGGGGTGTCCTGTATGCTTCACAACCTTTAATAATTATATATATAGATACACATGCACATGTATATTGGTCGGTGGTGGGTTGGGAGATGGGAGAGAGGCGGTTTGGTGGATCTTCCCTCCCACTTTTTCCTCTAAACAAAATTATAGGAAGGGGGGAAAACATGAAGGCTCAGGCAATGAGAACATAGTCACATATTAGTGACTGAAGAAATGGGAGATTTAGACATGAACATGATTTTGCCACATTGAACGTAAGACACAACACTTAATCATTATTACAGGGTAAATATTTAAGCAATTGCACATCCCCTTCCTTGATATACATCACAAATATCTATGATTGTTTCCCTTATATACACTGTTAACTGCTTCTTATTTATTGGTTCTATAAGATTTCCATGTGAAGTTCGTACTTGTGTTCACATCTAGTATCACATTGTTTAGTCATTTCACACTCATTGTCGTATTGTTCTTAACATTATTTGAGTGTATATCTCTTCTTTACAGTCTAGTAACTATAGAAGTCTCTAGGACATATATCTAAAAATTAACATCCATTGGGTAGAATCCTGATGAAATTATTGATAAAAAAACCTTTTCTTGGTTATCCTGATTTTTTCTAGAAATACTCTTTCTGTTCAAGGATACCTTTAATTTTATGGTTCAAAAACTCCCATTTTGTGATGCTTGATTGTCCATGGCATGATGACAGGTAACCAGCTATTGTTAGCTAAGTCTGTCTAATACCTTAATAATTATGAACAATCTTACCTGTATAGAGTAATCTGTAACTTTTGCTCCAATATTAATGAAATCTAAAGGTTCCTTCAAGATACGTTGCTTAAAAATTTAAAAGTCGTAATGTTCATAAGCTTTTATCTCTAACTTTATTAGAGCATCGATAGACTGCAATGTATATTTTGGTATTCTCTCCCTCCTGCATACATTCTCAAGTTGTTTAACCTTGGTACTTGAATAAAGTTGGATATTGATTTGGCATATTTTGAAACCAGTGTATTTCACCTTATTTAATTATTGACTTTATTGTTATTTTAAACCTGAAGTTTGAAATATAACATCTTTTTATATCATGATCTGAATAGATGTCTAGATATTCCAACTAAGTCATTGCTTTGATTTTTTGTTTAGTCAAAAGATTCTTTCCAGAAGGCAGAATGGAAATTGAATTGATTTGCAGGTTGCTTTTTGAAAATATATTGGAACCTTTAAAGAATCTCTTCCTTTTCATGAACTTCATGCATTTAGAGAACTTCAAGAGGACTTGTAATTTTTTTAGGGACAAAGAAACTGAAAGTCAAAATTGAAGCGACTTGATCTTTTGAATAAATAAATAAATAAATAAAAACTAATGAGCATTGATAGAAAACTTGAGGTTGGCCAGCTTAGTAGAAAGTGTAAGAAGTTGCGTTTTGATTGGGAGGGTGAAGCATTGAGACTGAATGATTTACTTATGTATCACTGCCAGAAATCCTAATGATGTTGCAGATTATGAAGGCTGATGTCGGCAACCTATTTCTTTGACTTTTATCGGGAAAGTGCTTATTGAAGGATCCAATTTCCACCATGACATTCTTTAATGCTAGAATATATTGTAACTAGAATTGTGAACCTGCTAACATTTGAATGTGGTCTGTAAATGGAAAATCCTTATGTTTCTGTCATTTTCAGTTGTTTTAGTAATTTTGAACTGCTTATGGGTCTACTGAAACATAATGGAATAGAGATATTTTTTTGAAGTCAAAATTAAGGAAATTCTGGAGAAGACTTGTAATGGTGTGGAATAGGATAAATTTATGGCTCTTGATGTAATGGATGGCTTTTAGATATAGATACATGTGATGGATGAGGAACTATAGCATAATTGCCTCATTCTCCAATACAAATGCTGTCCTTTAAGTTTCTTTATTTTTGGCAGAGAAAGGGGCTGAAACTTGGTAACATTATCTAACCACGTTGATTATGCAATTTTTGAGATGATTACATGTTACGTTAGAGGAGGAGGGGATATTGGTGACTTTATGTTTCACATAAGTGTATAGCCTTTCACTCATTTTCTATAGGCTAATGAATGTCAAATGTGAGGTTGATTTGGGTAAACTAGAAAAGGGTGATTCTCGCTCTGCTTCAGACGTGGTGCGAAGGAATAACAATCATAGCTTAATGATGACATTCAAATCTCAGAAGTGAATTTCAGCAAAGGTTTATGCTTTGGGCGTAGTGTGAAGGATCTGTTTATGGGAATATCTGTAAACTAAGGCAAAAAAGAAGTTCAAAAAGCATGATTGGGGCACATTCGTTGGAGGGATTAGCCTCTAACCAGTCAGAATGGTGAAGTCATGCTCTTTGGCGGTTAGATTGCACTTATAAAGGCTTCCAAATCAATCTTATAATTGATTTTGTTATGTGCATTGTGTGCGCAAGCAAATTTTTCCTTGTTAAATATTAGTGAAAGTTCAATCAAGGAATGGACTTCTTTATCTTTCTAAGAACTTTCAATCTCAGTAATATGTGTTTTTTTTTTTTTACTTTTATTTAAACTCTTTTAATGAACAATTAAGACTTGCATGCTTTTTCCTTTTTGATATTCTCAACCATAGAAATAGTCCTTCACCTCACCTTTTTCTTGGGGACTCTCAATGAAAGCATTAATTGCAGAGGAGATAAATTCTTGTTTCCTTTTCTTTCTCATGCCGAATCACATGAAACTGTTGAATGTCTGATGACAGATGTCTCAAGAGAGTTAAATGTTAATATGGTAAGAGTTGTTTGTTATTAAAGCATAGTGTCATCACTACACTGCATTTCTTATGATAGTAACATCTATATTTGCTAGCCAGCAGTTGATCCTCTGCTATCGTTGTTTGTTTTTTCAAACATTCTTGTCCATGAGTTTCTCCTCCTAAACTAGCTGATATTATTTTCAAGGACTTTGCATATACACTATGAATTGGCCCAAGTGTCATGCTAGTGTAATTTTAGCATAGCCTAATGGTTCATATGCCAGGACAAACTATACTAGCTAAAAATATTCATTACAGGTATATAAGCTTCTCTTTTTTACTTGTCATATCTAATTCACTGTTGAGATGTTTGGTATTTTTCTGCAACATGCTCGGGGCACTTACGTACCATTTTATACAGATTTTGTAGCATTATAACTGATAATTGTTATATTGACGACATTACCTAGAATTAATCTGATATTTTGGACAACCTACAATTAATGTAGTATAACTGACTTTAATTATATTAATGATGCCTATGCAACTTGAACTCTGTTCTCCAGGACTGCTACCTAAGTGACCATAGGAAGGGTTCACTGCTTAGAATTTTCTGGAGCCCTTAATTGTTCTAGTAGAGGCAACACATGGTTCTAAGATTAGGTGTTTGAACCTCAAAATGAATGTGTTCAGGGTTAGGAGCTTGGGTTTTTATAATATAGCACATTTCTGAATGAGTCATTGACACATATAACATTGCACAGAGAGCCTATATATATAGTCGAAAAAGTTAATCTAATCTGGATGTTTATTAGCTTCTTGTGGTTGTGTGAACAAAACACTGGCAGCACCTGCATCCTTTGGATGAGTGGTGGGGTACTAACTCTTTAACAAACTTTGGCACCAGCCCTTCAAGGTTGGCACATTATTTGAGGAGGGTAGTATTTTTACCATATTTCTCAGAGAAGGGGGGCAAAATGAAACTATAGACTTCCTTATCTACAGTGCTAGTCAATACATTTGATATGACAAATAAATCTAATGTATATATACATACATAAATGCATATTTACATTCATTCACGTCCAAAAAGGCATTCTATTTGTAGAACTTTTGGTGCATTTGTGCCATCTCATTATATCCATTTTGTAATGCCTTTCATACATATCTCCCTTCAAAGTCTCATGCCACCATCTCCATCATATTACCAGCTTAAGAATCCGATCAGTCTCCAATCAATCTCCTTCTCTTTAAAGCTAAACTTTCCTTCTTATAATTACATAGCTTGTTCAATCTGAGCCAATAAATCTTTCACCCTTCTTTCTTTTGACCCCACCAAAAATTGCTCACCAATGCATTCAATTCATTGCATCATTTTGCTGGGTCTGGCTTGCATAACAGCTTTGATGAGTATCTCTCAACATGTATTTGGTAGAAACTTTTCTTTCTCCTTACTTAATCTTTAATGGCGCTTAACTCACAATTTTTTCCCCAATTTTCCAAAGATTGCAGGAAGGTCGAAATATTTTTCATGGCACTCTACTTGCTGAATTCCCATCAAATTACAGATTTGTGTCCTTTTCTCTCTGCTGTATTCTTGCTGAAAGTGATGTCTGATTTCTCCAAATTTATCATCTAACTCGAGGACTATTCATACATTCTTAGTATTTCCATAATCTTTTCTCCCTCTTCTTTGGTGGCATTTTGCTGAAAGAAGGCTGTCATTGACAAATAACGAGTGAGTCATTCTTGGTCCTCTTCTAGAACTTGCTACTCCATTTATAGATTTTTGATGCTCAGCATTTCTTAGAAAATAGGACAACCTTTCTGCAACAATTATAGAAAGGTAAGGAGATAGAAGGTCTCCTTAGGTGAAAAGGGCCTCTTTGTTCTCCATCTATCAACATAAAGTAAGAAATAGAAGAGACATAATTCATGATAAGAGACCCATCGTTCAGTGAAGACCAATCTAAGCATCATCATCTTCTTCTTCTTCTTTTCTTTTTCTTTTTCTTTTTTTCTTTTTCCTTTTTTTCTCCTGAGGAAGGCCACTCGACTCTCTATAACGAAAGACCACTAACAGTAAAAGGCTAAAAATTTATCATCGCAGAATAGTTAATTACCTTCTACCATAAAGAAAGATGGTTGTTTACATTCTATTTTGCAGATAGAACCTTGGTAGTAGCTTTCCTCTTGATTATCAATCTCTTAGGCGAGCTCGAGATTAGATTTTTTATTGTCTCCTTTCTCCAAATAAAAAAAAAAAAAATGTCACATTAGACCTCATTGGTGGATTTGGTGGTGACAGGGCAAGGATAAATTAAAGGAGGCTCCTCAGTAAACCCCACTTAAGGTTATGGAAAATACCATGATAAAGACCATCTCTCTAATCATAGCCCATCCAACTTGGTCACTTTACCACAAGGTGATATGCCAATTGATTCCCATGATATTGGTGATGATGTTGACACACATGCGACCAAAATATATTAGTTAGTTTTATTTGTGACAATGCATCCAATAATGTCTCCATTGTACTAATAAAAAGATTTTAAAGAAAAAGATGGATAAGGTGAGTTAACTAGAGAGTGAAGCCAATACATTCGCACCTACCACCATGTTATGATCATAATTTATGGTTGCCAAGGATAAATTTCAAACAGATTAGCTTTCAGCCTCTGTGGCTCTGACATATGAATTAGATGGACTGAATTTTGGGCCCTACAAGGACTTTCATGCATTTTTTTTTTATTTTAAAAATTCTATCTGAATAGATTTAAAAAATCAATTTGTTTGGATTTTGCAAGGCAAATCATTTCCGAAAAAGACCTAAAATGAATATTTCAACTCTTATTTATTTCATGAACTGGATGTAATGCCCGAAAGTTCTAGTTTAATTCTTGAATGATCTATCAATCACTAAAAAATATATTAACCTTGATAACAACGTCACAGTTGGGTACTGGGGTCTAGAAAAAAAAGAACTCTTATTTTATTTTTTTTTATGCTGATTAATATCTCAATTGAATGAAATGAGAGTTTCGGCTTGACTCAATTATTTCATTAACAAAAGTGCATGATGATCCACTAAAATCTTTTTCTCACCGAGAACAAAGTGAATATTTCTTTCTTCGTGATATCATAGGCTCCAGAGGACGGGTCACGCTCCGAATTAATTTGGATGTGGTTAGGCTTAAAATTAGAGTCAAAAGAAAAAAAAAAAAATCCTGACTGCACTCCGACTGTTACTTGATCCAATTCAAATATGGCTTAAAACCCGAGTCTAAAAAAAGTCCAAATCATTGTTCTTTAGCCAAGCTGAAATATGGATCAAATCTAAATTTGACGTTAATTTTTTTTTTTGTTAATTATGTAAAAATAGTTTTTTACATCATAGCTGTAATAATTTTAAATATTATTTATTTTTATAAATATATTTGTTGTCCAGCTAAGCAACCCAAGAGGAAGGGATGAATTGAGTTTCTTTTAAAATTTTAAACAATGATGTGCAAGCAAAGTTATAAGAGTGAGTGAAGTGTCAAACTTGAAACACACAGAAAGAACAGTGGAAGGCACACACAAACACAAAGGTTTATAGTGGTTCGGTGCTAACCCTTGCACCTACATCCACTCCCCAAGAACCCCTCGAGAATTTTCACCACTAATCGTTCTTCAACGATTACAACCTAACTTACTTAGCTAGCTTCTTGTTTTCAGGCACGAGGGAGCCTTTACAACCACCAATTAAGGGTTTGGCACACCCCTCACAAGTTTGGTTGAAACTCAACAAGATACAATAAGAAACAAGTTCAGCAAAAATAGCTCTTTAATGAGCAAATAAATACAATAAAGAGCACTTTACAGTTTTGATGCCTTTTTCCCTTGAATGAGCTTCACTTCTTTGAATGCTGGGAGTTAAAGAGCACTTGATAAAGCTTCTGGAGTGGTTGGTAGGAGCTTTGAATGGGCTTCAATGGATTTTCAAACTTCAGCTATAGTGATTTTTGAAAACTGGAGCAGGCTAAATTTCTTTGGATTTGGCTTGATAAATATCTCTTTTTCTCACTTGTAATCCTTAAAAAATCTATTTAACTTCTTACTAATCCATCCCATTAATTTGTATTTATAGTTGGTTAAGGGATTGGACCGTTGGAATAGCCGTTTCCGAACGTTGGAATGTTAGAACTAGCCGTTGGGCAAGTTCCCAGGGCGTTAGTCGGCTCTAGAGCGGACTAACCTAGGATTTTTCCCATCCCAGGCTGAGTTAGTCGGCTCTAGAGCCGACTAACATCACAGTAGTCAGCTTTAGAGCCGACTAATGTGGGTAAACCCACTGTAAGTCCCACAGTAGTCGGCTCTAGAGCCGACTACCTTATGTCAGACCACTGTGTGGTCATAGTAGTCGGCTCTAGAGCCGATTAATCTAAGGTTTTCTTCTATAAAAGCTTCTGTGACACATTTTTGACTTGATAACTCACATATGGATCGGCCAAGGGCTTCATTCTTCCATTCCAAGTTACCGTGGGAGTTGACCAAAGTCTCCAAAACTTGAAAAATTGCTCCACGGACTTAGAAAACCATTGAATCTTGAACTTTCTACACTTGATAATTTTGCCAAATATCTGAGTTTTATTTAATCTAACCTTGAGTCCTTCTCAAATACTGAGATTTTCTCTCTTGAACCACATACTGATTTTGATGTTTGGAATCCGTTTAGATATTTTTGGTGACTCTTGTATACCTGTAAGTCACATTAATCTACACCAAAATCATCAGTAACATACTTAATTGTTTTGTGATCATCAAAATCAATGCGGGGTCAACAATCTCCCCCTTTTTGATGATGACAAAATCATTAAGTATAAGATTAAAATAATAATTTAAAGCAATGCAGCATTGAACTTAGCACAAGGTTGAGATTATTTCGCTCATGCCAGAAGAAGTTTTTAAGTCAGTTTCAAATTTAGGTTTCGTGCCAAAAATCTCAAAAAGAGTACCAAAAGTGAGAGTATGAGTCAAGAGTTAAAAATTTTCATCAGATTCTTTCAAAAACAATATGATATTCATTTTCCATGTTTTGAATCCAAAGAAATCAGATTTTTGGTAGGATTTATGGTGAATTTCAACTCAAAAAGCTGAATTTTCAGCAAAAATCTGAATTTTTTATAAAAAAGTTGAATTTTGTGCCAAAATGATTAAGTTTAGTATCAAATGCAAAAGTTATGTACTGGTAATGAAGATTTATGCCAATAAACTTTGTCTTTATGCTAAAATTACAATGTTGATTCTAAAAATTCAGAGTTTCGGTAGTTAAACCAGAATGTGCCAAAAGCGTGCCAAAAATTTGTATAGTGTGCCAAAACTTTGATTTTTGATGTTAAAATTTGCGAGAAAAGTTTTTAAATGAAACTTAATTGTTTTAAAGAGAAGTAAGATGAAACCAACAAGTTTTGTCTCCCTCTTTTTGTTGAAAAATTTCAAAAAGATCATATTATTCTCAATAGGTTAACTTTTGCTAAAACAATTTTATGTGATTGTATTCTTCTCCCCCTGAACATATGCTCACATTGTTTCTTTTTGAAATATTTGATACTTATTGAAACATATTGAAACTTTTTGAAAACGTGTTAAAGCATGATGAAAAATTTTTGAAACTTGCTGAATCATGATGAAAAAATGTTGAAAAATTTGCTGAAACTTGACAAGGAAGATCCTTCTCCTTTTTAAATGCGTGCTTACCTTCTTTAATCTTTTCTTGTGTCCATTCTCCCCCTTTTTGTCATCAATTAAAAAGGAAGTGAGCGATTAAGCACTTAATTTTATACATCTCATCCTTGATAGTTCAATATTGAAAATTTTCATGACAAATGAAAGACCTCATATGGAAATTTTTATGACAAATTCACAATGGAAGATTAACATGAAACATTTCACAAGAAGGAAATTTCATACATAGAATTATATAAAAAGAAACATTTCATAAAGCATAAGATTTCATACATAGGATTTCATACATGACTAGATTCATAAGATGACATTCTAATACAAGCATTACAAACATTACATTCTAATACAAACAATACAATACATAGAGATCCTAATACATTCTAGATACAACAAGATAACCTAATCTATTCCTCATATGAGGATACAACAGATGACTGAGCAGAAGATTCAGCACCATGTCCTTGTGGAAGAGGACGATAGGATGCATGTGATGGCCTGGAGCGAGGGTGAGCAGATGTGATGCCAGGCTAGGGAGGTAGCTGAGCAGGATGGGTAGGTGGCTGAAATGCAACTAGAGCAAGCTGGTCACTGATGGTGGAGACCAAATGGTGAAGAAGACCAATAGACATTTCCAGTCTCTCAGATCTTCCACCAAAGGTCACAATCTGAGCTCTCAGCTGTTTCACTTCTTCAGCCACATGGGCTAACTCCTCAGAGTCACGGCCAGATCCAGATTCATGACCTCTCATCTCATGCATCATCAGCCTTCCACTAATAACATTTACAGAGTGCTCCAACTTGTCCAACCTCATCATCATCTGAGTCATGGTCTCATTTACAGTAGAAATGTAACGTACCATAGTAAAATTACATGTAGATGAGCCACTATCCCCTGAACTTCTGCTGGAGAGAGCAGATGATACTTCTCTGACAATGTACTGCAGCTGATCCTGACTGAGCTCAATAGATGTCCTCTGGGGTGCTGTGGGCTCCTCAGGCTGCTGCCTTGTACTTGGTCCAGCCTCCTCATGTGAGGAAGAAGATGGACCCTCTGCCTCAGCTGGCTGATCTGCCTCTGCCTCTCTTCCTCTTCCTCTGGTCCACCACCCATTAATCTTTACAAAACCCATTCGGTGCAGTGAATATTCATTGTAGAAGTCCGAATGGTGCAGCTTGGTGGATTCTTCACCCTTCAGTCTTACTCCAAAATGCTTAAAAAAATGGGTGAGAAGCATATCATAGGGAAGAGCAGATCTGGCTCTGTTGACTGTTTCTCTCCACACAGTCAACATCAAATCAGAAAGATCATAGGGGATGTCACTGACAATGTGATATATGAGGGTCAGATCCTTCTCAGTGACCAGATTGAAGCTACCAGTTTTAGGAATGAAAATCCTAGAGATGATGTGATGGAGTAGTCTCATTTCCACATTTAGGGTGTTGGCCTCCAAACGGTCTACACCCTCTCCATCTTCAATTCCTAGGATAGTCTCAATCCTGTAAGCTCTATCCTCAGGAGAATCCTTACAAACTCCACCAACAGAGACTCTTAAGATATTTCCAATGGAGGCACGGTCCAGCTCAATATTAACCCCTTTTACTATGGAAGAAGCAGAGGTGAAATCAACAGAGAGATTTTGGTAAAACTCTCTTACCAATTTTGGATAGATTGCAACTTCTGTCTTGCACAAGAAGCTCTATCCCCTTTGTTGAAGCATCCACCTAATATTGAATCGTTCCCGGGCAAGGAATCCAAAGTTCACTATCCTTCCATTTGAAATAGCTCTTGTGGACAAGGATTGGATGCCAGAGAACCTTGAGGGAGAGGGCACGGCAGGAGCTTGTGCGCCTCTCTCGCGGGAGCTTTCCGGGGCTTCTTCTTGCCGCACGCGGGGGATCCTTATCCGTGGAGCCATGAAGCTGGGGCGCTAGATCTGGAGGGAAGAAGGGATCTAGAGAGGGTAGAGGGAGAGATTTAGAGGGTTCTAGGCTTGGGGGAAGAGTTGGGAGAAGATGGGAAAGAAATAAGGAAGTGGGAGTCCAAGAGATGTTCGGTTTTCTTTTAAACCGAGCGTCTCTTGGAGTTAGTTGGCTCCCATGCCGACTAACTCCATATTAGTCGACTCCCCAGTCGACTAACATGGGGAGCAAGACGCTAGGCCTCCAGAAAATTCAAGAATTTCTATAGAAAATGATTTTTACAAGCTACGCATGTTATGGGATCATGAAGAGGGGTCAGTTGGGCTAATTGTCATGATTTTTAATATTTAAATGCATGTCCAGAAAAAATTTAAAAAATCGATCTAAGTAGCTGACTCATTCTGATAGGGGGTCAAACATGCCAAGTTCTCTTCTAATTTCATAAAATTTGTTTTCATCAAGGGGTTTTGTAAAAATATCAGCTAATTGCTTGTTAGTACTAATAAATTCAAGGATTATATCTTCATTTTGAACATGATCTCTAATGAAATGATGTCTAATTTCAATGTATTTAGTCCTAGAGTGCTGAATTAGATTTTTAGTCAAATTAATGGCACTAGTATTGTCACATTTTATGAGAATGTCTTTAAGTTTAATGCCATAATCTTCTAGTTATTGCTTAATCCACAAGATTTGAGCACAACAACTCCAAGCAGCTACGTATTCAGCCTCATAAAATCAGCAGTTGTTTCTTGCTAAACCATGAAATTAAGTTAATTCCTAGAAATTGGCAAGTTTCACTAGTTGATTTTGTATCAATTTTATAACTAGCAAAATCAGAGTCTGAGTAACCAATCAAATCAACAGTACATTGCTTAGCATACCAAAGACCAAGATTTTTAGTACCATTTAAATATCTTAAGATTATTTTTACAGCATTTAAATGTGGTTCTCTAGGATTAGCTTGAAATCTAACACACATGCATACACTAAAATATCAGGCCTACTAGTAGTTAGATATAAAAGTGATCCTATCATGCCTATATAAAGCTTTAAATCTACTAATTTACTATTATCATTCAAATCAAGTTTGCAAGATGAGCTCATAGGGGTACCGGCACATTTAGAATTCTCCATGCCAAATTTCTTCAGAATTTCTCTTGTGTATTTGCTTTGGCTGATGAAGATTCCATCTACATTTTGCTTTATTTGAAGTCCGAGAAAATAGTTGAGTTCACCCATCATGCTTATCTCGAACTCTCCCTGCATGAGCTTAGCAAAATCTTAGCACAAAATTTCATTAGTAGCACCGAAAATGATGTCATCTACATAAATTTGCACAATAAGCATATCATCATTTTCTTTTTTTATAAATAATGTAGTGTCCACATTTTCTCTAATGAAATTGTTGCTTATCAAGAATTTGCTTAATCTATCATACCATGCTCGGGGGCTTATTTCAAACCATACAAAGCTTTGTTTAATTTAAACACATGGTTTGGATGTTCATTATTTTCAAAACCGGATGGTTGTTCTACATAGACTTCCTCAGCAATATATCCATTTAAGAAAGCACTTTTAACATCCATTTGAAATAATTTGAAGTTCATGAAGCATGCAAAAGTAAGTAATAGTCTAATAGCTTTTAATCTTGCAACAGGAGCAAAGGTTTCATCAAAATTAATGCCTTCTTCCTGATTATAACCTTTAGCTACCAATCTTGCTTTATTTCTAATTATGTTTCTATGCTCATCCAATTTATTTCTAAAAACCTATTTAGTGCCAATTATGGGATAATCTATTGGTCTATTAACTAGGATCCATCATTGTTTCTTTCAAATTGATTTAATTCTTCACGCATTGCATTTATCCAATCAGGGTCATTTTTAGCATCATCAAAACATTTTGGTTCAATTTGTGAAACAAATGCTAAATGATTACATGCATCTCTATATGAGGACCTAGTTCTTACTCCTTGAGATGGGCTACCAATAATAAGTTCTTTGGGATGATTGTGGACATACCTCCACTCCTTTTCCAAATCATGTGTACCTTGAGGTTTAGCTCATTGGAGTTTTTCAATGCTATCTTCCTGATTACTTTGTTCATTTGATCCTTCTTTCTCCTTTAGAGTAATGTCTTGCATTCCTTCTTCAAGTAGACTTGCATCATCAACTATATCCTTCATCAAATACCACATGAATGTATTCTTCTACCACTAATGTTTTCTTATTAAATACTCTATAAGCTCTACTATTGGTAGAATATCCAAGAAAAATTCCTTCATCAGATTTTGCATCAAATTTATCAAGATTTGTTTTGCCATTATCTAGAATAAAATATTTACATAAAAAAACATGAAAATATCCAATGTTTGGTTTTCTACCTTTTCAAGGTTCATATGTGGCCTTTTTCAAAATAGGTCTTATTAGAGCTCGATTTAAAATATAACATGCTGTATTGATTGCTTCAGCCCAAAAGTATTTTGGGAGATTGCTTTCACACAACATGATTCGGGCCATTTCTTCAAGGGTTTTATTTTTTCTTTCAACTACACCATTTTGTTGAGAGGTTTTAGGTGCAGAAAAGTTGTGGTTAATTCCTTTTTCATTACAAAAACTTTCAAAATGTTGATTTTCAAATTCTTTTCCATGATTACTTCGAATAGATGCAACTTGAAGACCTTTTTCATTTGTTGCTTTTCCGAAAAATTTTAAAAATGCAGAAAAAGCTTCATCTTTGCTTGCTAAGAATAAAACCCAAGTAAAACGAGAGAAATCATCAATGATTACAAAACCATAACGTTTACCACCTAGACTTGTGGTTCTAGTTGGTCCAAACAAGTACATGTGTAAAAGTTCCAAGGGCCTAGAAGTTGAAACCATATTTTTGGATTTGAATAAAACTTTAGTTTGTTTTTCAAACTGGCATGCATCACAAATTTTGTCCTTTTCAAAACTTAATTTTGGCAAACCATTTACAAAATCTCTTTTAATTAGTTTGGAAAGCAAATCCATGCTAACATGAGCAAGTCTACGATGCCATAACCAGCTAGAATCATTAAATTTAGAATTCATGGCAACTAGACATTCAACATTTTGGTCATTAAGCTCATTTAGATCTACCATATAAACATTTTCATGCCTATGATCAATAAATTTTATGCTGTCATCAGCGGGATTTGTAACCATGCAAATAGATGATTCAAAAATGACTTTAAAACCTTTATCACATAATTGACTAATGCTTAACAAATTATGCTTTAATCCATCAACAAGAAGAATATTATCAATAAAAGTATGAGAAGTGATACCAATTTTGCCAATGCCAATGATCCTTCCTTGAGCATTGTCTCCAAAAGTAACCACTCCTCCATCCTTAGCTTCTAAAGTGATGAATTGAGATTCATCATCCGTCATGTGTCTTGAGCACCTGCTATCCAAGTACCATCTTCTTTTTGCATTACGGGACACAAGACACATCTGCAACCACAATATCAAGTTATGTTCTTAGGTACCCAAGTTTTCTTGGGTCCTTTGGGGTTAGCATGAATGGTTCCTTTATGAACCTAAATCTTCTTGATATTCTTGTTGATATGAGAGTTACATGCATAGGCTTTATGTCCTGGTTTTTCACATTTGAAACAAGTAATTTTTGAAAAGTTATTTGGTGGAACAAAAATATTTTTCAAAAATTTCTGCTTCTTTAAAGGGTTATAACCTAGTCCAGCTTTATTAAAAACAGCCTTGTAGTTGTCAAGAATCATTTGCAATTTTGTGAAACTTAAAGTAAATTTGTCCACAATGGGTTTCAGTTTGTTAACTTCATTTTTCAAATTCAGATTTTCTTGGGTTAAAATAGAATTCTCATTTGAAAATTTCTCTTTTTCAAAAACTAATTTTTGGACTTGATTTTTCAAATCTTTATTTTTGCTGCCTAACTTTTTGAATTCAGCAAGTAAATCATAAAAAGCATCTTGCAATTCATCAAATGTAAATTCAGTTTAAGAGTTAGGGATTACCTCTTCTTCATAAGCCATGAGACACAAGTTTGCTGTTTCTTATTTCTCATCCTCTGAACTTGTGTTATCACTATCACTCCAAGTTGCCATCAATGCTTTCTTCTTAGCCTTTTTGGGACCTTTCTTTAATTGTGGACAGTTAGCCTTGAAATATCCAGGCTTCTTGCATTCATAGCATGTGAGAGGCTGCTCTTTATCCTTCTCCTTGCTGAAGTCTCTTTCAGCAGTAGCCTTCTCTTCACTCCTTATTTCTTCTTCCTTATGAATCTTCTAAATTTTCTTATGATGAGAGCAAGCTCATCATCCCCTTCACTCTCTTATGAAGATTCATCACATTCATCCTTTTGATCTGAACACTTTAAGGCCATGGTTCTTCTCTTCTTGGACTCCTCCTCATCAAGATGTTGTTTGACTTGAATTTCATGGGTCATCAGTGATCCCATGAGCTCTTCTAGAGGAAGGATGTTGAGGTCTTTTGCCTCTTGAATTGCAGTCATCTTAGCTTCCCATGACCTAGGCAAAGATCTCAAAATTTGCTCACTAGATCACTGTTAGTGTAAGACTTTCCAAGGCTTTTAAGGCCATTCACAATATCAGTAAATCTAGTGAACATATTAGTAATGGTTTCATTTGGTTCCATTTTAAACAGTTCATATCTATGTATAAGCATATTGATTTTAGATTCTTTCACTTGATTTGTGCCTTCATGGGTGACCTCAAGTCTATCCCAAATTTCTTTGTCAGAAATACAAGTGAAAATTCTATTAAACTCATTTGCATCAAGTGAACAATATAACATATTCATGGCTTTAGCATTCAGCTGACCCATTTTCTTATCATGCTCATCCCAATCCGCTTCCGGTTTTGGGATTTCAAGACCATTTGTTCTAAGAATGGGTGTATGAGGGCCATTAACAATGATACTCTATAGATCATAGTCAAGTTCTTGAATAAAAATTTTCATCCTACCCTTCCAATAAGTGTAATTTGTGCCATTGAATAAAGGTAGTCTGTTTGTGGACTGTCCCTCAGTCAACAAGGAACTCATTTGGGCTGCCATAGATTTTGGACTCTTTGTCGGTTAAGACAAATACAAGCAAGAGAACCAAGGCTCTGATACCAGTTGTTGCCCAGCTAAGCAACACAAGAGGGGGGGATGAATTGGGTTCCTTTTAAAATTTTAAACAATGATGTGCAATACTTGCAAAGTTATAAGAGTGAGTGAAGTGTCAAACTTGAAACACACAGCAAGAACAGTGGAAGGCACACACAAACACAAAGGTTTATAGTGGTTCGGTGTTAACCTTTGCACCTATATTCACTCCCCAAGAACCCCTTGGGAATTTTCATCACTAATCATTCTCTAACGATTACAACCTAGCTTACTTAGCTAGCTTCTTGTTTCCAGGCACAAGGGAGCCTTTACAACTACCAATTAAGGGTTTGGCACACCCCTCACAAGTTTCAACTAAGTTGAAACTCAACAAGATACAATAAGAAACAAGTTCAGCAAGAATAGCTCCTTAATGAGCAAATAAATACAATAAAGAGCACTTTACAGTTTTGACGCCTTTTTCCCTTGAATGAGCTTCATTTCTTTGAATGCTGGGAGTTAAGAGCACTTGATGAAGCTTCTGGAGTGGTTGGTGGGAGCTTTGAATGGGCTTCAATGGATTTTCAAACTTCAGCTACAGTGATTTTTGAAAACTGGAGCAGGCTGAATTTTCTTTGGATTTGGCTTGATAAATCTCTCTTTTTCTCACTTGTAATCCTTCAAAAATCTACTTAACTTCTTACTAATCCATCCCATTAACTTGTATTTATAGTTGGTTGAGGGATTGGATCGTTGGAATGACCGTTTCCGAACGTTAGAATGTCAGAACTAGCCGTTAGGCAAGTTCGCAGGGCGTTAGTGGGCTCCAGAGCTGACTAACCTGGGATTTTTCCCATCCTAGGCTTAGTTAGTCGGCTCTAGAGCCGACTAACACCACAGTAGTCGGCTCTAGAGCCGACTAACGTGGGTAAACCCACTGTAAATCCCACAGTAGTCGGCTCTAGAGCCGACTACCTTATGCCAGACCACTGTAGTCGGCTCTAGAGTGACTAATCCAAGGTTTTCTTCTGTAATGTGACACATTTTTGACTTGATAACTTACATGTAGGTTGGCCAAGGGCTTCATTCTTCCATTTCAAATTACCGTGGGAGTTGACCAAAGTCTCCAAAACTTAAAAAATTGCTCCACGGACTTGGAAAACCATTGAATCTTAAACTTTCTACACTTGATAATTTTGCCAAATATCTGAGTTTTACTTAATCTGACATTGAGTCTTCTTCTCAGATTCTCTCTCTTGAACCATATACTGATTTTAATGTTTGGAATTCGTTTAGATATTCTTGGTGACTTTGTATACCTACAAGTTACATTGATTTACATCAAAATCATCAGTAACCTACTTAATTATTTTGTGATCATCAAAATCAATGCAGGATTAATAATATTTAAAAATTAAAAATTAATTCAATGTTCAAATAGTTTGCTATGAAGCGGTCTGATTGGATTTCGAGTGAGCCTAGTTTTTTCCTAATGTTTCAAATTTGAACAAAGAAATTTTTGAGCTGGGTTCGGATTTGGGCGTGTCCGGCGACTTCCAGCCTTCCAACCAGAAGAAACATGCAACCATCCGGGCGGGTGATGGTTGGAGATCATGCACTTTATTCCCCAGACGCTTAAAATAAAAGCTTCTTCTCCCATGACCATGCGTAACGTCTATAATTAATTAATTTAATATAATTAACTGATAAAATCACTCCTTGCTAGCAACACCTTTGCCTCCTGTAATACTCGTCGATTGAGTGCATCAATCATAAAAGTGGTGTGTACATATCAATGCCATACAGGGACCAGGGGAAGAAATTAAGGTGGGCCAACCCTGGAGAGAGAGAGAGAGAGAGAGAGAGAGAGAGAGAGATGGGGTTCTTGTAACACAAAATTGAGAGGTTTGAGATTAAGCCTGGTGACCATATCTACACCTGGAGGACGCTCTTCGCTTATTCCCACCATGGTATGACTCTTCAACTCTTAACATCTCTCCCCACTAAAACAATCAGCAAACACTTCCAATCTTGGATTTTGGGTGGTGGCTAGGAGATTGGTCCTCCATTGCAGCACGTTGTGGACTGGTTTAATTGGGACTGCTTGTCTTAGGAATATATTAAACAGTAATTTTATTCATGAAAGAAAAAGAAAAGGATGGGATAGAATTTTTCCAATGACCAATCTCCAATCATGTTGCAAACAATTCTGATGTGGGGATCCCATCTTCAGTTTTTTTTTTTTTTTAATTGCATCAATAAAGAAATGACTGGTTTGTGCATGTCTTCATTAAATTTTCCTTAAATTTAATTTAATTGATGTGAGGCAAGGGGGCATGATCTTGAGCCAACATTTTCCTACTAATCTCAATTTAATTGTTTCCATTATATTTTCTCAGAAAAAGAAAATAAATTACTTATCCTATGAAGAGGAGGAATCAGAGTTGCATGCAATACAATCCAACTTGAAGCCAGATTTTCTGTTTTATAATGGGTTGTATTTCCTCATGATAAGGTGTAAACCTCCAAGGAGGCATAACAAGCTTGATTTCTCCAAGGTGTATGGTTTTTTTGTTTCATTTTATTCTGCTCTTAGAACCCACAATCTAGAAAGCATTTCACCCATGCGTGTTGCAACTCAGAAGGTGATGCATGTTTTAGAGTAAAAAATTAATGATAATATCAGTCTTGATAATAAATGCTCTTGGAATCTCTAGAAAGTTTTATTCCCCATTGATATTCACAAATTAGCCAGACACATTGGTGCTAGATTTGATGATATACCTGCTGAACAAAGGACTGAGGGCATCTTCCCTTATATCTTATGACTAAACCTTTTCCCTCTTTGTCTGTCCTTTTCTTCTACTGGCTCAGAATTTTGTTGGAGATTTCTGACATAGTACCTTTGTTCCTGATCAGACTGTTATGTCTTGCATACTTTGGCCAATTATCACATCCCTCTATAGTGCTAATTTGAACAAATTAACTTTAAAGATATGTTTTCTGAAGGACTGATTCCCAGATAAATCTTTGCTATTGTTTTCTGACCTTCCTGTTGTTCCTACTGGTGATTCAGTTCTTTTCCGTTGATCCGATTATTTGTTGATGTTCTACTTATTCTTATGTCCCATTAGCTTACATTTTTCATCTTCCCGATGATGCATTCTTGTGTGGCACCTCTGCAGTTATTTTGTCCAGAGGAGATATCCTAATGACTGGCTTTTCCCTTTTATCCATTGTTGATTTTTTTTTTTGGGGTGTATGTTAATCATGAGGATGTGATGCTTTTCTGCTTTCCACCTTTTTCCTCTTGTTTTGTGGATGTTGTCTGTGATCTCTCTGTCATGGAAGCATAAAGAAGAGTCCCTTCCACTTCAGGATGATCCCATAGGTAGTGGAAAATGTACAGTTCATAGAGCATCATATAAAGGTAGTTAATCCTTCTCTCTTTGAGCAATATTTTACAATTCAACTATTATTGCAGGACTCTGGCTAGTTGGGGAGGCCATATTTAGGAGCAAACATTAGTAGCATTTTGCATGTGATGTGCCTCAAAAAGCTGCTACTAGTGTGACTGTTTATTTCTCTAAAGATTCTCATCAATAAAGACCATTCTGCACTACTTATTTACTATTGCTAATTTACTGGTCATCTGACAACTATTTTTCTACTAATATTTAGGAGGTATCACAGATTGCTCCTCAGATGTAGTGTAGTTTGGAATTTTATTGGAGGTTTAAACCTTATCCTCATTGCTTGGCCCAACTTCTGATGCCTGATGATGATTACCTTCTGATTTAGTTTGATTAGCACATTCATGCATTGAATGTTCTATGTTTTGGAGGGAATCACCATCGAAAATGTACCCTGTAGCCAATTCAGCTTTCATGAGATATGCAACTCTTCAAGCTTTGCTTATTATTATTGGAAGAAATTAGCTTTGTGATCAGGCAAATGGAGTTGCATATAGCTGCACAAAACTTGCTCCTTTTAGTTCTCAAATTAGTATCAATCACGTGTTTTATTTGCATTCTACACATACTTATGCTAGAAATTAATACAATCATTCAATTACACGTGTTTTATTGAATGATTTTTTAAATTGTATTATATTCTAGGAACTGACATGTTATGAACTAGAATGTTATATCACTTTCATGAGCATTTCTATAAAATACTACGATTTACAATCCAATATGGTCCAGTGTTTTTTACAATCCATAAAATGTTTCATTATTTAGAAGATTGATAACAAATCATCTTGTGTATTCATCAATTTGATGACTCCCATAATGCAAATATGCAGGCATCTATGTTGGAGGAAGCAAAGTGGTTCACTTTGTTGGTCACGAAAATGGCACGCCCAAGATCACCATAATCAGAAACCGAAACACGATAATGGAGAAATTGTCGATTCGCGTACCTGGTTTGGAATCCATCGAACTTGATGCGGAATTTGCGACGGTTTTCGAACACGAACTCAAGATCTTCTCCCCTATACCCTTCGTTAGAACACTGGCCTAATGAGATTGCCACTCACGAAAAAAAAAAAAAAAGTTCTCTTTTGATCCGTATGTGAGTCAAATTGTGCATCATCCGGTTAGGGAAGGGACTTGAGCGCTATTTATAGAGTTTTCGACCACGGGCCATCTCATTACGGGCCGGGCCGTACTCGGCCCACACCAGTCAGCCCCATATTAGACTTATTAAGAACCCATATATCTTACCTTTATTAGACCAAACTAATTCAGTTAATTTCAATTAATGAAGCCCACATTAGGAAATTCTTACATTCTCCCACTTGGGCAATATTAATTGAAAGAGAACTGTGTGTGCACCTTTATATTGGTCTAGAGATTATTCTTAATAATCAATTCGATCCCATAAAGTCTCGAACGCCGAATCATGACGGTAACTGCATGTACTCACACAGAGCCTTCCATGGTCACGAGTGCTTTCAACTTTACTGATATGGATTCAATATGGTAGTGTGTCAAATGGACAATACCTCATAATGAGTGATACTTTATATGTTGTCCACTTTGTTAGTCCAAATTCTCTCTCCTTAAGTGTCACAAAACCTAGTGTGTCACTAGAGAATATCCTTTATGGTTCCAACGAACCTTCATATGTCTTACCTTGATAGTTAATTATACTTTATGTGTAACAAGACATATTGTTAAGGCTAATACTAAGAATGCCCCATAGCCTGTACTCAAGGTTTACACAATGCCTCGAGATTTTCATCAAATATGTATACTCAACTTGATAAATCTACATTCACAAATACCTCATTAAATGCAAAAAGAGTTGATACATATTCAAATATTACAAAATGTAACAAAATCAGATACAAACTTCATAAGAGCAACATAAAACTAAACAGCTCCCACTAATTAACAATATCCCATGATACTCCTAAGCCCATGTTAATGACATGTCGATCAAATACACAAGGGCGAAGGCCTTTAGTTAGTGGATCTGCAATCATATCATCTGTTGAAATATGCTCTACTGTAATGTCACCATCCTGAACTTTTTCCTTTATAGTCAGGTACTTGACCTCCATATGCTTAGACCCCTTGAGACCTCTGTTGTTGTTAACAAACAACACTGCAGAGTTATTGTCACAATACAACTGTATGGGCCTATCCACGAAATCAAATACGGTCAACTCCTTAATGAGGTTCCGGAGCCAAATTGCCTGAGTAGCGGCCGAAAAGCATGCTACAAACTCTGCTTGCATGGTAAAGGATGTCATTGATTTCTGTTTCTCACTTTTCCATGATACTGCACCTCCTGCTAACTTGAAGATGTAACCTGTTGTCGACTTCTTTTCATCCTGACAGCCAGCAAAGTCTGAATCCGAATACCCAACTAGCTGTAGATCCCGAACATGTTTGTAAATCAAAGATATAGTCTTTTGTCCTCTTTAAGTACCTTAAAACCTTCTTGGCAGCAACCCAATGATCGTGTCCTGGATTTGACTGATATCTGCCTAGAAGTCCTGTTGCAAAAGCAATATCTGGTCTAGTACATACTTGAGCATACATAATACTCCCAAGTGCACTAGCATAAGGTACATTCTTCATTTGGGCTTTCTCAAAATCTGAATGAGGACATTGTGACAGACTCAACTTATCACCTTTATTGACAGGAGCAATTCCTGGCTTGCATTGCTGCATGTTGAATCTTTCTAAGATATGATCAACATATGCCCTCTGAGATAAACCCAATAGTCGGCGAGAACGATTCCTATGAATCTCAATGCCAAGGAGAAAAGACGCCTCACCAAGGTCTTTCATATCAAAGTTCTTTGACAACATCCGCTTTGTCTCATGCAGTAAACCAAGGTCACTGCTCGCAAGCAGGATATCATCCACATAGAGTATGAGGAAAATGAATTTCCTCCCACTGACCTTGCAGTATATACACTGATCTACTTTGTTCTCAACAAAACCAAATGAAGCGACAACACTATGAAACTTCAAGTACCATTGTCTAGAAGCTTGCTTGAGACCATAAATAGACTTTTTCAGTCTACATACAAGCGTACCTGAATCATCCATCGCAAAGCCTTCGGGTTGCATCATATAGACTTCTTCATTAAGATCTCCATTGAGAAAAGCAGTTTTCACATCCATCTAGTGTAACTCTATGTCGAAATGAGCTACCAATGCCATGATCACTCTAAAGGAGTCTTTAGAAGAGACCGGAGAAAAAGTTGCTTCATAGTCTACTCCTTCTCTCTGAGTGAAACCCTTGGCTACCAGTCTGGCTTAAACTTCTTAATCTTTCCTTTGGAGTCCCTTTTAGTCTTATACACCCATTTGCAGCCTATGGGTCTATAACCTTCAGGTAATTCAACAAGTTCCCAAACTCCATTATGCTTCATAGACTGCATTTCATCTCTCATTGCATTCAACCACAGTTCTGACTGAGGACAAGAAACAGCTTCCGCATAAGTCACTGGATTAGCCACAGAACCGATATCGTAGTCTCGCTCTCCTATATAGACTAAGTAGTCCGATGGTATAGCTGATCGTCTCTCCCTAATGGATCTCCTTACTGGAACAACAACAGCCTCATCCTGCACCTGAGAGCCTTGAGGAACTTCATTAGGAGGCCGTCTCGACAACGGGATCCCGAGCCTCAACAAAGTTCGATGCCGTGGTGTAGGAGTCTCCACAATTATCTGTATGGAAGGAGATAAAGGTACAATATTACCCACCGTACTATTATCCTCAATAGTCTATGAGCAGCTACTTTCTTTAGCCACATCAAACTCCAGAAACTTAGCTGTCTGTGATTCCACAATTCTTGTGCCTCCACTGGGATTATAGAACCAATATCCCTTCGAATGATCCGGGTAAGATACAAAGTAACACCGAGTGGTTCTAGAGTCCAACTTACTTAATGTTGGACTATATATTTTCACTTCTGCAGGACATCCCCAAACCTTAAGATGGTTTAAGCTAGGCTTACGTCCAGTCCATAACTCAAAAGGAGTCAATGAAACAGCTTTAGTAGGTACACGATTCAGAATGTACAAAGCTGTTTTCAAAGCTTCACCCCACAGAAAACCAGGTAAATTTGTCCTACTAATCATACTCCTCACCATTTCCATAAGGGTGCGATTGCGCCTTTCGACTACACCATTTTGCTCGGGACTCCCAGGCATAGTGAATTGAGCCACTATCCCAGAATCCTCTAAGTATTTGACAAATGGCCCCTTAAGCTGTTCGGCATCGCCATGTTTGCCATAATACTCTCCACCTCGATCAGATCTAACAACCTTTATGACCTTTCCTAACTGTTTCTCAACTTCAGTCCGAAAAATCTTGAACTTGTCAAGAGACTCAAACTTTTCTTTAATCAAGTACAGATAGCCATATCAAGAATAGTCATCAATAAATGTAATGAAATAAAAATTTCTACACAAGGTTGCCGTATAGGGTCCACTTATATCAGTGTGAATGACCTCCAACAGGTCAGAACTTCGAACTGCAGTTTTCTTCCTTATCTTGGTCATTTTACCTCTACAACAGTCTACGCATGTCTCTAAGTCATCTTTAAGAGCAGGCAGGATGTTAGTTTTTATTAGCCTTTCTACTCTATCCTTAGAGATATGACCAAGTCGTTTATGCCACAATGCATAAGACTGTTCTTTAGGTAGTGGTCTCTTGGAAATAACCTTTTCAGCCGTATAAGCGACGTATATGTTATTGGGAGATAAACACAATCTGTACAATCCGTTGGACATATAACAGCACCCAACCTTATTTGATTTAAGAAACAAAGAAATTACATTGTTCTTGATTTCAAAAGAGTAGCCATACATGTCCAAACACGATACGGAAACTAAGTTCCGTCTAAAAAAAGGTACATAAAAAGTGTCTTTCAACATTAATCTAAAACCAGAGTCTAGAATCAAGATTACATCTCCCACAAACATAACATCAGCTTTCTCGTTATTTCCCACAGTGAGTCTTGACTCATCCTGATTTGGCTTCCTCCGGTTTATGAATCCCTGTATGGTAAATGCAACATGATTAGTTGCACCGCTATCAAGCCACCAAGAACTGGATGGTGCTTCTGATAGGTTGGATTCACAAATAAGTGCCAAAAAATCATTACCTGTAGGCTCACGTTTGGACAACCAAGCTTTAAACTTTTCACAGTCCTTCTTTATGTGACCTTTCTTCTTACAAAAGAAGCAGTGGCCACTATCCCTTTTGAAGGATGTTTTCTTTGGACCTATATTGTCAGATTGACCGGTAGTGTCATGAGCACCTTTATGAGTATGATTTCTGGACTTCTTATTCTTCCTTTTGTGGGAACCAGAAACATATAAGGCTAAATGCCCTTTTTCTTTCTTAAGTTTCTCTTCCTCTGCCACTACCCTTGCTATCAAGTCAGTAACTGACCAAGTCTCATCTTGGGAATTGTAATTTGTCTTTATAATCCCAAAATCAGGTGGAAGAGTGTTCAAGGCTTGATGCATAATACAAGCATCAGGAATGGAAATATTAAGAGCTTGAAGCTTCGTCTTTAGGTCTACCATCCGAAGGACATAATCTCTAACCCCAATAGTACCATCATACTTCATATTGAAGAGCTTTTGAAGAAGTGTACCAACCTCAGCATTAGATGAAATGCGGTTTCTAGCCTCTAAGGCTGCCATCATTTCCTTAGCAGTACAGTCAGCTGGCAAGCCACTTTTTAAGTGTTCTTGAATGGATTTCTTCATTGTCAATAAGCAAATCCGATTGCTCTTTTCCCAGGCAGCATAGTCCGTTTTCTCGGCTTCAGTACTGGTGGCCATGATATCTGCCGGCTTATCCTTTGTAAGAGCAATGTGAACATCCGCCAGCTCCATTCCAAATAGAAAATCCTCTTTCCATTTCTTAAAGTTTAAACCAGTAAGGACCTCAATGGAAATAGAATTGCCGTTTACTGAAAAGGTGACTGGAAAACAAACAAACAATAAAATCAGCATCATGCGAATACTTGTCCAGAGAGTTACATATATCATCACATAATCACCTTTGGGCAGAAAATATGACATGCAGTTGTACACTCTCCACATGACAGCGGCCATGAGAACTTATTCTAATCTTTCGTGAAATCACCACCTTTGGGTGTATGAACCACTAAAATCAGTCATTTCTCATGCACATGCTATACATATACCCCTCCATGAACTAATACAAAATCACCTCCTTTGGGAGTATAATCACGTAATAGACAAGGAGACATCCCATCACAATATGAGACCGATATTTCTCAAACCCAGTGAAGTGTGCCACTTTGGCGGTCACAACCTAACTGAATCCTTGAAAATCTCTCATACCAGGGATATGAGCTTTATGTATCACATTTACCATATGCATGTAATGCTAGACGTAAAGATACGGGTGTATGTCTCTGAAATTACATGCCATGCTAATTATACTGTTCCATTCATTGATAGACAATGAATTACACCCTACACAGTCCTTATGTGGTGATATACATGTGAGCTACCATATGTATTTCCGAAACCATAGAGAAATACAAAAAAAATAAGCAAAAATACCCTAAAAATACGCGTATATAGGGTTCTATATGCATTTTCACATCCTTAAAAGCTTCAAACATGCAAAATAAATACACCACAATGTAGAGCATCTCAACACGAGCGCGTCGGTACCAAGATTGTCCAAAACGGACGTCGGACGCGCCCGCACGCGCCGCCGGAAGGCACGATGCGTGCGCGCGTGTTCAGCCGGTCAAATCGGTCTGAACAGCTGGTCAAACCGGTCTGAACAGCTGGTCCGACCAATTGACTGGTCCAACCGGTCAACGGTCAACGGGTGGGTCGGGTCAGGATCCGGGTCGGGTCGGGTCAAATACCGAGTCAGGTCGGGTCAACGACCGGGTCGGGTCAGGATCCGAGTCAACCGGATCCGCGCCTCGCTGACGTCATGCTGACGTCAACATGCGGTTACCGGCGAACAAATGCGCCGGTTCCGCACGTCCGCGCGTGACCGTCACGCGCCGCCACGCCTATGGCGCGTGAAGGCGCGTGACGGCGCGTCCGGCCTCCTCCGGCGACGTGCCACCCATCAATCTTCTCGTCTCGACGAGTAGATTCGAAATATATAATAAAATTTAACTTTTACTCGACAAAAAATTTTGAAACTGGGCAAAAACCTCTCAGGCAAAACGAAAAACGGTCCTAATTCGCATGTTTCAGTTCTAATCTATAGCAGGCTCTGATACCACATGTTGGTCACGAAAATGGCACGCCCAAGATCACTATAATCAGAAACCGAAACACGATAATGGAGAAATTATCGATTCGCGTACCTGGTTTAGAATCCATCGAACTTGACGCGGAATTTGCGACGGTTTCCGAACACGAACTCAAGATCTTCTCCCCTATACCCTTCGTTAGAACACTGGCCTAATGAGATTGCCACTCACGAGAAAAAAAAAAAATTCTCTTTTGATCCGTATGTGAGTCAAATTGTGCATCATCCGGTTAGGGGAGGGACTTGAGCACTATTTATAGAGTTTTCGACCACGGGCCCTCTCATTACGGGCCGGGCCGTACTCGGCCTATACCAGCTAGCCTCATATTAGACTTATTAAGAACCCATATATCTTACCTTTATTAGACCAAACTAATTCAGTTAATTTCAATTAATGAAGCCCACATTAGGAAATTCTTACACACTTCACACGCAAAAAGGAAACATCATCAGGCACTGATTCATCCAACTCCTCCAATTTGAGCTCAGAGGTTCCATCACCTTGCCCAACATTCCCCGACTGCGGTTTTCAGCAACCCAATAGTGGAGTTGTTCTCTCTTGCTTGGTTTGCTTCCTTGGCAATGGCTCCCTCTACTGCTTTGAGTATGAAGTGCCACCCTCAGTTTTTATTGCCAAAGTCCGAGGTGGTACATGCACGATGGCAGAATCCGATCTCCCAGAGACCGTGATCAACAGAGCTATGTACCTACCTCATAATGGGTTTGGAAACTATGATCATCTATTCGAGAACAATTGCGAGGACTTCGCACTCTACTGCAAGACAGGCCTTCTATCCATCGATGATCTGGGCATAGGTAGGAGTGGACAAGCATCATCAGTCATGGGTGTTCCATTGGCAGTCCTTTTCTCTACTCCCTTCAAGTTGCTGCTGGCAGGCAGGTCCAGTAGGGATGGCCACTGTGACTGCTGGGATGTGCTGCGCTGGGAGATGCATCACTGACATAGGTGTTAGAAAAGATGTGGTCAAGTTTGCGGTCGAGGACTTGGCTGAAAACCTTGGTTGGCGGCGCCCGCATGAGGAAGAAACAGGAGAGAGAGGTTCTGAGAGAGTGGTGACTTTGCCCATGGAAGAAGAAACACCAAGTTGACATCTCTGGCTATGTTGCAGCAGGACATGGGTGGGGCTTCCCATGTTAGTTGATTTGGTGTGTTTTATCAGGAATTAGCTTGATGGTAATAAGATGAAGTCTCTGTAGGTGGGCTTCTGCTACTGAACTTGGCCTACAGATTGTCAATTGTCAGATCCTTTGTGAATCTTCTTTGTAAGGAGCACATGAATGTGGTAGTGAAGAAGAGAGGCATTTAGAAGAGCTGATGCTTGATTGGTGTGTCTTTGATTTCTTTTTCCTTTGGTCTCCGGCCAAACCAAATTGCATCTTGGGGCACCTTGGATAAGGAAAATGATGGCATTTCCAGCTTCTTGCATGTGGACACAGTAGGAATCAAGCAATTAAAGGAAGATTGCAAACATAACTTTGTCCCAAAGATCCATCTATTCTTTTTCTTTTCTTTAGTCCTTTTAATCATTGTGTCAAGAAGATCACTTTTTCCTGGTAAACAATGTTAAACTTGCTCAGCCCTGTTAAGACAGAGTACAGGAGAATCAAGCACCATTAAGATTGTACTGAGATCAGTCATTAGAGAGCAGAGATATTTGCAATGTTCATTCTTTAACTTTTACATAAATCTGGTTTGTTATTTTTCTTTTCTGCAATCCAAAAATGTAGACATATTAATCTTTGTTCTACTTTGGTTGATTTGCGGATAATAAAACAGTCTTGATCAACTTTTCTAATACCGCTGTAATTCTGCTTCCTATTCTTGTCCATTTTCTCTTTGCCATGGTCAATTACTCCTTCAGAATTTTGCTAATAAGTCATGGGAGCTTCAATGTGTGCTATGTCTTCGGGAGTAGAATTATTATCATTACCATTATCATTTATATGCTTGCATTTATCGTAGGATCAATTGAGTAATTATTATTTTCAAGCCTTAAATGCTTTTGCATGCAAATTTATTTGAACTTTTATAAAACCATTAACAATTATTCTTAAACAATATAATCAGATATTTACCTTCCAATAATTTTTCACATGATTCCAAAAGAGCAAAGCATTTATTCTTGAAAATGTGCAAAATGTCATGCTTCAAATTTTTTTTGTGCGAGGCAAAGCCACTGATTTTATTAGAATGATAGTAATTTATGGAGGAAGTTTGAAGGGAAAAAAGAGAACAATAAATGACGTGAGAATTTACAAAGGAGGGAACAAAGAAATAAAATGGTGGAACACTGGTTTGCATCGCAAAAGCGAGCAATATAAAGAAAAGAAAAGAGCATTAAGTATAAAAAGAGAGTCAGAATATAAGATAATAAAATAGTACTAGATATGGACCATAAAAATCACTAGTAGTTAGACACAAATTTTTAATGAAAATTAGATCGATAAAATAATAATAAAAGATTAAATTTTGATTCGATTGGAAGTTCATTCATGCACTTTTTTTTTAATTTTTTTTCTTCTTACATGTAAGAGCTTTCTTTAATATTTTTTCTGAATTATTTTTTGCAATCACTGAGCCATCGAATGGGAAATAATAAGAACAAACGCATAAGCATGGGTATTCCACTGTTATTCTTCGAAATTTAAATGATGTGTATGCCCAACATAAGTTAAAGCATAAAAGTTACATGCTGCGTACCATCGCCTCCTGTGACCCTCTAAAGAGTCATGGGGTTTTGGCAAAGAATGAATCGAATTGTGTCACCAATCTTTTCCCATACGAATTGATTATAACATATTTGATCAAATTGGATAGCAGAAAAGAAATTTTAATCTTATTTAACCATTAAAGAATTCTTATGGTAAATAAGTTTATTTACCGATAGTAAGGTTTATTTTTTGAAAAGTCATGAATCTTAGCTGATTAAATTAGATGTCAACAACAAAAAGAAAAAGCTAATAAAAATTAAGATAATTAAAAAAAAACTTGATTAGAGGTGAAACTATACATCTAACAAAATAGTAATAAATTATAAATATATATATATATATAAATATATTTAACTATATTTGAATGTAGCCTATTTTATTTTTATGTATATATAAAAATAATATATATGTATATACAAGCTGGTAGAGCGATAGGAATGGTAACTACGATGAAAGTTTTATGAAAATATTATTTTATATTTTTATATTTTTATATTTTGTATAGTTTATAACTGTGCATTGCACAAGATTATTACTAAAATGGTTAATAATTTTATCATTATATATTTTTTAAACTCTTTTTAATTTTTTTAATTATTATTATTATTATAAACCAAAACTAGCTGACACCTGCACCTCGATCCCCCAGGAGTTACATGGGGCCATGATCTCAAGTACAAATTCCACATCAGCTATACTATTTTTATTAAAAGAAACTGTACAGCGCCAGTAACTTTCACCAACTGGGTCTCATCCGACCACCACCTGTAGTCCAAGTTGGATGAATTCCCAAAAGAAAAAGAACAAGCTGAGCTAAAATATCAACAGCAATGATCACCCATCCCTCCCCTTCCGGATAAACATCAACCCAACGGTTCCCCAAACCCCTCTTCCACACCTGTTTCCCATGTACAAACCCCCATCTCAAATCATTCGATAAATTTCTAACACTACCAATCCGTGTACAAGCGAACAAACGGTGACAACACACCGACCAACCTTTCTCTCCACCGACCGATCAAAATCGAGGCAAATCTCTTATTCCATAGAAATTAACGTCTCGCTCTCCGTGTGGTGTGCTCTTCTTCTTCTTCTTCTTCTTCTTCTTCTTCTTTCCCTTTTGCTCTGTGACTCAGTGGGGGGAGTTGGGCTGGGAGAGGAGGGGAAGGGAGAAGAAAAAGGTGCATCTTTTTTCCTCTTTCTTTCGCTTGGTCGATCGATTTCTTTGGAATGAGGAGCGTATCTTCTGTGGTATGAATTCTCTTATGCTCTTTTCGGTTTCGTTGACTGATTTATTCCTTAGAATGTTTGTTTCTATTCCCCTGTTAAAAAAATCTTTTGTTTTACTCTGTAACTCGAGATGGGGTGTTTTATTTCTTGGGTTTTTGCGCTATTAATGTTATTAGGAATCGAATTTTGGGTTATAGATGTTTGGGTGGTTAAAAAGCTGGGATTTTGATAACTTGGATTGGGTGATTGGTGCTGTTTTTGGTTGATTTGGGGTGCAGTAGTTGTTTCTGGAGGTGACTCTGAATTTGTGGCCTTGGATAAGTGGAATGAAAGGTTTGGGTGTTTTTGGATTTGGGAGAAATTTTGTATTTTAAAAGAAAGATAAGAAGTAAATGATTGGGACTGAAGTTTTGGTGAGAGATCGTATGGTGGAGTCCTTCAATGGCAGTAATGTATATGACTGGAATGAGGAAAATGGGTTATAATGTGATTGATTGTTGATTGCTAGCTGGGTTTTGATGGAATTTCTTGGGGGAACCTTGATATTATCGAGCACACAATTTAATTTTTTCACTGTGATATTGATTTATGGTGTATCAAAGCAGCATATAAAATTAGTTTAAGAGGTTTGATGACAGTTGTTTATTAGTGAATATTCACAAATTCTTTGACCAATAATGTCTGCTGAACATTAGAATGTAAAGATGGAATGAGGATGGACTATGATCATAGGTTTATTGCACATGCTGAGGGAGATTTACTATATAATGCAAGAGGTGTTATATGGAAAAAATGAGTTTTATTATGGACATTTAATTAGTTTTATAACACAAATCCCATTAACTCTGCTTCCAAATGCTAACCTGTCTAAGAGGTCAGAGCTAACTGCATGTATGCGTACTACTGTCGCATAAACATGGATACCAGAATTGGATTGGGATTGGATGTTAAGTACCTGATGTGAGAGGAGCAAAGAAACAAGATACAGGGAAAAAGAGGAAAAATTAGTTTTAATTTAACTATAACGTAGATTGAGTTCTATGCTATAAATAGAAATGGTTAAGGGCAACATTTATCAAGCTTTTTTTGTCTTCATTGTTATTGATAAATGTGTCATTGATGTTCATGCTCACTTATTAGCAATGAATCAATTCATATCATCGTGGCACTATAACTCTTGATTTAATGTGCTAGAAGCAATCATAGGTATATTGGAAAGGGAGGTAGACTAGAACCTTGTGAAGCTTTAGAGATCATAAAAAGTGGTCACAAATATGAACCATTAAATATAAGGTCATTCATTTGCTATATCTATTTACAACTTAAGGGTATTTACATCAATAAATATTAGGAAAAACAATGGCATGGTAAATTATGTGTTTTTTTTGGTCAAACTCATTGAGAATATTAGAACCATGGCAGTTTATGGCTTGACAGTATTGCTTAAATCAGAACAGATGCTTATTACTAGAAATTGATAATTAGATTAAGGACAAAATATATTTGGTATAACATTATTTTCCTTATCCCTTTAACCTTAAAAAAGAGTTATAAGAGCAATCAAAGCTTATTCCTAGTGTGTTTTGGTTTGTCTGAGAGCCATTTCAAATTTGTCATTTGATATCACTTTGCCAATCTTTTAATACCAGAAATCCAAAATCTGATATGCACCAAAAGTACCCGATGCATATCTGACTTGCTTGTACATGCCAACAAAGATTTCCAAAGTGGGCAAGAATGGTTAGGTGACACTGACTTGAACATGCTTTCGATGTAGAATTTTACAATTTTAGTTCAGGATTGTGGTGTCATTGCACCAAGATGATTTTTCATTGAACAAGTTGGCTCTTCAACTACTATACCATCTATTTTAAGTATGTGACTACAATCACATATGGTGCATGATCCATATGTAATTATGTAGGCAGCATAGTTATCTATGGCTCTAACCAGCATAATTAAAGGACTATGTGTAACTTCATCTACATGGTGAATAGATTGAATGGCTATGATTTTAACTTTTTATCATGTTTGAATATGTTATTTGACTTCATAACATTGAGAATCTTTAAAATATAAATGCCCAAGATATTCAAAAGGCCAAGGGTCCTTAATCTCTTGGGTTAGAGGATGATAGTGGTCAGCTAACCCAACCTACTAGCAAGTGGTCAGGTTTAGACCAAAGGCCCTTGACCTCTTGGGTTAGAACATTATAGTTAGAAATTTATGGGTCTATTAAATGTATAATGAAATTTGAAAAGGGAGCTGATACAAGCCATTGGATGTTGATCCTATGGTTAGAGACTTCAGTTGAGAAGATATGAGCACCACTACCTAGTTTTTAAACTAGATCCTACTGGGCAATCCCAAGTCCAATCCCATTCCGTCCTCTCTCTCTCTCTCTCTCTCTAACTGTCTTCTCATCTCAGCTCCACCAGCTGCCCCTTCCCGACAATATAATGTCAGACCAGACCCAGCTATACCTTTCCACCATTGCAACACCAGCCTCCTTATCACAACTCCACTCACTTTTTTGCCACAATCCCTTCACCCCACCTCTCCATTGACTACAACCACCCTCTCTATCCTCCTCCTCCCTCTCTCCTCCCACCACTATTCTCTCCTGCTCTGCCTCCCCTTCTTTCTCTTCCACCTCTCGTGGCCATTGCCACCCACCCTCTCCTTAAGCTATGGGTTTGGCTACTCTTTGTCTTTAGAAAACTTATCTACTTTAGAGCTTCAATTGGATCCTTTAGAAGGTGGGTGGGATCTATTAAAGTGCTTAAATATTTTTCTTAAGAGAAACAATCCTATGGTCTGTAAGGCTCTTTCAATCTATTGAATGGTCCAAGGGGTTGTGGTCTCTTCTTGGCAATGGCTGTTTTGCTGGTTATGGTTTCTAATTAACTCTTATAGCAAGATCTGTTGTACTAACCTGTATTGACTGATACCAACCGTACCATACCGTTAAGGTACTGGTACGGTACCGATGTTCGATTCAGTATGATCTGAATTAGTTTGAATTGAGTGGAGCCAACCTATACCATCTGGTTTCAGATGGTATTATGGCTAAAAGTGAAAAATGTATTGGTACCTTGTTTCAATACGAGACGTATGCCGTACCCTACTGATTCGGTAATGTATTATTGCTATGGCTCTCAGTACTGGTTTTATGGACCTTATGATAACTTGACTACTATTTTGCAATTTGGTGGTCAGGCAAGTCTTTGGTTTAGCTTTCAATGTTTGCTCTTTTCTACTATTTAGTCTTAGTTTAATTATCATAGTTTATGATTATAGAAAATAAATAACGCTTAGATAATGACTTAGATGCAATTCAAAAAAGCCCAAAAATACCTAAATGAGCAGCCCAAGTTTTTGAAGTCTTTTCCCCTCAAGGATTGAGAATTGCTTGGTACATATTGAATCAAGGGCATGGGGAACTGCACTTTAAACCAGCCAAACTGCTCTAGGATCGAGTGGTATATCAGCTTTTGCTCACCCCAAACCAGCCGGTTCAAGGGTGAGAGCAATTGTACCACTAAAGACTTTCTTTTGAGCCTTTTTTCAGGTACAGCTGAAGACCCCTTTTTGGGCCTTCTTTCTCCTTCATTCTCGTGTTCTTTATCTAGAAACAGCGGTGAGGGAGAGAGCAAGGGGAAAGGCTTGAGATCTTTGTGTTTTTAATCAAAAATTAAGAAGGATATTGCGCTTAAAAGGTCACAGGACTCAAGGAATGTGACTTTTTCCCTTATTTTTCTTTTTTCCCCCAAAAATCCAGGGAAGATCTCTAAGAAGTTGCTAAATCTAGGGGTGATGCAATTGAGCTTGGATTCATGCTCCAAAACATGAATCAAAGCTCCAGTATGTTGATTTTGGGGGTAATCCCACAACCTACATGTAAAGTCAATTTAATCTAAACCTTATCAGATCAAAGAGTATTTGTTTGGTTTGATTTTTGGATCTGATATAGGTGATGGTTTATTCTATTATCCTACAGGACTATATATATATATATATATATATATATATTTTGGCATGATAAAATATTGGTAGCATGTTTGCACTTGTGATATGCATATCCTACCATAATGAGGCCGATTTGGATGTGCTCAGCTTCCACACTAGCCTAGGCCTGAAAATAAATAAATTTGAAATTACTTAGCAAAATACTAATGTTCAGTTGATTATTTTATATGATGTACATATAAAGCTGATCTACAAGAGCCCTCAATTAAAAATAATCTTCATGACTATTTAAGATTTTTAAAATCTATTGCTGAATTAATCATTTATAAAAATATTGAAAATATTATAATTTGAAAAATATACGTGATGTATTAATGAATTATTCATAATGTTCTGGATTAGTTTATTTTCTTTGCAATAAAATGTATTATTTTTTTGAATTTAAATAGAAAATTTTGAATTAATTATTTCTAAATATATTAAAAAAATAAAATGTTGAAAAATCTGAAGTTTTAGTTAATTATGCTTGCACTTCTACCCAATCTATCAAAATCTTTAAAAGTTTTAGACTTTTTTTGGTGCACATCAATATGTTAGTTGTAATTGTTGATAACCCCTTTTGTATTATGATTTCTAGAAATCTAATTGCTTTTCAAATGCTATTCTTAACAACCATATATTATTTATATAATTTAATATATTATTTATGTGATAATGATACGTGTTTCTACCTATAGCATGCAGAGGAAATTATGAGCAAGCTAGTTAAGTCAATGCTCACACCTTCCTCCTAACAAAAGCATATATTTGGATGGGAAAATAGATAAGAAACTCAGAACCAAGGTTTGGAGGCCAAAGAAAGCCACACCAAGAGCAGTTGGGTCATAACTATGTGGATGCATCAGCAACTTTATCTGTATGATCCTCAGTTAGATGCACTACTAAACTCAGCCTTGGTCAGTCTGGGTTTGATCCTTGGTACCTTGATCCTTGGTTTTTCTGCTAAAAGATAGAAAGCCCAGAAGTTAAATGGGCTTGGATCTTAAATAGGTCATCTGGGCTGATCCTATATCCGGTTCAAGTCAGGCATCCCTAACCCACCAGGTTTGGGAGGGGCCCTTATAGATTTGATATAAGTCACCTTATAGATTTGATACAAGTCGCAGACAAACTCTTTCAATTTCTTGTATTTACCAAATAATGTGTCCATGCTCATATTTTCCTATCCGCCACATTCATCAGTTTTTGTGCTTCATTTTTCTATAGTTGCTACTACAGTGCCCATAAAAAATTATCTATTTTATTAATATCAGTTGAGATTGCCCATTGTTTCAGTGAAACTGTTATGTTTATCATGAGTTGTAAGATTTGTAAATATCTCTACTATGAAGTAGAGTCAGATGTTAACGGCCCATTAAATGTTAAAAGATGATAGGGGAATACACTTGTAGAGGTGCCATGGTGCATGCTTCTAAGACTGGTGCACCATAATTGGAGGCAGCACCTAATGCATGGTGATGACAGACCTCCAACTGAAAGCACCTTGTATAATCATGCCTTTAAAAAAAATATTGTGCTATCTTGTCGCTCACATGTTGCTATTAGATGTCCTTTATAGCCTGTTATAGTCTATGGATCTTTCCTAAGAAATTGTCTAATTTGGTTCGTGTATTATATTAAATGTAAACATTTGGTTGTTCCCCCCTTTGCTAATAATGAATCTGTTGATGGATCAGTGGTGCATCTATTTTTGACTGCCTGAATCATGACCCCAATGCCCTTGGATGATGCATTGGGGTCTGCTGATAACTCTGGGCACAGGACAATGATACGATAGACCCTCTTAGAAGCAATACCTTTGTCAGGGAATGTGGTTTTAGTAAAATTTTTAAAAGGCTGGTTAAGATCATAATTTTACTGTACAAGACTTATGCCTTAAGTTTCGCATTGCATGCTTCTCATATATGATTGGTCGATCAAAAATATAATTGAATCTAATTATGAGATGTCAAAAACCTATCCAGAGCCCTTCTTGAAGTAAGTTTGAAATCAGAAACTCTTTGTTCCTAATGTTTTTGCTCGTAGATATGTTATTCTAGTTAAATAACAGGTCATTAGGTTTGTATAAGTTGTTATCTATTATGGAAAGGTTCTGCTAAAGAAGTATTGCAAGTTTTAATATTTGGAAAGACTCTCCAATATAGTGCTAATTGGAGATGTTTGGCATTATCTTTAAATTGACTTAGGTTTCAAATACTCTTTTGTATGTGTTTGCCTCACTGTATATATGAGGTGAGGGTGCATTAAGTACTATATTTCTGAAATTTATGATGAATAGGTTGATGCTGTAGCTAGAGTGGTACGGAAAGGGATATGTTGTAAACCTGAAGAGATCTTCAAGAATAATACTGTGTAAAGTGCTAATATGCTCTCTATCATATGAAGGGGATCTCCACTTGACCCATCAATAAGCACTAGTTTTAATCAAAAAACTTGGTTATTGGGAATGATTGTGGTGTTATTCTTCTCCTCTTTGAGTCTATCAACCAAGTGTGCTGCACTTCTTCCTAGTAGATTGAGGTTTCGGGGAAGAATAATTTCGTGATGAATGATCGATTTTCCAGTAGCATATCTTTCTGAATTATTATTTCAAAATACAACAGTACCTCTTCTGGATACAAAGCTTCAATAAAATTGGATATCCATTGCAAGATGAAAAAACTACTAAGGTATATTTTGTCAAAGAAAGAATAGAAAAGAAAAAGGTAGTCAAAACTTTATATAATGGATTTCATCAACATAATGTATAGTTTCATTGTATTAGTATCATGGGAATCCAAGTTATTACATTTTTAGTTCATACCATTTTTCCTGCTGTGCTACATTAAATTTGTTAAGATTTCATACCCGAGTTCTCTATCTTCTTTGCAGATCTGTCTGGAGAGTTTTATTGTTTATATCAAGCATGAATCTCATTAGACTTTACATAACCATATGGACCAAGCCAGTGCAGCTGGAACATACAAGTTTGGTGATCAAACCACAAGTGATGTCACTGTTCGCTTAAGAAACAGTGATGGGAGGCCAGAATGGTTCCACTGTCACTCATTCGTTTTAATGAAAAAGAGCAAATTCTTCGCAAACTGGCTTTCTAAACGTTCTGCTTCTCCATGCCCTGAATCTAATAACAGCATCGAAGTGCACTGCCCAGGATCTGAGTATGATCACTATGTTAAGCTCTTGAAGCTAATCTACCTCTCGGAAGAGTCGGTTTCAGATTCATGGGATTCTGTAAAAACTTCCCTTGGTGTTCTCCGCGCTTCCATTGCTCTTCAATGCGAAACAATAACCAAGAGCTGCGTCCAGTACCTGGAGGCTGTGCCATGGGATGAAAAGGAAGAGGAGGAAATCTTAAAAGTTGTTCCAACCTTAGGTCCAGAAGCCATGACCATACTGGCCCGGATCCAACCTGTTGACACCAATTCCACAAAGAATGTTTTCGTCTCTGCAATTCGCTTTGCCACAACCATCGAAAATCCATTACCTCCATTCACAGATGAACTGAAGACTTCGGCTCAGGAGCAAGTAGAGTACATGCTTCTGGAGGATGGACAGACTCCATTAATAGCAGTGGATGAAGATGTGAAGTCCGAAGCAAGGTCAGGCCTTGCCAAGATGTTCACCACTTTTGAGAAGGGTCTAAGTTTGCTGCCTTCGGAGTATGATCAATCACCAGAGGCGGCAGAGAAGAGAGCCTTGCAGGGACTATCAGACCTCGAGTGGATATGCAACATTCTTCCAAAAATGGAAATGATGAAGGATTTCGTTTCCAGCTGGGCTTGCATATCAGATCATGTGCTCGCAGTAGTGCAAGATGAGAAGTACAGCTCTGGTTTGTGGGCAATCAAAGCAAAGCTGATCGAAGTGACGGGGAAGGTCTTGGATGCCATCGGGTATGGCAATGTGGTTCTTCCTGCGCCATCTCGAGTCCAGTTCCTCAAGACATGGCTACCTTATATTAGGAAGTTTAAGCCCTTGCTGGATTCAAAGAGTGCTGATGATGAAGCATTTCCTTACAAAATGGACAGTGATCTGTGCCAGAATATTGAAGGGGCCATCACCGCACTGGTGCTTGCATTGCCATCAAGTGATCAAGCAGACCTACTCTTGGATTGGATGCAGAGTACCGAGCATTTGAAATATCCTGATCTGAGTGAGGCATTTGAAGTATGGTGTTACCGGGCCAAATCGGCAAAGAGGCGGCTGGCGGTTGGTTTCAAAGGGATAGACAACCCAACCATCAGCCTCTGATGAGTCCATTTCTTAATTTTGTATCAATAGGTGATTTTAATTGAATTCTCATTGTTTTAAGTTTCAACAGATGACAGCCTTTCTTGTCTAAATCAATCATGGTTTTTATTTAAAGCATGTTTTGAGGTAAGTGGTCCATCTGAAGAACCACACATTGTGGAGACCGGAGATGCAGCCGAGTCTCGAACACATGCTTCAAACTTCTGAATCTCTTCTACTAAAATTTCATGGCAAGCTTCTTTGGTTGAGTGGCAGATTTTGTTAGAAGAACTCAACTAACCGTTGCTTAATCTCAGATGAACAAGTTCAGTTCAACCAGGATTGGATTTTTATGCTAAAAACTATGTTCCATGTTTGTGTTTGAGAGTGATGGATGGCTCCTTATTTTATTTATCATTGCGTGTAATTTTGCATCAATGGTTCCAAGGAGGTTTAGCATGTGTGCCATGTTTGTCATGAAGTTTTGCAGGTTTAGTGTCCCTTTCTTCATTGCAGCAGTCAAGATTTTATAAATTAAAAGCTATATTATTTAGATTACAAAGACATAATTAGTAAAGGTTAAGGCAATTGCTTGGTATAATGTTAAAAGACTGGAGGTGGATGTTCAACTGGGTCAAGATTAGGTGTCTCCATGACCAGCTAATGGGTAATAAATAGTTTGTGACTGACAGTCTGAATTTTTAATCATTTAATAATTTTTTGAGGGTCTGAAAGCATTTCATTTCCTTTCAAAATTTGTTGCGTTGTGATCCTCCTCGCGAGGGCATTTGAGAACACTCGGACAGTTCGTGCGTTGCACATGGTTCACTGTAACTTAAAACTTGTTCTACGTTTGATGATGAAAGGAAGAACCAAACAAGAAAAAGAATTGGGTACGATAAAAATAAAGCTAAATTATATTTTTGATCCTCAAATTTAAAGAAATATGTCACTTTAATTTTTAAATTTTAAAGAGTTATAAAATTAATTCTAAATTTTATTTTTTATTTTTATTTGATCCTTTCATTAAAACAGAGTAATACTGTAAGGAATTTCCCTACATGATATTTAACATATTCTCCATAGGAACTCCCCTACATAGAAACTTCCCTACATGACATTTAACGTATTCTCCATCTCATCGCAACGTCAATGGTAAGAAAAATGAGACAGAGAAAGAGAAAGAGGGAAGCCGGTGCGAAAGGGGGTCGCGGAGAGGGCCCTCCTCCCCTCCCACGGCGAAAGGGGGTTGCAGAAGGTGCGCGATTGGGGGAGAAGAGGGACAAAGGCCCCCGGGGTTTCGGCCCCCTTCCGTGGCAACTCTTACCGCACACCTCCGGCTTCTCTTTTCCTTTTTCTTTTTCTTTCTCTTTTGTTTTCTCTTTCATTTTTCTTGTTGTTGATGTAGCAATGAGGTGAAGGATACGTCGAATGCCACGTAGGTGAATTCCTTACAGCATTATCCTATTTTAACGGAAGGAACCAAAAAGAAACAAAAAAATAAAGTTCAGAATCAATTTTGCAACTTTTTGAAGTTCAGGGATTAAAGTGACACACTCCCCTCCCCTAAGTTCAAGAGTTAAAAATATAGTTTAGCCTAAAAATAATTTTATCTCATGTTTAATCAAGAATAAGATAATAAATTAGATAAAATAGTTAAATTTTTAGAAAAAACAATGATCATTGGTGAGGATAAGAATAAAGAAATAAATAAAGTAATAGTTAAATAGGATAAATATAAAAATGTTTATTTTAAATCTTTTAAAAATCATAGGCATATTTAGGTTGTTATTGTTAAATACGAAATTACATGAGAAGTAAAGCATGGTTACAAGATAATCTTGGAGGTTAAAAGTCTTAGGAGACAGATTCTTTCACAGTTAGTCTATTTTTTAACCCTCACAATGTCTTAAAATCCATTTAGTATTTATCCCATTGACAATTGCATTGTAAAAACCCTTTCGTCAACGAACACCAAAACAGTAAGCGTTATGCCTCTGTGTAGTTGCAGAATCATTCTTCTCGTGGATTATGAAGTGCAGTAGCGACACTAAATGCCATTTAATTCGGTATTAAAATTAAATTAAAATCAAATTTTACTGAAATTAAAATTAAAATCAATCATTCTTTTTATCTGTTTGATCTATGCAGAACTTGAAATTAGAATAAAAACTTAGGTGGGTTGGATTTTCAATGAATATACCAAAATATATTAAAAGTTGTAAAGGATTTCTATACAATTAAACATACCATGAGGAAAAAAAATATTAGTTTTGTTAAAAATATCAGATAGATCCGGTCATAACTCATCCGAATCTAATAAAAAGTGATAAAAAATATCAATCCAATGATCAATTTACCTCTGTTGATAGCGACAGATAGCATGGTTAAAGAGTATAAAGGGATGCCAGGTGAAAAAGAAAAAAAAAAGGATAAAAGAAAGGTGCATTAGATTATCGTTAACTATAATGAATTTGTAATCCTGCACGAGGGATATAGACTTTAAATCCCTTGGTACTTGATTAATTTAGATTGTAGATAGAATTAGAATTGAATTCTAATCCTATCCAAATAAAGACTTGGAATCAAAACCAATAATTTTGATTCAGATTCTAAAGGATCATGTTTACGAACCAAATGGATCCCAATTCATATCTTCTATGAATAGGAGATTCTCGATTCCATATCTGTAGGTGATCACTAAGATGAAAAAGTGGCATGATGGTTGCATTTTAACTTGAATTACACTCAAATATAAGTTTGATAATTTTATATGGTAGAATGTAATGATATTCCCAACTTCCCCATATGTTTTCGCAAAATTATCCTTGCTTTTTAATATGACTCAATGAAGCCGTAGGCAATCTCCAGTGCTACCGCATACAAATAACATCAAGGCAATCGGGCCAACTTGAATACATGTTTTCAAAATTCATTCCAAAGGGCACCAAAGAGAAAGAGGATATCTAATAATGATATGAAATGATAACAGATTATTCTGATATCAATATTATAGATGAATTTAAAATGCACCACAAATCAAGTTGGTCTTTCCTAGCTCGGTCGATTAAAGAATCACCAAAACTTCATAGAAATTTAGTTAGACAATATTAATGTGAAGGTTGTTGTCTAGCAAATACTATGAAAGGGCCTATGTTTGATTGGTCTCAATGGGTAGAACATTAAAACCCAAAATACTAGTTTTATTTATTACAAGAAGCTAAAATAGTGTTGAAGAAAGGTACGTAATCTCTACCTAGTCAACAACTTGATCTATGCACGTCTTATTTGTCTGACCAAAGAACTTTCAATGAAGAGGATTCTATGGTGCAAGGAGGAAGGATGTTAATTGCACGCACTCAAGGCAAATTCACCCGCTTGCCCAAGAACATATTTTCTCCCGATGAGGGCTTTTAGCAGGACATATATGCTTTGATGTTCTTGCATGGAAGAAATGTTGGCAAAGTAGATTTTGCATTGCATTATAATTCTAGAAGTTGATATCCTCATCATATTCTATAAACAATGAAAGAAGGAATTTAAAGCTACTGGAGTTGTAAATGTTTGGACTCCTCCCTTCAATATTTTTCTTCATGATTATTTAATGTTCTAAAATTTCACTTATATGTTCCTTAAAAATTTCTATATAGGGTATCGGAGCTGCATATAATCTTTGAATCAAGAAAAGTATTCATCAGGAATGCTAGTACTAGCTAGATCTTTTTCTTTCTACTCCTTCAAGCGGTGTTCTCGATGAGAAAAATTAATCACAAATATAAGAAGAAAAGAGGGAATCTAACTTATTTATAATGAAATCCTAATAGGCCCTTCCATCATAAATCATTATTGAATTTCGGACTCACACAAATCGTTATCCATATCATCCAATAGAAATACGCTCTATTTCAAATCATATGAATCATATTTATTAATAATGAGTTCATTCTGCTTGCATTATTAGATTAAATTTATTTAATTAATTTTATAAATTTAAAATTATTAATAATTAATAATAGTTTATATATATATAATTTTTAATATTCTTTGTTTTAAATGAGAAGCAACTTTATCTGGTTGGAAGGGCAAAGTGATTGCAACTTTTTCCTCCAAAAGAGTTACATCTGCACCATCGTTTGCCATTTTCTTAAATTTTGATAGAGAAGACATCAGGCCATTAGCTAGTCTAGCATTGGAGCTGGTCATAAATTCCTCATGCTTAAACATAAAATTTAATCTGGTTTTGACTGGGGGCAATTGGATTGTGATAAAAAATATTTATCATCGATCTAACCTATACAGTCAGGCATCATACATATTGTCACCCTTCTCGGTGAGAAAAGAAATTCACTAATATAATACTGGTTAGGAAACTTTAGCTTTTTTATCCCTTAGCATTGGAGCCAGTCTATTCCCTGAGCTGCCATCTCTTGATTTGTTGGACTTGACTTGAAAAGATGCTTACATATATTTAATGTTGGGGAGATGGGGATGTAGGAACAACAAGCCATTCCCAATATCAAATCTTGCATTCAGTCAAAGTGCAAAATGTTATAGCATATTTTTGAAATAATTTAAAATCCTTCAGTATCCATGAAAATTCACTGATAATGCTACTCCAATCTAATAGTGGGATTTGAATTGATTATTAGGAAACCATACCGTTATTCATGAATGTTGAAATTTGCTCATGGCTTGTTCTTGAACTACTCATGTATTATTTTATTTGAATTGACTGCTAAGGTTATGTGAGATAGTTGTTGATCAATGATTGAAACTAATAACTAATTCAAACAAATTATTACTGCCACTAATATTGTTATAACCTTAATTCTACCCTATTACTCTTATCATGGCAACTGCTCACGTTATGATTGCATTATACATATCTAAAAATATAATTCTTAATTAGCCTTATATTTTCATGTTTAGTTTTTTTTCTTTTTTTTTTTTTTTTTTTTTTTTTGTTGAAAAGAACTTTTTGAATACCAGTTTTTCCATCAAAAAATAATCATTTGATGCATGACCACATAAAACCCATCTTTCCTTTGATTCTTTTTCATATTATTTTTAAAAGTAAACAACTCTTCCAAAGCAGATTTTCCCACCATATAAAGAAGGCCAGGGAAAAAAAAACAAAACACAAAACCATATGAAGAGAATCAAGCTATTTGTTCAGAAAACCAAAGAAAATATTTGAAATTCTCTTAAGACCCAAACTTCCTGCTTCCCTTCATGGCAAGTAACATGAAGAGAAGCAAGCGGACTTACTCCATTCCTTCAAGTGCATCCCTAATATCTCCCTAGCCATCTCCTTGCTCTTCATATTGCCCTCCACCTGCACCACCATGCAGAGCTTGCCCACTCCCCCCACCTCCATCATCTCCTCCACCACCCCACAGTGCCTACAGACCAACCCCAGCACCTTCACTGCCTTCTCGGTCGCCATGCTTGACACTTTCAGCACCTTCCCGACCACCGCCGCCACCCCTGCCGGGTGCGCCACCAAGGCTGCCCTTCCCTCTGCCCTCCCACAAACCAACTCCAATAGGTACAACATCACCTCACACTTCCTCCGATCCTCCCTCTCCTCCACCAAGAGCTCTACCATCACAGGGACAGCCCCAGCCTCGACCACCTTTGCTCGATTTCTCCCATGAGGCAACACTTCCATCAAAATAGACAGCGAGGCCCTGGTCGTCGCACGGCTCGAGTTCTGATCTTTTAATATCTCCACAATCCCTTCAAACAGGCTAGGAGGAAGACCCGACTTGGAGGCATGGTCGACCACCTTAAAGATAGACCGAAGGAGTAGGGTGGCATGAATTCTAGCTCTATAAGAACCTCTATGCAATAGCAAACACAAAGATGCGATGAGCTCACCATCTTTGCGCTCCGAGACTTTCTTTAGTATCTCGGGGGATGGTTCAAGGAGACGCAAAACGCTCATGGCCTCGTCGACCGATGATGAGATTTCATTGAAATTTAAAATTTCTAGTGTTGGCGATTCATATCCTGCGATCAGTGAGGCCACAAGAGACGTGACGCCGGCCCTCTCCATGAGAGCTATGTTACCAGCGTCTTCTTGTGCCAGCGTCCTAATCTTCTCGAGAGCTTTTATTTGGTAGTCAGGATGGATCATGGCGTCGCTGAGTTCGAGAAGGACGTCAGAGACGCTGAAGGCAGGCTTTGGGGCCACGGCAGCGGACAACTCGGAGGACTGGTTGGCATCGGCGGCCCAGGACTGGATGAGGCGGAGGAGGGTGGTGTTGGGGGTGAGCGTGCGGTCGTCCAGGGGCTGGTTGGTGACCGGGCAGGTGCTGCGGCCGTAGGCGGAGAGCCAGCGCTCGATGCTGGAGCGATCGTAGGAGACGCCGGTCGAGATGGTGACCGGATCCTTCATGACCTGAAGAGATATGGGACATAAGAAGTAAGGGGGGATCCCAGGCCCATCCATTAATCCCTTCTCCTCTTCTTCCTCCTCTCTTAATCCTTCCTTCTTCTTGATGAGATAAATGTTGATAGGTAGTAGCCAGGCAAACGGAGAAAACTTTATGAAGCCTAGAGGGCGAGATGAGGCTCATAAATAGGTCGATGGCTGGTAGAACGGAAAGATTAGTTGGCTGTTGTTTAGAAGGGTCAAAGAAGAAGAGCTCCATGGAGAGCATTTAGGGCAGCAGGTGGGCAAGGTAACGGGCAAAGATTAGTCCACGAGAGCAATTTAGGACCATAGTTATCAAAAGAATTATAGACAACTTGGCTGGTTCTAACCGGAAACGAGGTCACAATAATGGATACGTGATGGAGATCACGTGGAATGTCGTGGGGGATATAAAGGTTTTGAGCTGTTCTTTCTAACTCGTTTTTAAGTGGAATGGTTCCCACAGTCCAGATTTAGTAGAACCTATTGATCGTATCGATCGGAGGGCTGGAAGAGAGCCGACTTGATGTGTGACGCTGACCGCCAACTTTGTCAGACCGGCGGGTGCCGTAAACCACGAGCATTGGAAGGCAGGTGTTGTCGTGTCAACAGGTGGGCCCATGTTGCAGCAAATCAAGGATTGACACGTCATGTCTGACACGGTGTGTTGACTTTTCTCGCGCTGTTACTTGTGTTTAAGATTCCAATTTTTTTGGTCGGTCATATGCCGTCGGCGAAATTTCCATCACGTCGTCACGGTGGCAACAGGACATCTTCATTGCGGATAGATTTGGCGACAGTGAGGAGGATTAGGTCAAAACGACTGATCTGACGGCTGAGAACAAACTTCAGAGTTAGAAGTGCATGGATAAGCATCCAAAATGCCATTAAGACATTGGTGCAGGTCAGAAGGAGTTGGTGGTTGCTGTAATTAGGTTTTTTTTTTTTTCTCTCTCTCTCTCTCTCTTCTAGAGATCAGGAAGAGGGTATGAAAATTAAAATAGGACACCAAAAGGCTGGCCAAGCAAACCTATCCGAAGTTTGAGATTTTGGAACTACATTAATAACAAAGTGAAAAATGTACATAAATGAATTACTGATAAAATAATAAAAACAACAACAATAATAATAAAATTTTAATTATAAATTAATTGAAATCAATTACATAAATATTTTTTCTCTCTTTGACTTCATTTTGAGACATTAACCTATGAAATGGTAATGCTAGCAAATTTAAGAGAGCTTCATGAGCATAAAATGAGTTGATCATAAAGCTATTGGATTGAATTTACCCACTTCTCTATGCCTTTTTGCCTTCTCATGTCAAATTACACATTCCATAGAATCTTTGTTTACATGACATGAATTGTAAGGGGAATGCTCTTTTAACTTCATTTGGTTATTATTCAATTTTAAAATCTCTTCTTTCTTTTTTTTTTTTCCACCACTAAGTCTCAATCATTTTTACTAAACATTCCCTATCATACAAGTTATTGATGATGTGGATAAATTCTGTATACTTTTGCAAAGGAAAACCCATAGCCAAGAATCTTGTTGTGTACGGTACATTTTATATGAGACATTTATTTCATAATGTTCGCCTGCTATTTGTCAAACAAATTTCTCAAAAGAGCAAAGTGGGACAACAACATTTTCTTTTTTTGAGATACCATTGGAGCTCATGCTTGGACGTAACTAAATCGGGGCAACCATGATACATGAAAGACAATGATTTTCTTTTGCTATTTTCCAAAAGAAAGTTATGGATGGTTGAGTTTGATAAAAAGATAGAGACAAGTCAATTAAACAAACATTAAGCTTGAAGATTTTCAGTTGCACTTGACCATCTTCCGCCTTCTGGCCTTCTTATATTAAATTGCATATTCTCTAAAATTTGTATTTAAATTAATTAAGTCTAGAGGTAATCCCATGTAACTCCACGTGGATCAATGTACAAACTCATTTAAGTTTAGGAAGTTGATCATTTAACTAGAAAATACATTTTCTAGCGTACAGGCTGTTGGCAATATCAATAAATATCATATTTTTAAATAAAAGTAAAAAAACTCATGAGAAAAGATAATAGGCTTTATAAGCTCCACTAAAAAGTGTAAAGGCAATATTTATATTTTAATGCCAAAAAATTATTGTGGCAAAAAAATACCTCTGTAAAATAAATATTTTTGAGGAGTTATATTTTTTTGAACTCTAAATCTTTTTTTAAAAAATAATTATTTTTCCAGCTATATATGCAAAATATTTTGTAGAGGCAAATAGTATTTTGCTGCTGTACAAGCTCTTGCCAAACTTATATTTTTTTGTAGTGACCATTCAAGTAAGATTTTATAATTTTTCAATGGAAAAGGATAACTTCCTTTCTTTAGAGATTTGTAGGTACCTTAAAATAGTAATTAAGAAAATTTTATAGCATCTATCCACTTTTTGTTATGGACCTATATCATACTCTAATTCTTATTTGGATTGACTGTTCGACAAAGCGTAATTATACTTTGGAAATATATGGTCATACCATGCACTCGATCAAATAAGGATTGAAGTGTGACAACTTGATTATCAAGGCATATATAGCTTTATATGTAATTTCATTGTATCCATTGTTACTTATTTTCTAAGGGTTTAAATTGCTTCAATCAAGTAATTAGCTAGTAGCATGGTATCCAAAAGGGGCTATCCATTACCCAAAAAGATCCCGATCAATATCTAATCTTGCATTTTATCAAAGCACAAAATATTATAGTATACATTTGAAATAATTAAAAATTTTTGAGTATTCATGAAAATTCACTAATAGAGCTATACATAGGAGATAACTTGATGAAGAAAGGATGGACTGTAAATTTAGGATGCACGTTATACAAGGTAGCATAGGAGTTGATTGATCATCTGTTTCTCATATACCTAGATGCCTACTCTGAAGATTAATTCTAAAATCTCTATCCGATTGTATATGTGATTGAATAGACTACTTTTTATAATCTCAAAGCTTTAGTTTAGATGAAGGAAAAAGAATGAAGCAGCTAGTTATAAAGATAGCAAAAATCATTTGGTCATATTTTTTATGTGGCAAGTATGGAAAAAAAGTAACTCAAAAACCTTTTTTAACAAGTGACCATCGATGGCTTCGATTTTATATAGAATTATTAATAGCTTCATCAGATAAGATAATCTTTACATCAAAAAGTGGTTGAAAGCTTGCAACAAACTTTATAATATTGTTACTTCCTTTGTAAATCCATCACCCTTGGAAATCTTCTGACATTAATAAAAAGCCATGGGACAAAGATTTTTTCCTCTCATTTTCCTTAAAAAATAGCGGGAATTGATTTATTAGAAAATTGTATTGTTATTTATGAATGTTATAATTTACTTGACTTTTCATCAGCTACTTATGGGTTAAAAACTATTATTTTGTCGCTACCACTGATGTTGTTGCCATTGCTTATCATTGACTAACCAAATAAAATATCAATAGATATGTATATTTTTTAGCACAAGAGATTGCAGTCATTGCATTCTACATTTTAGTAATTCAACGTCCGCATAACTCTTGATAGATTTTTTGCCTTTCCTTTTCCCTCGACTCCCTGAGTCTGAAATCTTATTCTAGAAGTGGTCGCCGTTCAAAAACAAGCTCATGATCTTTGATGTTTCCTTCCTGGAGTGGAGTCGTTTTTAATTTAAGATTCCATTTAGAAGAAAGAAACTCCATTATTTGAGATAGATGTGATTGTTCCCTAATTAAGTGGAACAATAACAACTAAAATATCTAAGATGAAGCGTGAGGTGGGTGGACATCAAAGAACGCGTCAAAGAGAGAAGAAAAGAGCACTGGTGGAGGGCAGTAAAAGGTCAACGAAAGTTGATGGATTCGCAGCGCCTTGACTCGGCTAATTTGGACGACTTCTGAATCCCTGCCGTCTCATGGGGCCTTTGCCTAGAATGGATGGTGGTGATGGACTTTCATGCATGGCTGACCGAGTCTACTACCACGAGCCGGCGACGGTCCATGCATGGCATGTGGAGTGTAGTGATTGGATGTGCTTGGATGCCCCAGTCGTCACGTACAGCAGAGAGGGACGGGCTGCGGGAGAGGGACGGGCTGCGGACTTGGATGATGGAGTTTTTTGGGATACTGCCATGGGGACCCGGGCGCATCAAGCAGGTGGTCGCGTGATAAGAACGTTAGAAGATTCCTTTTGTTTCAAAGGAGATGTGAGGAACGAGAAATTCCTCACAACATTTTATCAGATAAAAGAAAAGATACAGTCCAGTGACATAGAAAAGAAGAAAAAGATTACAAAAGCTCCTGTGAGATTCGGCTGACTTTTTGAAGCAAAAATTACCTCACAAAGCCTATGAAAGACTGAAGGCAGAGGTGGTTTCTTCTTAATTTTTTTTTTTTTGAATTTCTGTCCTATCAAATATACTACATGAATATCTTCATCTGATCTGCATCCCATTTCTTCCCCACTCTATCCAAAAGCTAGATAAACTGACAGGTAGAGGACTCAAATCCAGTGCACTGGCTAAGGCCTCCAAAATAAAGTGCAAGAATGGACATGTGCTAAATAAGAGGTCCATTGCCTGAGATTGTCTCCACATAATACATAATCATTGCCTTTCCTCCATCCTTTCTTAGTTGAAATATCAATCGTATGCAACTTATTGCAGAAAGCTAATCAAAAGAAAACTAAATTTTTTAGGAATATAAGCTTTCCACATTGCACTATAAAAAGGGTATGTGATGCTATGATAATTGATAAATTTATAGAAGGAGTGACACTAAACCTATCATCACTATTGGGCTTTTAGATTGGAATATCAAGTAATAATGATGAATGAATTGGGGGGAGGGGGGGAATATAGACTTAGGAGCTACTCTATCTGTAATGAAACTAAAGCAAAGAGGGGATTATACAAACAAACCTTTCATTGCTGTGCTTTACGATTTTATAGTGAAGACATTGAGGAGTGCTTCATGGTAGCATGGCTAGCCTTTAAAAAAAGAAGGTAAGAAAATTGAAGCCAGCCAGCTGCCTTCCTAAAATCTAATATTTTCTTTATTGTCAAGTTTATAAGCCATGCAATTTTAGAAGGTATCCAAGTCCTTATTGATATCTTTCCATATTGAAAAAGCATTCCATATTCTTCTTCCCTTCTACATAAAAAACCGACCTTTAGAATAGTAGGCTTTGGATATGTCTATGCCAAAGAGGGTTCTTTTCCCCATTTCTGGTCTTATACTTCTAAGCTCACTAAGTCAACAATGCCATGTTCATATTCTTTAAATTTTGAATGCCAAGCCCACCTTCTCTTTTATCTCTGAAAATGGCTTTCCAATCGACAAGCAATTAAACCTGCTAACTGCTTCCTTCTCCTTCCAAAAGATTGCTCTTCTTAATTTATCAATTTTATGGCTTACTTCATTTACAAACTTGAATACAGACATGACATAGGATGGGGGTACTGATAAAATTGCATTGATAAGGCAAAGTTTTCCCCTAATAGAGAGCAACCTTCCTTTATATGCAGTTAGCCTCTTCTCGATCTTTTCTATGAGTGGCCGGCCCCAGCATTGTTTAAGGATCTTATGGTCGTAAAGTGGTAATCTCTGCTAAATGTAAGAAAGACCTCCTTTCTTGCAATTTAAATGGGTAGCAAAAAATAGAACCACCTCCTCCTTTATATTTTGGCAAATCACTTAGCCTTCAAAAAAATTTTCTTGAAACCTGATAAATTTTTAAAGGCTAGAAAAAGAGCTTTTATTGCAATGAGGGTGTTTGTTTTTACTGTACAAAATAGAAGAAGATCATCAATAGAGGTGTAGGCACCTAACATTGCAAAAATAGAAGGAATCGCTAATGCCTCGACCATAGGTTTTCATTGCAATAGGTTAATAGCCGGTCTAAAATTATGGTCATATCTACATAACTCTGAATTGAACAAAATGAAGAAAAGGTCGATTTCAATTAGTTTGAAATTGAGTTTGTTGTTGTTGTTGTTTGATGCAACTTTTTACATTGTAAAAGTGGGATCAATATTTTCCACGCTCGTTTTGGCCTGAAAAATCAACTTTAATAATGAAGCCTTTTAGTAACTAAAAAGAACATAACAAACTACCACTAAAAAATTATTGCAATAGGCTTTTGGTACAAATAATAATAATAGCCTTCTTAGTTGTCTTGCTAAAAGTTGAAGCATGGATTTCATGTTTTGATTCAAAAAATATTTATAGGTGCCCCTCAAAAAATATGCTTCTATAAAATAGAAATTATTAGGGTCATATTTTTTTTGCTATTATTGATCTACAAAAAGATAATTACTTTTGCAATATATGCAAATAATTTTTAGGGTTAAATATCATATCATTGTTATAAAATTATTATTGACCCCGCATTGATTTTGATGATCACAAAATAATTAAGTAGGTTACTGATGACTTTAGTGTAGATCAATGTGACTTGCAGGTATACAAAGTCACCAAAAGCATCTAAACGGATTTCAAACCTCAAAATGAGTATATGATTCAAGAGAGAGAGTCCCAAGATCTGAGAAGGAGGATTCAAGGTCAGATTAAGCAAATCTCAGATGTTTGGCAATATTCTCAAATAAAGAAAATCCAAGTTGTCTAAGTTATGGTACCAAGTTTACTTGATTCATTGAGTTTCCAAGTCCGTGAAAAGAATTATCAAGTTTTGGAGACTTTAGTCAACTCCCACGGCAACTACTGAAACTTGGAATGGAAGATTGAAGCTATTAGCCGACCCACATGCAAGCTATCAAGTCAAAAATGTATCACAATTGGTATTTCAGAGGAAAAACATGGGTTAGTCAGCTCTAGAGCCGACTACCATGACCAGAGCCAACTACTGTGGCATCCACAGTCATCAGGATTGTGTTAGTCAGCTCTAGAGCTGACTAACCTTGCTTGGGATTGGAAAAATCCCAGGTTAGTTGGCTCTGGAGCCGACTAACACCCTGGGTGACCCTGTAACGGCTAGTTCTGACATTCCAACGTTCGGAAACGGCCACTCCAACGGTCCAATCCCTTAACCAACTACAAATACGAGTTAATGGGATGGATTAGTAAGTTTTCAAATAGATTTTTGAAGGATTACAAGTGAGAAAAAGAGAAATTTATCAAGTCAAATCCAGCAAAATTTCAACCTAATCCAGTTTTCAAAAATTATTGTTGCTGAAGTTCAAAAATCCTTTGAAACTAATTTAAAGCTCCCACCAATCACTCCAGAAGCTTTATCAAGTGTTCTTAACTCCAGCATTCAAAGAAGTGAAGCTCATTCAAGGAAGAAAAGCTTTAATTTTGTAAAGTACTCTGAATTGTCTTTATTTGCTTATTAAGGAGCTACACTTGCTGAATTTATTTCACCTTGTAAACTGCTGAGTTTCAACTTGGTTGAAACTTGTATAGGGTGTGCCAAACCCTTAATTGATGGTTGTAAAGGCTTCTTTGTGTCTGAAAATAAGAAGCTAGCTGGGTAAGCTAGGTTGTAATCGTTGGAGAACGATTAGTGGAGAAAATTTCCAAGGGATTCTTGGAGAGTGGATGTAGGTGCAAGGGTTAGCACCGAATCACTATAAATCCTTGTGTTTGTGTGTGCCTTCCACTGTTGTTGCTGTTTGTATTAGGTTTGACACTTCACTCCCACACACTCTTATAGCTTTGCAAACATTGCACATATTGGTTAAAATTTTAAAAAGAACCAAATTGATCCCCCCTCTTGGGTTGCTTAGCTGGGCAACAAGTGGTATCAGAGCGGGTTCTCTTGCTTGTATTTGTCTTAACCGACAAAGAGTCCAAGATCTATGGCAGCCCAAATGAGTTCCCTGTTGACTGAAGGTCAGTCCACAAACAGACCACCTTTATTCAATGGCATAAATTACACATATTGGAAGGCTAGGATGAAAATCTTTATTCAAGCACTTGATTATGATCTATGGAGTATCATTGTCACTGGCCTTCACACACCCATTCTTAGGTCAAATGGTCTTGAAATACCCAAACCGAAAGCGGATTGGGATGAGCATGATAAGAAAATGGCACAGCTGAATGCTAAAGCCATGAATGTTTTATATTGTTCACTTGATGCAAATGAGTTTAATAGAATTTCCACTTGTATTCTGCCAAAGAATTTTGGGATAGACTTGAGGTCACCCATGAAGGCACCAATCAAGTGAAAGAATCTAAAATCAATATGCTTGTACATAGATATGAACTGTTTAAAATGGAACCAAATGAATCCATTGTTGATATGTTTACTAGATTTACTGATATTGTGAATGGCCTTAAAAGCCTTGGAAAGTCTTATACTAACAGTGATCTAGTGAGAAAAATTTTGAGATCTTTGCCTAGGTCATGGGAAGCTAAGATGACTGCAATTCAAGAGGCAAAAGACCTCAACATCCTTCCTTTAGAACAGCTCATGGGATCACTGATGACCCATGAAATTCAAATTAAACATCTTGATGAAGAGGAGTCCAAAAAGAGGAGAACCATGGCCTTAAAGTGCTCAGATCAAAATAATGAATGTGATGAATCTTCAGAAGAGAGTGAAGGGGATGATGAGCTTGCTCTCATCACAAGAAAATTTAGAAGATTTATGAGAAAGAAGAAACAAGGAGTGAAGAGAAGTCTACTACTGAAAGGAGACTTCAGTAAAGAAAAGGATAAGGAGCAGCCTCTCACATGCTATGAATGCAAGAAGTCTGGACACTTCAAGGCTGATAGTCCACAATTAAAGAAAGGTCCCAAAAAGGCTAAGAAGAAAGCCTTGATGGCAACTTGGAGTGATAGTGATGAAACAAGTTCAAATGATGAGAAACAAGAAACAACAAACTTATGTCTCATGGCCTGTGAAGAAGAGGTAATCTTTAACTCTCAAACTGAATTTACATTTGATGAATTATAAGATGCATTCTATGATTTACTTACTGAATTCAAAAAGTTGGGCAGCAAAAACAAAGATTTGAAAAATCAAGTCCATAAACTGCTTTCTGAAAAAGAAAATCTTTCAAATGAAAATTCTGTTTTGACCAAGAAAAATCTGAATTTGAAAAATGATGTTAATAAACTGAAACCCATTGTGGACAAGTTTACATTAAGCTCCACAAAATTACAAATGATTCTTGACAACTAAAGAGCTATTTTTAATAAAGCTGAATTAGGTTATAATCCTTTGAAAAAGCAAAAGTTTTTGAAGAATATTTTTGTTCTTCCAAACAATTTTTCAAAAATTACTTGTTTTAAATGTGGAAAATCAGGACATAAAGCCTATGCATATAACTCTCATATCAACAAGAATATTAAGAAGATTTGGGTTCCTAAAGGAACCATTCATGCTAGCCCCAAAGGACCCAAGAAAACTTGGGTACTTAAAAACATAACTTGATATTGTGGCTGCAGGTGTATCTTGTGTCTCGAAATGCAAAAAGAAGATGGTACTTGGATAGCGGGTGCTCAAGACACATGACGAGTGATGAATCTCAATTCATCACTTTGGAAGCCATGGATGGAGGAGTGGTTACTTTTGGAGACAATGCTCAAGGAAGGATCATTGGCATTGGCAAAATTGGTATCACTTCCCATACCTTTATAGATAATGTTCTTCTTGTTAATGGATTAAAGCATAATTTGTTAAGCATTAGTCGATTGTGTGATAAAGGTTTTAAAGTCATTTTTGAATCTCTGTTTGCATGGTTACAAATCCTACTAATAATAGCATGAAATTCATTGGTCATAGATATGAAAATGTTTATATAGTAGATCTAAATGAGCTCAATGACCAAAAATATAGAATGTCTAGTTGCCATGAATTTTAAATTTAATGATTCTAGCTAGTTATGGCATCGTAGATTTGCTTATGTTAGCATGGATTTGCTTTCCAAACTAATCAAAAGAAATTTAGTAAATGGTTTGCCAAAATTAAGTTTTGAAAAAGATAAAATTTGTGATGCATGCCAGTTTGGAAAATAAACTAGAGTTTCATTCAAATCCAAAAATGTGATTTCAACTTCTAGGCCCTTGAAACTTTTATACATGGATTTATTTGGACCAACTAGAACCACAAGTCTAGGTGGTAAACGTTATGGTTTTGTAATCATTGATGATTTTTCTCGTTTTACTTGGGTTTATTTTTAGCAAGCAAAGATGAAGCTTTTTCTGCAATTTTAAGGTTTTTTAGAAAAACAACAAATGAAAAAGGTCTTCAAGTTTCATCTATTCGTAGTGATCATAGTAAAGAATTTGAAAATCAACATTTTGGAAGCTTTTGCAATGAAAAAGGAATTAGCCATAATTTTTCTGCACCTAGAACCCCTCAACAAAATGGTATTGTTGAAAGGAAAAATAGAACCCTTGAAGAAATGGCCCGAACCATGCTGTGTGAAAGCAATCTCTCAAAATATTTTTGGGCTGAAGCGATCAATACAGCATGTTATGTTTTGAATCAAGCTTTAATAAGACCTATTTTGAAAAAGAACCCCTATGAACTTTGGAAGGGTAAAAAATCAAACATAGGATATTTTTATGTTTTTGAATGTAAATATTTTATTCTAGATAATGGTAAATCAAATCTTAATAAATTTGATGCAAAATCTGGTGAAGGAATTTTTCTTGGATATTCTACCAATAGTAGAGCTTATAGAGTATTTAATAAGAAAACATTAGTTGTAGAAGAATCCATTCACGTAGTATTTGATGAAACTAATAAACTTCCATCAAGGAAGAAGGATATAATTGATGATGCAGGTTTGCTTGAAGAAGGAGTGCACAACATCACACTAAAGGAAAAAGAAGGCTCAAATGAACAACTCAATCAAGAAGACAGCATTGAATCACTCCAACAAACTGAAACTCAAGGTACATAAGATTTAGAAAAAGAATGGAGGTATGTCCACAATCATCCCAAAGAACTTATTATTAGTAGTCCATCTCAAGGAGTAAGAATTAGGTCTTCATATAGAGATGCATGCAATCATTTAGCTTTTATTTTATAAATTGAACCAAAATGTTTTGATGAAGCTAAAGATGACCCTGATTGGATAAATGTAATGCATGAAGAGTTAAATCAGTTTGAAAGAAATAATGTATGGATCCTAGTTGATAGACCAATAGATTATCCTATAATTGCCACTAAATGGGTTTTCAGAAATAAATTGGATAAGCATGGAAACATAATTAGAAATAACGCAAGATTGATAGCTAAAGGTTATAATCAGGAAGAAGGCATTGATTTTGATGAGACCTTTGCTCCAGTTACAAGATTAGAAGCTATTAGATTATTACTTGCTTTTACATGTTTCATGAACTTCAAATTATTTTAAATGGATGTTAAAAGTGCTTTCTTAAATGGATATATTGCTGAAGAAGTATATGTAGAACAACCATCCGGTTTTGAAAATCATGAACATCTAAACCATGTGCTTAAATTGAACAAAGCTTTATATGGTTTGAAACAAGCATCCTGGGCATGGTATGATAGATTGAGCAAATTCTTGATAAGTAATAATTTTATTAGAGGAAATGTGGACACTACATTATTTATAAAAAGAAAAAATGATGATATGCTTATTGTGCAAATTTATGTGGATGACATCATTTTTGGTGCTACTAATGAAATCTTGTGTCAAGACTTTGCTAAGCTCATGCAGGGAGAGTTCGAGATGAGCATGATGGGTGAACTCAACTATTTTCTCGGACTTCAAATAAAGCAAAATGTAGATGGATTCTTCATTAGCCAAAGCAAATATACAAGAGAAATTCTGAAGAAATTTGGCATGAAGAATTCTAAATGTGTCGGTACCCCTATGAGCTCATCTTGCAAACTTGATATGAATGATAATAGTAAATCAGTAGATTTAAAGCTTTATAGAGGCATGATAGGATCTCTCTTATATTTAACTACTAGTAGACCTGATATTTTGTTTAGTGTATGCATGTGTGCTAGATTTCAAGCTAATCCTAAAGAAATACACTTATATGCTATAAAAAGAATCTTAAGATATTTAAATAGAACTAAAAATCTTGGCCTTTGGTATGCTAAGCAATCCTCTGTTGATCTGATTGGTTACTCAAATTCTGATTTTGCTGGTCGTAAAATTGATAGAAAATCAACTAGTGGAACTTGTCAATTTTTAGGAGTTAACTTAATCTCATGGTTTAGCAAGAAACAAACTTCAGTTGCTTTGTCTATAGCTGAGGCCGAATACATAGCTGTTGGGAGTTGTTGTGCTCAAATATTATGGATTAAGCAACAACTAGAAGATTATGGCATTAAACTTAAAGACATTCCCATAAAATGTGACAATACTAGTGCCATTAATTTGACTAAAAATTCAATTCAGCACTCTAGGACCAAGCACATTGAAATTAAACATCATTTCATTAGAGATCATGTTCAAAATAGAGATATAATCCTTGAATTTGTTAGTATTGAATAAGCAATTAGCTGATATTTTCACAAAACCCCTTGATGAAAATAAATTTTATGAAATTAGAAGAGAACTTGGCATGTTTGACCCCCTGTCAGAATGAGTCAGCTACATAAATAAATTTTTTAAATTTTTTCTAGACATGCTTTTAATAATTAAAAATCATAACAATTAGACCAACTGACCCCTCTTTATGATCTCATAACATGGGTAGCTTGTAAAAATCATTTTCATTGGGATTTTGCGGACGTTCTGGGACCCAGGCATCATGCTCCCCATGTTAGTCGACTAGGGAGTCGACTAACATAGAGTTAGTCGGCATGGGAGCCGACTAACTCCATGAGACGTTCGGTCTATAAGAGAGACCGAACGCCTCTTGGCCTCCCTCACTCTCATCTCTTCTCCAAACTTACAAAACCCTTCCCCAAAGCCTAGAACCCTCTAAATCCCTCCCTCCACCCTCTCTAGATCCCTCTCTTCCTCCAGATCTAGTGCCCTAGCTCCATGGCTCCATGGACAAAGGTTCCCCGCCTGCGGCAAGGAGAAGTTCCGGAGAGTTCCCGCGAAGGAGGCGCACAAGCCCCTGCCGTGCCCTCTCTCTTAAGGTTCTCTAGCATCCAATCTCTGTCCACAAGAGCCATCTCCAATGGAAGAATCGTGGACTTTGGTTTTCTTGCACGGGAATGTTTCACCATTGGGCGGATGCTTTAACAAAGGGGATGGAGCCACATGTGCAAGATTGAGGTTGCTATCTATCCAAAATTGGTAAGAAAGTTTTACCAGAATCTTTCAGTTGATTATACCTCTGCTTCATCCATAGTAAAAGGGGTAAATATTGAGCTTGACCGTGCCACCATAGGCAATATTTTGAGAGTCCTTGTTGGTGGAGTCCGTGAGGATTCTTCTAAGGATAGAGCCCACAGGATTGAGACAATCCTTGGTATTGAGGATGAAGAGGGAGTGGACCGCTTGGAGGCCAACTCCCTAAATGTGGAAATGAGATTCCTCCATCATATAATCTCTAGGATTTTCATCCTCAGGACTGGTAGCTTTTATTTGGTCACTGAGAAGGATTTGACCCTCATGTATCACATAGTCAGTGACATTCCCTATGATTTTTCTGAGTTGATGTTGACTGTGTGGAGGGAAACAGTCAACAGAGCCAGATCTGCTCTTTCCTATGGTATGCTTCTCACCCACTTCTTCAAGCATTTTGGAATAAGATTGAAGGGTGAAGAATCCACCAAGTTGCACCATTTGGACTTCTACAATGACCACTCCTTGCGTCGAATGGGATTTGTAAAGATTAATGGAAGGTGGACCAGAGGAAGAGGCAGAGATGCAGAGGCAGATGAGCCAGCTGAGGCTGAGGGTCCATCTTCTTCCTCACATGAGGAGGCTGGACCTAGCACTAGGCAGCAGCCTGAGGAGCCCACTGCACCCCAGAGGACATCCATTGAGCTCAGTTTGAGCTCAGTCAAGATCAACTACAGTACATTGTCAGAGAGGTGTCATCTGCTCTCTCCAGCAGGAGCTTAGGGGATAGTGGCTCATTTACAGATGATTTTACTATGGTACCCCACATTTTCACTGTAAATGAGACCATGACTCAGATGATGATGAGGTTGGATAGGCTGGAGCACTCTGTAAATGTCATTAATGGAAGGATGCTGATGCAAGAGATGAGAGGTCACGGATCTGGATCTAGCCGTGACTCTGAGGAGTTAGCCCGAGTGGCTGAAGAAGTGAGACAGCTAAGAGCTCAGATTATGAACTTTGGTAGAAGATCTGAGAGACTGGAGATGTCTATTGTTTTTCTTCACCATTTGGTCTCCACCATCAGTGACCAGCTTGCTCCAGTTGCATTTCAGCCACCTATCCATCCTGCTCAGCCACCTCCCTAGCCTGGCTTCACATCTGCTCATCCTCGCTCCAGGCCACCTCATGCCTCCTATCGTCCTCCTCCATAAGGACATGGCTCTGGATCTTCTGCACTGCCCTCTGTTGTATCCTCGGATGAGGAATAGTTTAGATTGTCTTGTTGTGTTTAGAATGTACTAAGGTTTCTATGTATTAAAATGTTTATGTTAGAACTTGATGTTTGTAATGCTTGTATTAGAATGTCATGTTATGAAACTCTTTTGTATGAAATCTTATGTATGAAATCTTATGTTTAATGAAATGTTTCCTTTTATATAATTCTGTGTATAAAATTTTCTTCTTATGAAATGCTTCATATTAATTATATAAGATCTTCTATTTTAAATTCATCATAGAAATTTTCAATAATGAGCTGTCAAGGATGAGATGTATAAAACTAAGTGCTTAATCTTTCACTTCCTTTTTGATTGATGACAAAAAGGGAGAGAATGAACCCAAGAAAAGATCAAAGAGGATAAGCACACATTTAAAAAGGAGAAAGATCTTCCTTGTCATGTTTCAGCAAACTCTTCAATCAACACTTTTTCATCATGGTTCAACAAGTTTCAAAAATCTTTCATCATGTTTCAAGTAAACTTTCAAAAGTCTCAGCATGTTTCAACATGTTTCAGCATAGTCTTCAAAATTTTTCATCATTGTACATCTTGTTTCAGCAAGATTTCAAAGAATTTCAATATGTTTCAATTAGTTTCAAAGTTTTAATATGGAACAATTTGATCATATGTTTAGGGAGAGAAGAATAAAAATATTTTCAGCAAAATTCACCCTCTTGAGAACAAGATGATCTTTTTGAATTTTTGCAACAAAAAGGGGGAGACAAAACCTATTGGTTTCATCTTATTTTCTCTTAAAACAATTAAGTTTCATTTGAAAACTTTTCTTAAAAATTTTTGACATCAAAAATCAAAGTTTTGGCATACTATGCAGATTTTTGGCACGCTTTTGGCACATACTTGATAAACTACCGAAATTCTGAATTTTTAGAATCAAAATTATAATTTCAGCATGAAGACAAAGTTTATTGGCATAAATATTTATCCCCAGCACATAACTTTTGCATTTGGCACTGAATTTAATCATTTTGGCACAAAACTCAACTTTTTCATAAAAAATTCAGATTTTTGCTGAAAATTCAGCTTTTTGAGTCAAAATTCACTATAAATCTCACCAAAAATCTGATTTCTCTGAATTCAAAACATGAAAAATGAATGTCATATTGTTTTTGAAAGACTCAGATGAAAATTTTTAACTTTTGACTCATATTCTCACTTTTGGCACTCTTTTTAAGATTTTTGGCACAAATCCTATATTTGAAACTGACTTAGAAATTTCTCCTGACATGAGCCAAATAATCTCAACCTTGTGTCAAGTTCAATGCTGCATTGCTTTAATTTATTATTTTTATCTTATACTTAATGATTTTATCATCATCAAAAAGGGAGAGATTATTGACCCCGCATTAATTTTGATGATCATAAAACAATTAAGTAGGTTACTGATGACTTTGGTGTAGATCAATGTGACTTGCAGGTATACAAAGTCACCAAAAGCATTTAAACGGATTCCAAACCTCAAAATGAGTATATGATTCAAGAGAGAGAGTTTCAAGATCTGAGAAGGAGGATTCAAGGTCAGATTAAGCAAATCTCAGATGTTTGACAATGTTCTCAAATAAAGAAAATCCAAGTTGTCTAAGTTATGGTACCAAGTTTACTTGATTCATTGAGTTTCCAAGTTCGTGGAAAGAATTGTCAAGTTTTGGAGACTTCAGTTAACTCCCACGACAACTACTGAAACTTGGAATGGAAGATTGAAGCCATTAGCCGACCCATATGCAAGCTATCAAGTCAAAAATGTGTCACAATTGGTATTTCAAAGGAAAAACATGGGTTAGTCGGCTCTAGAGCCGACTACTGTGACCATACAGTAGCTTGGCACAAAGTAGTCAGCTCTAGAGCCGACTAACCTTGCCTGGTTAGTCGGCTCTGGAGCCGATTAACACCCTGGGTGACCCTGTAACGGCTAGTTCTGACATTCCAATGTTCGGAAACGGCCACTCCAACGGTCCAATCCCTTAACCAACTACAAATACGAGTTAATGGGATGGATTAGTAAGTTTTCAAGTGGATTTTTGAAGGATTACAAGTGAGAAAAAGAGAGATTTATCAAGTCAAATCCAACAAAATTTCAGCCTAATCTAGTTTTCAAAAATTACTGTTGCTGAAATTCAAAAATCCTTTGAAGCCAATTCAAAGCTCCCACCAACCACTCCAAAAGCTTCATCAAGTTCTCTTAACTCCAGCATTCAAAGAAGTGAAACTCATTCAAGGGAAAAAAGCTTCAAATTTGTAAAGTACTCTGAATTGTCTTTATTTACTCATTAAGGAGCTACACTTGCTGAATTTATTTCACCTTGTAAACTGTTGAGTTTCAACTTTATTGAAACTTGTGTAGGGTGTGCCAAACCCTTAATTGGTGGTTGTAAAGGCTTCCTTATGCCTAAAAACAAGAAGCTAGCTGAGTAAGCTAGGTTGTAATCGTTGGAGAACGATTAGTGGAAAAAATTTCCAAGGGGTTCTTGGGGAGTGGATGTAGGTGCAAGGGTTAGCATCGAACCACTATAAATCCTTGTATTTGTGTGTGCCTTCCACTGTTGTTGCTATTTGTGTTAGGTTTGACACTTCACTCCCACACACTCTTATAGTTTTGCAAACATTGCACATATTGGTTAAAATTTTAAAAAGAACCCAATTCACTCCCCTTCTTGGATTGTTTAGCTGGGCAATAGTTATTACTAAAAACCTAATTTCTTGTAGTATAACTAAAAGTCAGCTTTCTTTCTACCTTAAAATTGAGCTAAAGAGGTCAGTATTGAAAATGCTACTATTTTTGAATTAATTAATGGCCTATAATTGTATGAATCTTGCACCATACGTGAGATAGTATACTGCATAATGGCCTACCTTATAATTATGAATTATTGCCTAATTCCTCAACATCTGTAGAAAACCTATAAAAAACCTTTCTACCTTCTCCCTCCTCCTGCGTCTCAAAAGAGACAATTCGTAGAAACCTTCCCCATTTTCCTAAATCTTCTTCCAAAAAATATTCATCTCTTGGTAAGTATCCCACACTCTGCAAAAAAAATTAAAAAGCCTTATGTGTTTTCCTTTTGATCCTTATAGGACTAGTTCCTATACCATTAAGCCACCCCACTCTGAGCCTAAAGTCTACTTCGAGCTAGAAGAAGCGCAGATCAAGCTCAAGGGAAAGTCATACTCTCAAATTAAACTCGATCAAGCTCAAAAAATAGTTCTACTTTTAGATCAAGCCAGATGAGGCAGTAATCGAGCCAAATCAAATCTAAATTAAGCTAGATGGAGCTCAGATTGAGCTCAAAGAAGAGTCCTACTCTTAGATCAAGCCAGATTAGACAGTGATCGAGCGACATCAAGACAAATCAAGCCAGACAGAGCTTAGATTGAGCTAGAAAAAGCCTAGATCGAGCTCAAAAGGGAGTCTTACTTTTAAATCAAGTCCAAATTAGCTCAGAGAGAATATGTTGGATTTGATCCAATTATAAAGATTTTGTCCCAATATGCAGCCAAGTGAACCAAATGCCCAAATTAGAGTGCTAGATTAAACTCAATATTCAGACTGCGTGTCCTAATTGATATTTTTATTGTGATTCAAATACCAAAATTTTTAGGTTGGTACCTAAGTCAATCCATTCTATAAGTGATGCATTCTTCATTACTATGGTCTATTGATGATTTAGGATGGTAATTAAAATCATCTCAAACAATCTACAATTTTAAAACTAGACCCTCTAGTTCAACCCTGAACAGAGAGCACTATGTAGCCAGGTTGCAACTAATTAAAATTATACTTCCTAATATCTTATAATAGTGGCCATTTATCTTTAAATCCTTACTCTACATACAAAACAAAATATGATGGAACAAATAGGAAACAAAAAAGTATGTATAAAATAAAAATAACTGTACATACAATCTTTCTCAATAGTGCAAGGAAAAAAAGGCATAAGTGTGTATAAATATAAATGAGATGCTAAAAGATAGATGAAACATTTAAATTGAATTGATACTAAGAGTCAAAAGGTAATATCTTCAAAAAAAATCTATAAAAATTATCAATCAATGAGGGTCTTGTTATCCTTGCTATTTATTAGAGGTCTTCCCTCGGGGGCCATCTTCTTTCCACCATTTATTTAGTATTCCCTTCATTCCACAAGAAAACTGATGGGTCTTGTTGCTTTCCTTCTTTCTTTTTTTTTTTTCTAAAAAGTGGAAGAAAAAGCAAGAGTCAAAAAAGTAAGCAAGAGTGGTTGTCGTTAGAAAAAAATGGCAAAGCAAGCAAAAGAGCAGACTTTCAACTTCAACATGCCAAAACTAGTTCTTAGCTTGCATGATATTTTTATTCGCACATAAATGAGTGCAATATATCATGCATGAAATGATTAAATAAATTACTTAAACTATTATACTATATCTTTAAATTACAATATTACAATTACCTGCTCTACTACAATGGTATTCTAATATTATAGTTTGATATTATTTTTTTGTCATTGTTATTTTGTATCATGCCACTGACCAATAAATTACATGTGCACTCTTACATGACTCTCAATTTTGCCGTAGGACTTAGCCAACTTTTCGTATCAAATACTCATATCAAGTACCCTATCATATAATAATAACCAAGGAGTGATCATGATACATTTTATTATTTAATTATATTGCTATATCAATATCTTATTTCTTATGAAAATATCTAAAAATGATTTTTAATGGTGAGCATTAGAAGGCCAAACTTATCCATTTTCATAAAATTCACCTTTTCATATAACTCATCTCAAAAATATCTAAAAAGTATCTCTTTTTCTTTGTTAGCATCTAAACAAACTAAACACACACACACACACACACACAATCAATTCTTAGCATAATATCCTTCTTTTAATAAAAATAAGATTTATAGCATTTATGTTGGTAATATTTTTTATATAACTTTTCTTTGCCCTAAGAAACCCACACCCAATCCAAGCATAGCTTTAGTAACTTAAATTATGCACTTGAATGTCTAGTTGCCCGGTGATGTAGGTTTTGAGTCCAAAACTTGTATTAAATTTCATCTTGCAAAATTTATGCGACTGTAGAGAAGCTTAGTCTTAACTCTCATACCAATTGAATTCCATTCCATTTATGAATTAGGTTTAACAAAATTCATTCAAATTAAATCTCGGCTCAAACGTAATATCAGTGCATGGATCATTAATCATGCTAACCGGTTTCATCCAAATTAATATAGCAAGGCACTCCAAAAGATCAGTCATGAAATGTTGGGTATGTTATAACAATTCATTTCATAAACCACGTATTAAAAATATATATATCTTAGCCTTGTTTCCAATCCTAATAATAAAATCTGTAAAGAAAGATAAGAAATATGATATCAAAACTAATTAAGCAAATTATATTATAACTATTCGCTTAGGCTATGTTTAATGCATAGAATATGATAGAATAAAAGGGAAGGATAGGATAAAAAAAAAATAGAATATGATAAAAAATATCTTATATGAAGTTTGGTGGAGGATAGAATAATAAAACAAATAAAATAGTTATATTTTTAAAAGAAATAGCAGTTATTATTAAGGATAAAGATAAAAATAGTAAACAGATAAGATAAAAATAAAAATACTTGTTTTAATGAGATAAATTATTCCTTTTAATAAAATTTTATTTCACACAATAATTTATCCGGTAGCCCAATTTAATATATATATAGAAAAGATCATGCTTCATCAAGTACTCATAAAATTGATATTGAATTTATCCAGCTTTTAAGTTGCTTTTGATTTTTATTTTTTAAAGACAAAATCGCTTTGAAAGCATCAAACTAAATCACAAAATAAAAAAAATATTTTTTAAAAAATATTGTTTTTATTGAAAATGATTAAGAAACTAATCTTAATTGGTTTCTTACTAAATAACTATAAAAATAATTTAGTTTTAAAATAGTTTTTAAAAAATATAATAATAGAAAATGATTAAGAAACTAATCTTAATTGGTTTCTTACTAAATAACTATAAAAATAATTTAGTTTTAAAATAGTTATAAAAATCTCGTTTGTCTTTTTTTTTTTTTTTTTTTTTTTTAAGCGAGGTGTTAAGGGTAGATGAGAGGATATATATATTTACTCTATATTTGTTATCAATCAACTAAGACTATAATAAAATGGACGAAATCAAAGCCGTAAAAGTTAAAAACTAATTCCAAGTAGGCCAGCAGGAATCGTAAACGGCAGTGGTTTTGGATTTCTTTGTTCTCGCACGCAGCACACTCGGTTCCAAAGAGACGGCGAAGGAGGAGTCAAAGTCAAACATTTGACCAACATCTTTCTCCCAAACGCTACGCTCTGCGTTCTCGCCTCCTTCCCCACATTAAATCCTCCGCCTCTCCTCTCTTCTCCTCCACGCTCTCTCTCTCTCTCTCTCTCTTTCTCACAGAGGAAAAACGGAGCTTTTTGGATAGAGAGAGCGAGAGAGTGGGAGAGAAAAGGGGAGGGATGGCGAAGCTCTACGTGCAGACGGTGCCGCCGGTGGATCTGAACAAGAACACAGAGTGGTTCACGTACCCCGGGGTCTGGACCACCTACATCCTTATCCTTTTCTTCTCCTGGCTCCTCGTTCTCTCTGTCTTCAGTTGCACCCCTGGGATGGCCTGGACCGTCGTCAACCTTTTCCATTTCGCCGTATGCCCTCTCTCTTCTTTGCTTCTGAGATCTCATTTTGGTTTGTTTATGATTCTTGAACTTTAAAGGAGCTTAATTTGAATAATTTTGATGCGTTATTGCCCTCTTCTGATGCGATTTTGTTGGAAAGTTAGGATTTTTCTGTGATTTGAGTTTATCTTTTTGAATTGGAAAAGGGGAGTAGACAGGAGTAAGGTCAGAGGAGGACGTTGATGGCTTTGATTATTACTTTTGAGCTGTTTACCTGCATAAAAAATGGTTTTTTTTTTAAAAAAAAAATCTACTGTTACAAGGTAAGCGTAGAATTTTCAAATTGAACAGTTGATGAAACATATTGTTCAAAAGTTCAATCTTTAGTGACATAGCAAAGTAAAGAAAGGTAACTTCTATAATTTGGGCGCAGTTCTGAGAAATTAACCTCATATAGTGTCTTGGATTGATTTGGTCCTCTAGGATTTCCATTTGGAGTGAAGATAGGTGAAGTAACCCTGGAGGACCTTTTTAGCTTTTAGTAATTCTTTATCATTTTTGATCCACTTTGCAAATTACCATTCAATTTTAATCGAAAGGAAGATTATTTGAAGATCATATGGAAGCTTTAACTTTCAGCAAAATGATAAAGAAGCCATATTTGGCAAACCTTGGACACAAGATGGAATAAATTTCATGTTTTCTCTTGCTTCATATTAGGTGAGCTGTATCTGAACCCTTCAGGGTTGGTTAATTAGCTCCAAACCTTTGCATTATTTGCCATGACATTTAATTACTGGTGGTGGGTTATAGGCTTCTTGATCTGGTTCATCTTCATTTTGTCGAACATATGACCTAGTAGGTTGCACATATTTGATTGAGAAATATTATTCTCACATGGCCATTTTAGTCCATCTTTCATGGACTAGAAGTAGAAAATATGATTGAGAGTGAGACCAAGAACTGAATGGGGGCACTTTGGTGCTTTAGCTTGAAGATATCTTTTACAAAGTGGTTTTTAAGTGTTTAAAAAATATAAATGAATTGACAAGAATATTATAGGAAGTTTGTAATAGGATCTCCTTTTATGCATAGATTAGTTTGTATTTCCATTGGACACCTGCCTTTCAGTGCCTTGGCAAGCATACAACACATAATAAACTGACAATAAGATACATTCTTGGATTTCTTATATGTAAAATTGTAAATATTTGGTAGATATTAGGTTTTCCATTATAGCAAGGATATTTGTCTAGAGTTGACTTGAGAGTGCACATTGCCATTAATTTAATTTGTTTGGCTTCATTATAGATGGCACAGAAAATGTTGAATTTTCTTTTATACTTCAACATGGCTGCTTCACTGCTTATGTGCAATATGGTTATACTTCAAATTTCTATCATGATGCTGTTAGTACTACGATGTCATCACACTATTAGAAAATATAGTGCAGATTAGATTTGCTGTTGGAGCATCGTGTATGTGCAATGTTAGAAGCATTCAGTTTTTGATGGTTAGAAGCTGATTATTTTTTTATTATTTAATTATAAAGAGGATAAGCCTTAGCATAATAATAAGATTGCTCTATTGTGACCCGAGTGTAACAAGTTCAAAATATGGAACCTACCTCTCCACGTTGTGTAGGCATGACTTTTCTTGCAGTGGTGGGAACCTTGTGTACTAGGAGGCCTTTTTTTATTGTTTAATTATGAACTTGATGAACAATATCTGAATTTTTTTCTTCTTTATCATTATATTTACTTGTTAAAGTACATATTGTTTGGCTTTGCTATCTTCAAACAGTACATATTTGCCTTTTTTTGCTTTTCAGCCAATAGCTTTTATTTTCATTTGAAGATTAATATGATTATCAATTCTCATAATTTTTTATTTGCATCATGTTTTCCCTGTTCTAGATTTTCTTATCTCAACTCATTTCCTGTCTTAATTTGTCTCAGGTTACTTATCACTTTTTCCATTGGAAGAAGGGAACTCCCTTTGCGGAAGATCAGGGTATTTACAATACTCTGACTTGGTGGGAGCAGATGGACAATGGCAAGCAACTCACACGTAATAGGAAGTTTTTGACCGTTGTACCTCTGGTCCTGTAAGTATGCTTTTGTCATTCCTGGCCTGCATTTAACATTATCAAATCCTGTGTTTCAAACAAAAAAAAAATGGTAGGAACTAGTCACCAGATGGCTGGTGCAATTGCTCTTGGTTAGACAACCTACTGAGCTGGGCTCTAAATGGACAGAGTTCATTAACATTGCTTTGCGCATATTCTTTAATAGTGTTAGCATTATCTTATTATCATCTATCAAAGTTTGTCGTACCGAGAATCGTTATCATTTTAGTATCAGACTAGTATGATTCAGTACGAAGTGTACCATACCGAACTGACAGCATATCAGTCACCCCATATCAAACCAATGACATATCAGTTAGGTGATCTAAAAGATTTCAACCCCTAAACCACCCTGTACTGAGCTAAATCGGATGGTTTGGCATGGTACAGGGCAGTTCGATAAAATATAAGGTTAGTATGAGATTGGTATGGAGCAGTTTTGAGCTATATAGGATGATTTGGAATGGTACCGATCCCGTACTATTTTAAAATAGTGAACCATACCAATTCCACATTGGTATGGTTCGGTATGCCTTGTGTTAGGCGATTTGGTACAATTTGGCATACCTTGCCATCTATAGAGTGATATCAAATACATGCTAATAATAGATGCTTATATTTTTTGTACTATGTGCATGCATGGAGCGCTACTTTTGTTTCTTTTCTTCCGCACTTTTTTTAGATTATGTTTGACATTTTATAGAAGGCTAATTTTAGTAGAAAAATATTAATTTGATGAGTTGTCAGTTTAAATATTCAGGTACCTTTGAATTTAGAATTCCATGGTTAGTGGTTGGTTCGACAAGTTTTGCTGGAATAGATCTAAATTTTGACTCTTTTATGAGACCATATTTTGAATGGATTAATGGTAAAGTTTCCCCTAGATATATGGCGTGTCATGAGAAAGGGTTTTTTTTCTTTTTTGTTGGGCCACAAGGCAAGGGCTGTCTCAGTGAAGAAGAAACCCATGTTATATCCTTTCTAGATTGTGACGGTACTTTCTCACAGTATTTATTGTCTCTCATGTGGAGATTCATGCTAGAATACGGCATTTACATTATTTACCTTCTGAGTATTATTCCACCTTGTGAGTTGTTATCTCACACTGTGTGTTGCCTTGTTATAACTAATACACATTTGATTAGCTTCAATGTTCAGTATCTACTTGGTCTCTTGCTGAGATGGTCATATCTCTACTTGAACAGATTGGTATGATCATTTGCTCAATTAAGAACATGTTTTCATTTTGTTTGTCCTACATCGATTCCAATTCTTTCAAGAACACATGCTTTGCAGAGAAACATTTTAATTTTCTGCTTTTATAAACTTAAGTACATGTATAGGCATCTCCAATTGCCCTGGTAAGGGTGCCTTCTTATTGCTCCAGTCAAAGATTTGGTTCATTCCTGTAAACTAATAAAGAGTTGCATGCCACACATGTTGGAACTTTCAAGATGCATATGCTATATAAAATCTAATTGTATTCATTCTAGCCTTTTATGCCTGCCAGAAAAAATGGCCTTTTACAGATAGAAGGATTTTTGCAGGTAATTATGTGATCTTTTACAGACTTTATAAATGTCATGCAGCAGCATACAGTTTTGGGCCTTAGCATGGGATCATAGATCCAACCTTTAGGGATGTCCGACCCTCATAAATCAATTTGAGCATTCCTAAGGCATTATTAGTCTGTATTCATGCATAGTAGATGGCACTCTACTGTACTTGTAGATTAAGTAATTTTTTACATCTAAAATCCTTCATATTTGGTTACAAATACGGGATTATGGGGAAACAGTTATAGACCATTTGATGGGAGGAAACGTGGGCAATTACATGATTTCATTTTTTATTTTTTTTTGTTTTTAAGAAAAACTTTTCTAAGAAACATAGAGTTGATTTGTTGTGTCAATTAAACTTTAAAGATAAGATCTTTCAAAATTCCTTGAAAATCCAGAAGCTAGAGTGCCATTGTTATGAAAGGAGACTTTTAGTATGAGCTACCTTATAAAAAAAGATGAGTTCCCAAAATGACACGGCTTAAATGTATTCTTGACTGATTAGGAATTTGGCTAAGACAACCTTGAAGATTGTAGACCTTTAACCCTGAAGGTGTATTGGTGACATCATCAGGCTGTGCAAAACCCATGTAGGAAAAATTGATAAACAATTCCAAATTGTTCATCTGAGAATTAGAGCTTCATTCATATTAATATAGAAAGATTTTTTTTTTTTTTTTTCTTGAGCTTTCTGGAGTTACCGAGTGTTCGTTCAAAATAATGTTAAGCCTTGTTGGTCTATTTTATCACTTTATGAAATAATTTTGATCAGGGAGAAGCTAAACAATGAAACCTTCGATGCCAAATTATGGTTCTTTCAAGTCATGCGAACCTGAATATTTTGAATGAGTTTATAAGTTGCTGAGTCAAGATGATATGAGGCTCAATATTGAAGGCCTCTTTTACCATCAAAAAAGAAGACAATTAGTATCCAAAATATGTTACAACATATATCATGCAACCTTACGTGTTATGTCTGATTCCATCGTAGACAGCTTCTGCTAGACTTCTGAGTTACGAGTTTTATAGGTTGATCTTGTTGGAATGTTAGATAACCAGGCAGTCAAGTTGGAAACCAAATACAGGATTCAATGTTCTTCCTAAAATAACTATCTAATTCTCGATCTTATGCTTGTGTCTCTCACCAGATTGATGTATTTATTTATGATAAAACATCGTAGTTCCGAGTTAGTTTCTGGCACTAAGCTTTAACCAGATCCCATCAGGCCTGAGGGAATCCATAATTAACTAGTTATCGGTCTCATCAGGTTAAGCTTGCTTGAACACCTAGTATTTGCAATTTATTTATTAAATTCTGAAGGACTTGCTTTCTGCATGAGGTTTCTTCCTTTTGTTTCCTTCGTTGGTGCTTAGCAGTCATTTTGTTTCATGCGGAGTTAATCAATGGCACTCAGGCAATCTACCACAACCATACATCCAAATATTTTAGTCTTTTTTTTTATCAAAATTATTTCAAAATCCAACATATTCTACTTATATTTTCTTGTTATGTGGTGCTTGATTTCTCCTCTTTATGTATGCAGGTACCTGATAGCCTCCCACACAACTGATTACCAAAATCCTATGCTTTTCCTGAATACATTTGCAGTGATGGTGCTGGTAGTTGCCAAGTTCCCTTACATGCACAAAGTCCGTATCTTTGGAATCAATGCAGATCATTGAGTGGCATTGCACATGAAAGATACCTTATAACTGATATCCTTAAACCATACTTTGTTATGGTGGTGTCCAATTCCACATCAAGTCATAGTAAGTCTTAGTGGATGATCCTGTTATCCCTGTATAGAACTGTCAGGAAATTAGTATGGTGTTTGTGCTACTTTTGATACATGTAAGCTATTTGAAGACTGTGTGTTATGTTTCAGATGTTTCATCTATCAGATTATGATCATAAGTGAACTCAGCTCCTCATCTTTGTAGACATCTCCTGCAGAGTTCTGTTTGTTGTTGCGTGACAATGATAAGATCTTTCTTCTTTCTAGCAGCAAGAAACATGCTGATTGCTGACCGATCTTAGACATTTAAACCAGAGCATTTGATACAACTTGGACATCTGTCGATATCTCTTAGAATGTTTGATAGAGACATGATTTCTTTTCTCATTGGTTCTAGTTAGATGCTTGTAGATTTGGCAGGCAATGTTCAAGCTGCCTAGATGGTTGTCGAGCGATTGGATTTCCTATTGCTATAAATGATAAGGGTCATGGTTGCAACTTTTTGATGAAGTCTAGTCGCAATGGATGAATTCCAAGGCTTATGAGGCAGGACACATCCTTGCAAAGCATAAGCCAGATGATAAAATGGATCAATAGTTCAATGTGGTATCCACTCTGAGATCCTTTCTGGATGATCCTAGTTGCAGAAGGTTGAAGAATAAAATGGACTATATTGAGCATATTTCATGGATATGGAGTATGATCCATGAGTAACTCAACAAAAACACGGACAACTTGAGTCCGAGTTGCTCTCATCTTTGAAGTCAAATAAGTAAACCTAATGGATTGTGACTGAACAAGGGAAAGCTAAGTAGATTCCATAGAATAAATTTAACAAGGGGAAAGAAGCACCACCACCAATTTCGAAATCCTTGGGATATTTGAAGCTGGACGAGGCATGCCAATGAAGTAGCACTGCTTCCACCGACATGCTACAGTTAATTGAAGAGATTATCGAATGAAAACTAGGATTTAGATTAAGCAAAGTGAGAACAAACATACATCAAAAGTGGAACACACCTGGAAATACCAACCAGCTTTTGCACCTGTCTAAGAGATTTGATTGGAGGAGACGTCAGAACTTCGGCTCTCTTCCATGGTATTGCAAAATTGGACTGGAAGTGGGCCGGGCCAGCATGCCACCTGTCGGACTGGCTTCATTTCAATCTGGGCCATGGGCCAGAGCTGAATTACTTTAGCATGGCTCAAGTAAAGGCCGAAAAAAATTTTGGGCCGGGCTCAGGTTACTACTTGGTCTCATCCAAAATCAGCCTGCCCAAGCTTAAAAATGATCCGAAATAATGATCCTTAATTAAGCCCAAATTTACAGTCCTCAAATCTTAAAAAGATAGCGAGCTTTTTAAATTTATATTGAATTTCTCACCTACCATGCGCTTTTTTTTTTTTGTTCCTTTTTGAACTTGAAAGTGAACTAATTTGATACTTTTATCTTTGTTTAGAGTAATTACATGTAATTATTATATATATATATATATATATATATTTAAAAATTAAAAATTAATTCTATCAGCTCAGTTTCTATCCCAAATAGGTTACTGCAGCTTGGCCCAATTCAATTTCGAATTGGATCTGAGCTTGTCCTTAGATTTTGCAAATTTTTTTGAATCCAAATTTGGTTTGAATTCTATAAATTTTGTTAGACTGAGCTCAGGTTATAGTGCGGTCCAATTTGTTGTGACTCACTTTCTGTCCCTACTGTATCCTCTCTTTTCCACTTTGCCTCGACCTCACCCTCGTCTTCTGCTTTGTCTTCTGTTTGTTAACCCACTTAACCAGAGATCATGCGATGAGCATGTGATACTCTCAATTGGCGCCTCACAACTGACCATTTTAAAATCTTCGGTGAATTAAGAATGGTTTCAGAAGAAAGTCCTAAAAACATAGGCATGTGACAACCACATGCTGAATTATACTACCAAAAGGATGATATGAGCTCAAATGAAAAGTTGAAGGAATTAATTGGAACTTAAAAGGAGTTGAAGGAATTAATTGGAACTTAAAAAAAGGAGAGTGGGTAATGGGGTCCAGGAGGGACGGCTTCCTCTGAAATCAAATCCCTTCCCCCTACCAAAAGTGGAAAGAGTTAATTTCATCTGATTCGACTCTATTACTTAAATGGAACCATACCAATGTCTAATATTAATTTTTTTTTTCCCTCCCCCCAAAAAAAAACCCAGGGCCCAGCTCGGCGAGCGCCAACAAAGTTCTGGACCGCGGAAAATAAACCGCTTCGCGCCAAACCCCCTCCTCTTCCCGCGAGCGCGAAAGATTCGCGCGCGAAACCGAAGCTCGTATTTCCCCCACTTTTTAAGCACCAACAATTCGTCTACAGAACCTATAACGCCTGATCTCTCTCTCTCTCTCTCTCTCTCTCTCTCTCGCTCGCCATGCCTCCCAAGACCCCATTCAGGAGGCGAACCCAGGCCCCAGCTCGGCGATCTGCTCGCCGAGAAGTCGAAGAAGATCGCGTCGAATCCATTCAGTGCAAGGAGTGCGGCTCTGGCGACTCCGCCGACGAGCTCCTCCTCTGCGACAGGTGCGACCGGGGATTCCACCTCTTCTGCCTCCGCCCCATCCTCGCCTGCGTCCCCCAGGGCCTCTGGTTCTGCCCCTCTTGCTCCTCCCACAAGAAACCCAAGCGTAACTCTCTCTCGCCCCCATCCATCATAATACTCTCTTCTTAGTCCCCACTTTTCCTCTCCTCTCTGGCTGATTGGATCCCCGGCATTCCTAATTATATTACAGAGTTTCCTCTAGTCCAGACGAAGATCGTGGACTTCTTCCGAATCCAGCGGAGCTCGGAGTTTGAGAAGGTGGGAAGCCGGAAAAGGAAGAAGAGGACAGGGTGCTTGGTGGTGGCGAAGAAGAAGAGGAAGCTACTGCCTTTTAATCCGAGCGAGGACCCGAACAGGAGATTAGAGCAGATGCAATCCCTCGCCACGGCATTGACAGCCACAGGGGCCGAGTTCAGCAACGAGCTCACATATCTCCCCGGCTTGGCCCCCCGGTCGGCCAACCGCGCCGCTCTCGAGCAAGGAGGGATGCAGGTGAGAATGGAATTCATGGAGATAAATTCTAACTAAATCTATTAGATATATCCAGAAGACCGATTCAATAGATTCGATGGATTCGAAGCTTGGTTTATAATCCAATTATAGCTTCTAACCAGTTTCATGGAATGGTGGTGATGTCAGGCGTTGTCTAAAGAGGATGCTGAAACCTTGAACCTCTGCAAGAGAATGATGGAAAGAGGAGAGTGGCCTCCTCTGTTGGTTGTTTACGACCCTCGCGAAGGGTTGGTTCTCTTCTTCCACATTTTGTTCGTTAGACCTTGTTGTTGAATTGGATCTTGGATATCTTATCTTGGATTTGAGCAGGTTCACGGTGGAGGCAGACAGATTCATCAAGGACTTGACAATTATAACAGAGTATGTTGGCGATGTCGATTACCTAAAGAATCGAGAGCACGACGATGGAGACAGCATGATGACTCTCCTTTCAGCCAAGGATCCATCGAGGAGTCTAGTTATATGCCCCGACGAGCGCAGCAACATCGCTCGGTTCATCAATGGCATCAACAACCACACACCGTAAGCAGATTCAAAACTTGTTGAGTTTGATAGCCAATGTGCTCTGATTTGAAATGCTAAATTTCTTGAAGAAATCTTGATACAATTGTGATTTTGATTGCTTGGCTGAAGCAGGGATGGCAAGAAGAAGCAGAATCTCAAGTGTGTGAGGTACAATGTGGATGGTGAGTGTCGAGTTGTATTGATTGCGATCAGAGATATATCAAAGGGGGAGAGGTTGTATTATGATTACAATGGGCATGAGCAGGAGTATCCAACTCAACATTTTGTTTAAATTCTCCTCTATCCATCAGTTCAGGTTTTGACACACATGGGACATTTTTGGTGTATTCTTTCTTTTTGTTTTCCTTTTTTTTCATTCTAGGGGCAAATGGAACAGTATTCTTACCAAAAATGTTATTCTTTTTGGTCAAAATTTACAGCATTCCATGTGATTCTCCGTGTGTATCAAAAAGATTGTTTTAAGGAAAGCAATGAAGTAGCAAGAGAAAATTGATTATTCAATGTTTTAATGTTGTCTTCTGCTAAAATATTTGATGTGATCTGGTCACTCCAGGAGCCACTACAGATTGTTATGAGTTGAAGATAGACTAGCAATCAAAAGAATACAAGTTTTAGGATGCATAAATAAATTGTAATGGAATCAAGTTAGAGTTGTTCATTTATGCTGGAATATGGTGGAGGGCAAGTTCAACTAGCACTCAACCTTACAGCATTGCAGGTTGGGAATGGGCTCTCTGAAAAACTAGTCTGGATTTTGTTTAATCTCCCTGAGCTTAGATTCAGATTGCCTTGAGCCCAGCTTAATCCATCTGAAGTGACTTACTGATAAACTAATCCACTGAGGAACAACTGGAGCTCTTTTCACTACTCAGTAATTCAGGTTAATTCAGCTAGAAAAGGTGCTAACTTGTGGTTGGGTAAATCTGAATTAGCTCAAGTTGAGCTGACATGCCCCAGTTTAAGTTCGGGTTGGGTTGAAATATGTCAAGCTGATTGAAGTTTGGGTAGGGTTTGGGCTAAAGTAATTGAACGCAAGTTTTGATTTCTTGAAAGCCTGGAGTCGCCCAACTAGGTTGGGCTATGGCCTGAATTTTATAGTATGGTTGGGGTTGGGCCAGATAGATTTGGTATACCTGACCTTCTTCTGTTCAAACATCAAAACAACTGGAACCTGCGGGTCGTTTGGTGGTGCTCTTTTTCCATTTTTTGCTTTCAAAAATCTGGAAAGAAGAATGAACTAGACAGGTCTTGTCTGAAGCCTATTAAGTTTTGAAATTTTTCATAAAATCTTTAGAGATGTTGGTAACTATGTTTTATTGTTTCTACAAAACAAAAGTGAAAGCACAAGCAAGGATGGATCAAGGTGTGCGCGAATTCTATCTTCAACACTAATATCAACGAGAAGTTTGACTACTTCGTATTAGGAATAAAAAATAAAAAACAATAATAATGCCAAACAGACCTTTGGTAAGCTCACTGGCAACTCTCCATGAGTTGCAAGTAACTCCTACTTGCTTTCATCTATTAAAGTAGATTTTAGTCACAATGCTGGAGCGTTGGCGTCAAACGATTTGACAATCCGGAATTCGGAGCTTTGCATGCTCTCTCTCTCTCTCCCCTTTTTTTTTTTTTTTTCGCCTCTCTAGCATTCCTTGATGTTTAAATGCAGGTAGAAAAAAAAAAAAAAAAAAAAAAAAAAAAGAAGGAAAGAGAGACGAAACTGAATAGTACATAGTTAGCATAATATACCTAAGTTTCATCCTAGAACTTAAGGTTAACCACTGAGTACAAGCAGAGAAGATTGTGTAACATTTCATAAGCCTAGCATTTGATGAACAATTTATCCATGCCTTTTATAAGAATAAATTGCACACATTGCTCTTAGTGAAAAAAGATCGGCTAATGAGTTCCGAATATGTGCTATATGGACGTAGCTAGGAGTTTATTGATTACTTATTCATTAGATATTTATTTTCGAGATTGATTTTCGAAGCCTTAGCTAATGCAGTTGAGAGAATAGATTGCCTTTCAATATCTCCAACATTTGGTTAGTGTGGAGAAGAAAAGTATCGGCTTCGAGAAGAAAAAGCTAGGACTGGTCATGTCATTTACATTACATATGTAGAATGAAAAGAACTCAAGAATTTTTCTTTAAAAAAAACTCATCCAAACATCGATTTTCCGCAAGATCATAGTCAGCTTTAACCTATGGGGCAATATCTACTCTAAGAAGTGGTTGAGTTCTCATTAAACATTTGTAATCTTCTTTCCTTTATTGCTCTTCCTTCTATCTTGTAAATTCTTATGATCTTAATAAAATTTGTTCTTGGAAAAGTTTTCCTCCTTATAATTTTTTTTGAAAAAAAATGTGCCCATCATGATCAAATGTTTTCATTAGATAAATAATGATAAATATATCTTGTTTGTTAAGCAAAGAATTTGATGCCAAACATTTCTAATTCAATCCTATTTTTTATAACGTCCTAAGCCCATCTGCTGATCCAATTAATCCGTTAGCGGGCCAAAACCATATGGCCCAAAAACTCAAGTGAAAATTAATAGGTAGCAAATAGATTTGAGTCATAATAATATAAAACTTTCTTTTTCATTCAATATGCAATTATTTTTGGAGTATTAGAATTATAGAGATATTAAGAGATGCTCCTAATCTAATTTTCCCTTGTTTTTGTAAGCGGAGAGAAAAGCTCTTTTTTTTGGGGAGAAATGGGCTTATTAGATAACAATACCAAAGTATCAATAGTCAGAGAGTCCTCAGACTATCATAGCCTTGACATGTGAAAAAAGACATGGATTGAGAAGGACTTTGTCGAATTGCTGCCTTTCAATGAATAGCTTGAAACTTGCACCCAATCCCTACCATTGAAAACATTACGGAAACTTCTCCAATGAGTATGGGAAGCTCTAAACACGACAACTTCGACAGCATTGGATCATAAAAAAGATGCATGCATCCAGAAATAATGGTCCCATTATGTTGTCGACAGCATCATTAAGCATAACAAGGATGATGTTTAAAAAAAAAAAATCATGCATTTGATCCTCATGGCAATGATCAAGATTCTCCCGGGACCTAATCCTTGTCCATCAGTTCGAAGTTTTGTTTGAGTGGTGTTCATCATGTGGGTCTCAAGATTTGAGACGAAATCATGCTTTCTATGGAACTGTGAAGGACACCATGATCCTCTGTCTCTGGCACTAAAAAAATCAGATTTACACTCGTTCCAAAAAGATCTTTGGGTAAAACTTTGCAATATTGATCTTAAAATTAATTTTCATTTCTTCCGTAGATTTTTCAGGTTTTGTGATTTTATTAATGATAGTAATCTTCTTGAGATATGTCTGCTGCAAATACTGATTAGCACTGCTAATATAATTGCAACATTTAGATGAAGTGATCTGAATCAAATTCAAGATTTTTTTTTTTCTTTTATAGATAAAATCAAATATAAATGGGTTGAGTCGGCCTGTAATCCAACTCAATCTTGACTTGATTAGATCCATTCCGATCTATATTGAAGACGCATAAATTATATCGAGTTCAAAAATTAGACTTGATCTAAATTAAGTTGAGTTTGGCCCCATTTGTCCTGACCTGCATATTATTCAGATCTAATTTGAATCTATAAAGGATGGATCCGACCCAATCTAAACCCCAATCGATTTGATCAAAAAATCAAAAATCATATAACTCTTATTTTTTATTATATTTTTTAATTTATTGAACAAATTCTCATTTAAATTAATTTCTCTTTTCATTTTAATAACTATATCTTCTTTCATCAATTTTTCACTTAACTAATATTTAAATAATCATAATTCATTATCTATTTTGATAAGTTCTTATTAATAATATTCTTAAGTATGTATGCCTATATATATATATATATATATATATTATATGCATGTATATGTATATTAAAAATTATAATTTATAAACTTAAAAATGATTATTAACTTGGTTAAAATTAAATATTTTTAAATTAAATTTATTTTTTATTTAATTGTTAATTATTAAATTTTAATGGCAAAATAGCTAGATGTAGCAAATCTAGCTCCAACCGAATCCTAATACTTTGGATTAGGTTCGGATGAAACTTGATCTCAATTCAATCTAATCCACTTAGCAAATAAATTGAATTTAAATTTAAATTATGATTTAAATATAAAATCAAATTAGATTGAATCAGGTATGTCTTGACTTGGAGAGCATGATCAGATCTTTAAAATGTTGGGATGAATAGCTCATGCGACTGGCAGAAGGGTGAAAGAGGAGTCAGGGACGCGAGTGACGTCCGAATGGAGATGGAGTGGAGCCATAGACTGTGCGTTGAGAGATGACAATGGGCTCCACTTCTACTTTTATGGTTCTAAATGAAGTCTCACCTCATGGCCATGAAAAATCACCTCATGGCCATGAAAAATGTGGGCCATTTAGCATCTTTTCTTCTTCCAGGTCGTTATGCTTGTCTCTATTTCAAAGATTTAGAAAGAAGTGAGACCTTAGAAGGTCTCCAAAGAAGAAAGATACAGCTTAGAAGGGCCAGGGGTTTAAAAGAAGTCGCGGTCAAGGCATACTCCCGGACGAAAATCTTCACCGAAAGGAGCTCCCTTTCTGAAAAAAACCCTTCACCAAACAATGAGTGGTCCATGGCTTTCTCTACCAAACAGTGCACCATGCCTCCAAGTGAAAAAATTTTACAGACTGAGTAAAATATATTCAGAAAGAGCTATGGTTTCATTGTACAACAAGTATGCTAGTACTTTGGTGCTCAAAAATCTCTCAGCATTTCTCATCCTTGTTGCACATGGCTGTTTCGAAATGAAGGTGCAATGGGAATTGATGTATGCACTCTTTATATTTATTAATTGATTTTTAAAGCTAAAGCATACTTTGGTCCTTAAACTTTCACTCGAAATTTATTTTGGTACTTAAACTTTTAGTTGTCATTATTTAGTTCCTCATATTTTAAAAATATTATATTCCTAATGTTCCATTGTATGAGGTTAGTTAAAATTAATAGAGTAACTGATGTATTAAGCATATATGTATTTACAATAAGATGACATGTTAATTATTTTATTAATTTTAATTGATCTTATATAATAAAATATTAAAAATATAATATTTTTAGACTTAAGGGACTAAAATGTAAGGACTGAAAGTTTGTGAACCAAAATGAATTTTGAGGGTAAGTTTGAGGACAAAAAGTATATTTTCAGCTTGATTTAACTTATTTATGTTCTGTACATGGAAACTTATTGATTAAATAACAAAGTTTGGAATGGGAGCCAAAAATGGGTTGCTCGAGGGCTTTATGCTCTAAAATTAGGGGCATGATGGATTGCCATGCTAGGCAAGAATTGTATCAAGAATTTAGAATTCTTTTTAAGTTTGAGACATATATGGTCCATCAAAATAGGCTATTATGTTTTATTTTCGCATCTTTCTAAATTATTACGAAATGAGACTATGTGACTAATGCTCATGAAGCTAGGAAATATAGTAAAGCATCTATATCCTATGTATAAAAGATAATTGGAAGAAGGTTACATTGAAACCGATCACACCAACATAACCATATAACTTAAATCTAGTCATTTTCATGTTCTTTTATTATGAATTGTGATGCTATTCGAAAAAAAAAAAAAAAAAAATCTCAACTTTTGATATCTTTCTTCTCAAAAAGAAAAAAGAAGAGATTTTAGCAAAACTTTTAGCCAAAGTTCTTAAGCAAAGTTTTGAAATAATAGAATTTTTTTCATTTTTTTTGCCTCTAATAAATAATTAATCTTTAATATTATATAACAAGAGATGTGCTTTTCATTTCAATTAGATATTGAGTTTGTTTACTTTCATTTCATCTTATATTTTCTATTCTACCTTCTACTAAAAGATAGAGTTACACTTAAATTGGACAACACATTAGGGAAAGAGGTTCAAAGTTCAAAACTAGGGGGATCTTTTTCTTTTAGGATTTATTTATCATGCTTTTTAATAGTTTATTTGAAAAACTGAGCCGAAATCCTAGCCATTCAATCCTTCAAAAATTATTCATGAGTATTTTTAACTTGGCATTATTTATGGCATCGGCTACTTAGGGCCGACATCATTTTACGGAACTAAGAATTTGCCTTTTTCTTTCTATCGCTCTCAAGAAATAAGTAAAAAAAAAAGATGTTTCCTAGTAGACGACGACCATAGGGTGGGCACCATATATATCTCTCTAGCCTAAAAGGTAAAAATTCTATACTAGCCTCTATCAAGCCATGGTATGATACTGTAGAAGGATTGCTTTTAATATTCACCGAAGTGTGAGGTATTTATGCAGCATTGGAGGAGTTCGCATCAATGACCCAAAACGTCTCATGGTTGGACTTTTGTGCAGTCTCAAAGCCACTGGTTTTATGCCTTCTTGACTTCTTTTACGTAGGCCATGTCCTTTTCCATATTTATTATTTTGTTCCTTGTGCTTCCCCACATATCTCAATGCTTGTCTTGCACTGTATTGTGGCACTAGGATTTTTAGGGCCCAGCTAATAGTAGCTAATCTATCAATCATTAGAAAAGAACACATCATCATTGGCAAGACCACACAATCTAAAGCCACTATTTCTATACTTTTTCTTACTCCTCCATTGAAATGCCACTGGCAAAGACAACATCCCTATCACTTGATTCCCTTGTTTAGTGTAAAACCCAATTTACAACATAACTCTTAATTTTCCTTTCTTAAATTTTTGTTCAAAATTCATTACAATTCGCAAGCTTTTCATTTAATTTTTTATATTTTAAAAATATTATATTTTTATATTTTATTATATAAAATCAGTTTAAATTGATTAAAATAACTGATGCATTATCCTACCAATTAATTTATATATATATATATATATATATATATATATATATATATATATATGTATTAGTTGAAATGATAAGTCAATTAATTTATTAATTTTAATTATTTTTAAACATCAGATAAAATTGTAGCGATTGGAAGTTTGAAGCCAAAAGTTTGTTTTAGTAAAAAAAAAAAAAAAAAAAATCTTGTATGATGACAACTAAGTTGATGAGCTAACTCCTGCCTTCTTAGCTGTGCTGGCATAAAAGCCAAGGCAAAGTAGGCCCAGTGGTAGCCTTTCTGGCATCAACCATGGTGGAAAGGCAAGAAAAATTAACAATTTAGTAGATGTAACACCTTGATGCTAAACTTAGAGGGGTGTAACATTTCATTGATACCGATGTTTGCATTGACCTTAGTCCTGTGCAAACCAATCAAAGCGAAAATTACTGCAGTTGATGTATCATCAACATCCTAAGTTGCCGCATGGTAACTGGCTTGGTGGCTGGTTGCCGGCAAAGATTTAAGGGCGCAACCATGAGAAAAGAAAAGCCTGGGTTCTTCTCGTCTTTAGGAACCGAAATTTGGATGAGATTTTAACAGCTCCAGAGCGGCAGGCAGAGGAAAAAGGGAACAAGAAAAAGAAAAAAGAGATTTTTTTTTTTTAAGAGAGAGAGAGAGAGAGAGAGAGAGAGAGAGAGAGAGAGAGAGAGAGCTAAGAGCGGAAAATTTTATCATAGAATCTTCCAAAAATCTCGTTTTCCGATCTGTTTGGAAGAATAGATGCTTTCCATTTTATTGAATTTGTTGGCTTAATTGGCTCTGGTGGCGATTTTTTTTTTTTTTTTTTGGTTTTTTCTTGCTGGGTCCGGATTGAGGAGAGGTTTGGAGATCGATGTGAAGAATTTGGGGGCTTTTTCTTCGGTTTGATGGGATCCCAGGTAAAAGGACTTTCTTTTTGCCTGATTTTTTTCTTTTTTCTGTGCAACATTGGATTTTTCGCGCTTTTTTATTATCTTTTAGGATTTCTCTTTTAAATTCGATGCACCCAGCTCTAGATTCATTGGCATTGTTTTTTTGGGTAATAAAGATTTAACTGAGATCTTTAAATTATTCAATGATGTAATTTATCTGTCCCTTTGTTTGTATCATATTTTATTCGTTTTTTTGGAGAGAATTTAGGGTATTGTTTGGAGCGGTTGAAGGGCAAGAAGTGTATATATTGAGATAAATTTTTCTCTGTGTAGATTGTTTGAAGTGGAACGATGAGGGCCGAAAGATATTTTGTTGGAGGAGAAGAGGAGGAAAAGGAGTTCTTTGACTCGAGAGAAGATGCTTCAACAGTGTATGATTCATGCCCTGGTAGCCCAGGTCGCCAAGATTCTTGTTCTAATGAGAATTTCATCAGTGTTAGAGATTCTCTACACCAGTTTTGGATTGGAGATTTGAGCAGTGTGCAGGGCCGCCGGGAGAAGTTCTTGAGACGGATGGGTTTGGAGCTGATTCACAGTCCTCATGAAGATTGTGTCAGTCTGGATGGTCAACTCACAGTGAATGGTGGAATCACATTGGACATTGATGGATTCACTTTGGATGGTCAGGCCATTCTTCGGAGGAGTTCTGATCTGAATAATGAGAATTTCATGTGCAGCTCATCCAATGAGGGCCAATGCAGACCCAAGGATAAGGTCCTTGAAAGAAATCTTGACTGCAGAACTGCCAATTTGGATGACAACATGATGCTCATGGTGGATGAATCAGGCAGGGATAATAATGTAAGCAGCATTTGTGATGTTGGTTCAGACAAGATAGCATCAGTTGATAAGTATGAGAGGAGTCCTGGTCCATCATCTTTTGTTCAGCAAACTATGATGAGAGGTGACGACAGATCAAATAATTCTGAGAAGATGGGGAGGAGGAGGAGGATTGGATGGTTGTGGAGATTGGGAGCTGTGGCTTGCATTGTGGATAGACTTCGGAAAGAGAATGGTTTAGGTCTTTCCAATTCTGATCAAAGTGGGAGTGCTAGTATTCAAAGAGTCAGGGTCCGTCCATATAAGAAGCGATCCCCGGAATTCTCTGCGCTTTATCTTGGGCAAAATATTAAAGCCCATGATGGTGAAATCCTGACCATGAAGTTTAGCCCTGATGGACAGTATTTAGCCAGTGGAGGTGAAGATGCTGTTGTGTGTGTGTGGTGCATGATGGAGAGTGAGAGAACAGCTGAAAATGACATTCCCAGAGATGATCAATCTTGCATATACTTTTCAGTTAACCATAATTTTGAAATAGCTCCCTTACATGCCAATGATGAAGAGAAAAAGAGAGAGCTAGGTACTTATGTAATGGTACCTCCAGATGTCTTTCGAATATCTGAGAAGCCCCTCCATATATTCCATGGTCATGAAGGGGACATTTTGGATATATCATGGTCTAAGAATAAGGTATATTTTTTATGTGTATAAAAAATATGCTTGCATACATGTTCATGGTAACTTAATTTTGTTTAATTGTCTCTAGCGATAAACCAGTCAACAGACTTCTGAATGCAAAAATATGCTTATACAGTATCTGCTTTCATCATCTGTGGATAAAACTGTCCGACTGTGGCTGGTGGGTTGTGACAATTGTCTTAAAGTTTTTTCTCATCATGATTATGGTATGCACTTGATTTTTATGGTTTTTTCGTGTTTCTTTTTCTTTGGTGCATGTTCACTGGCCCTGCTCTTCTAGTAACTTGTTATGTGTTCCTGATGCACTCTGCAGTAACCTGTGTTCAATTCAATCCTGTCGATGAGAAATATTTCATCAGTGGCTCAATAGATGGGAAAGTCCGTATTTGGGAGATTCCAGGATGTCAGGTTGTGGATTGGACAGATATTAGAGACATAGTCACTGCAGTGTGTTACCATCCAGATGGAAAGGTTGGCCATTTTGAATTCTGTGTGATCTTATTTAAACTAAGTGATGCCATATCAGTGGTTTTACTTTGGTTGTTGTAGGATGGAGTAGTTGGCTCCATGTCAGGTGATTGTCGCTTTTATGATGTGACAGGTATACATAATTGCTTTATGTATTCTTCATTTGAATCAAATGCCGATGTGTCTCTGCTCATTTATTATAGAATGTTAACAAAAATTCATGAATCCAAACTTATTATATTGACAAAAGTGTTTAGCATATTTGCTATACTTAATGGTCACTTGACCAGGTTACTTTTATACAGCATAACTTACATTTAAGATTCCTTCTAACTGCTAAAATTTCCAATGTCTGTATGTGATATTGTTAACATTGATTGTTGTTTTCTCCAATTTATTTTGCTTCTTTGTAGAAATATGTGCATAAGACTATTACCCAAGAGTGCCTGTGTGACAAATTTCCATATAGCATATCAATATTTTATGGTCCTAGCATTTGAAGCTTTTGGCAGTTTGTATTTGCATGCAACTTATTGTGATGACCTTATGCATGGACCTAATAAGAGAAGAAATGAATTTTGGAAATGTTTAATGAAGAAATTATTATTGGACTTTTGTGGTTCCAGATTTTATAAGATGATTGTTGGATATGGTTATTGGGGTTCTACTAGATCTTCATTCTGAAGTGGGAGAGTCATTCCTTTGATCTTTACAGAATAATACCAATCATTCTATGAGTATCAATGTCATATGACTGTAATTCAAAAGACCTTCAAGGTACAAATATGGTGAATGGCAATTACTCTGTTTGTCTGCTACCACCTTTATTGATTCCTCCTGTCTTTTGCTTCTGTACAATTGTATTGTGATAGCTAATTCAGTATCGAACCCTCAACTTGGTTTGCTTACCTATGGGCCATCATTGTCAAAAAATGACCTAGAAGTCTAGTTTAGTAGTTGTACAGAGGTCTGGAGTTCAACCTTGACGAGGCTCTTGCCATATGAAATTGGGTTGTGAGAAAAGGATGAAGTTGGTTCTTGTCAGATGAACTCTTCCAGGGATATATGGAAAGAAAGGCACGACCTATGGCAACATGGATAAAATTCGTAAGAAAAAATATGAAAAGCGTAAAATGGCATTAGAAGTTGCTCTAAATTGGGATATTTGGCAAATGAGGTTCCTTGAATTCAACCCTAGATTGTTGGTTAAGGCTGGATGGTCATTGTTATGGCCAGACGAAATTGAATGTTATATCTGATCGCAGTTGACTGGACCTGTGGTGTTTATGAAAGAAATAGATAATTAAAAAGAAAATAAAAACCTTGTTTAAACTCCCAATGTTCCTTATTCCACAACCTGTATCTTTTGAGTGAGTGAGAGAGAGAGAGAGAGTAGGATTCTTGATGGCCACTTCTCTCATGGTGGTCAAATTGTGCCATGTCTTTTAACATCCTCCACCCCACTCTTCTGTGTTTTTCCCCAAATTATTCCAATTTATGCCTATATATTGGTTTGCTGATCTTAGCAATCGAAGGTTGTGAGTTTTGTTTCTGGAATTACATATCATATTAAGGTGGCGATCTCTCATCAAACAAAAACTACCAGGAAATTTTTTTGACTACACTAAGCTTTTAAAGTCCTGCTGCCTATTGTTTGAAACAATTTTTCTTTTTCCATCATGACATTGCTTTTGCATTGCTACTTGCACTAGCCTTACTCTCATTCAGGACAATGCTTAAACTATTTTGTCACTCATATTTTTCTCTGTTCTTAAATCAACAATTAGTACCTGAAACAGGACCGGGTGCGGGTGCAGGTGGAGGTGTGGGAAGCAGATTTTCAACAAATTTAGTATAAGAAATGCTAAGGAAATGGGTGAGGGAGAGAGTTTCCTAAGAGATTCCAAAGTGGGTTTGACACGCTAGGTAGAAATTTCCTGCTAGTAAGAAACAAAATGTTCTAGATACTATTTGTTATGGTAATCAGCAATAATTCTGTTTGAGATATTTTAGTATGTGTGAGGGTCATGAGTCCATAAGTAATTCAACTTTTGCCTGCTTTGCATCCCATTACATAAGGGTTGGAGTGAAGCTCTCTCGACATCATGTGAACTATTTACAGAGCCCCAGTTGCACTCACTTCTGAAATGCAAATCTGCATTCCTTAGGTGGAACTCTTAAGCAGCATGTTCCCTACCATGAGGTAATGCATAAGATAATGATTTGTATTTAGAGGTGCAAATTTGTATGCTTTCATAGTTTTATAATGATTTCATGACATGCATGTAGACATATGCTATGAAGATTTTGTTATGGAACATGTTGACTTGAGAATACTATGACTTAATCTTTCACCCAATAATACTTAAAAGATCTCATATTCTACTAAATTTTTTATTAATATGAATTATTGCTGCAAATGTCAAACAACATATGTATAATGCCTTGTGTATATATGTGCATTACTATTTATGTTATTAAATCCATTTATAGAGCATCACATGTGATCCAAGTGTAACCTTATACAAAATACAATTGACGGACAGATGTAGCATGTGTATGAGATCCTTCATTTCTCTGAATTTCAGATTTGTCTTTCATCTTACGCAAAAGTGATTGCTCCCTTTTTTTATTCACCTTGGGAAAAAGGGTGCACATTTGAGTAATCAGAATTGTATAAAATAATTGATAGAAAGTCATGCACAATGAAAAAAAAATAATGAGAATCTACAAATTTATTTAATGAGAAACTTGAGGAGATTATCTATTTCAACTCTAAATTATTTTCCATGAAAATCCATCGAAAAATAGGAATGGCATGGAGAATGCAAAAACTTTTCTCTTTGCTAAACTTCTAACTTTGAAATTTGAATTTTAGATAAATTTTGAAATTTCTTTGAAAAGATTTTTTGTCCTCTTTAAGCTAGAAAACATACATCTATTTCCATGTTGGGTAAAGTTTCCTAAACTCTACTTCAAGATTACAAGATATCTCTCTAGTCTAAAATATTAAATTTTTAAGAATTATTGTTATTAGTACCACTATTATTATCATATTATTATTGTTATTTTTTTATTATTATCCTTATTATTATTGTTGTTATTATTATTATGTTATTATTGTTAATTACTATTATTGTTATTATTATTGTTATTTATTTTTATTATTATCATTCTTTTTATTATTGTTATTGCAACTACTATTATTACCATTATTATCATATTATTGTTGTTGTTATTGCTGTTATTATTGCTGTTGTTATTATTATTAATATTTGGTATTACTTGGTTATCTTGTGGGGTGCTTAAAGATTACAAGATATCTTTATAGTCCAAAATATTAAATTATTAAGAATTATTATTACTAGTACTAGTATTATTTAGTGCTATGAAATGGGAAATGCTGCTTGTGCGCTGACACGGCATTATTATAATCATCTTCATCATAATTATCAGAATTATCATCATCATCAATACTGTTGTTGTTGTTATTGTTATTATTATTATTGTTATTGCTATTGTTATTATTATTGTTATTATGTTTATTATTATCCATATTATTATTGCTGTTATTATTATGCTATTGTTGTTATTGTCATTATTGTCATCTGCTTGGTTATTTGCGGGGTATTGGTAGTAGATACCACCTTTTTTTTCAGTGCTGATAACTTGCAATCAATTTATGGACATTCTGGCCTTGGATGTGCATGGTAAAATGCTTATGGGTTATATTTGGCATGCTTCAGATAATCAGATACAACTACAAGCTCACATCCCTCTACAGGGTAAAAAGAAGTCACCTTATAAAAGGATTACTGGTTTTCAGGTAGTTATGATCAATACGCTGACTTTGACATGATATACAAGTTTTTCCATTAATGCTTGTCGTTTTCAGGTAGTTATGATCAATACGCTGACTTTGACATGATATACAAGTTTTTCGCTTAATGCTTGTCATTTTCTGATAATTCTTTGTCTCCATGCATCATCATGATTGTATGTAAAATATTCCTCCAGTTTTGCCCATCTGATCACCGGAAACTAATGGTCACTTCTGCTGATTCACAAGTTCGAATTCTTCATGGAGTTGACCTTGTTTGCAAGTACAAGGGTATAAAACCTTCAATCTAGTAATTTACATTTCTTCAAATTCAGGTCAAGTGCTTGTCAATCTCCAGTTCTTACAGATTATGTTAAACTGCCAACTCTAGGTCTACGGAATTCTTTAAGGCAGATATCTGCTTCATTCACTTCTGATGGGCGGCACATTATTGCTGCCAGTGAGGACTCTTATGTCTACATCTGGAGTTATGGTAGCCAGGCTACTACTAGATCAAACAAAGTGAAGAGCAACTGGTCTTGTGAGCGTTTCTTCTCCAGCAATGCATCAGTTGCAATACCTTGGCAAGGTATGGAATTGAGAAGCTCAATTTCAAACCTTTCTCAGTTTCTTCCACTTCAACAAATTCCCAACAACCAAAGCCAGCCAGGCTCAAGGGGTGACAACTCCCTATATATGTCTCCTTCTGGTAGTTTTAGTCATGAGTTCTTCTCAGAATCATTGACCAAGGGTTCTTCGGCAACTTGGCCAGAAGAGAAGCTTCCCTGGAGTTTGATGAGCTCACCTGCATTGCCAAAATTCCAATATGAGTTCCTGAAAACTTCTTGGCAAAACAATTCTCATGTCTGGGGTCAGGTTATTGTAACTGCTGGATGGGATGGGCAGATCAGATTGTTCCAGAACCATGGATTACCTGTTCATGTGTGACAATTTTCTGGCAACAATTATCAGGTGGTTTGGAATCCTCAGAGTTGATGCTAGTCCAGCTTCTAATCACCTGAGACACAGAGCATCGTGTGCATGGTGTTCATCTCAAGTTGTTTGTGCACCAGAAAAATATCCATCTGGGTGGTCAGGTTTGAACCAGAGTGGAGTGCTCCTTGAGAATTTTGACAGGACCAATGGATGATGGCAGGCTCCGGGGGTCAATTATTCGTAGATTTGTGCATTACAGGCAGGTCGGCACTAGGGGTCTCTCAACCATGTGGCCCTTGACATGATTTGGAGATAATACTGTCATGTTGTGACAACAAACAATTATCTGATGAAGCTGCTGCTTTGATTCCAAGTGGCTGGATTACATTGTTGGATATACAAGTTTGGTTAAATAAGATACAAATTCTTTGATTTATGTTATCTACAGATGTTCATGAATGACTACCTGAAGTGGAGGTTCCAAGCCTTGGGTTTCAGATTTCTTGTGGGGTCTAGGGATAGGTGGGAGTAGCAGGTGGTGGTTATTTGTTAAGAGAGATCAGCTGGGGGGCTTCACCCATGCCTTAGTGAGTTGTATGCCACTGAGTGATCGAGGGGATTCATTTTTTTATGCTATGAACTGTTCACTGGTTTTGTTCCAGATCTTGCTGTTTCCTTAGGATTCTTTTCTGAATATGGTTCGTGTCTTGAGAATTGTAGAATGGCTGTTGGTGATCTCTTCCTGGACTTGATTCCTTGGGTTTGGGAATTATTGGGTGATCAAGGTTTGGTATATCTCTCAGGAGTCTTGAGACCTCTGGTATGGCTAGCACTGATTCTTCCTGTATTTGATTCTCTAGGCTTGATATATATTATTTTGGGAGTCTGGAGTCTTTTGGTGCTCTCGGCCTTGTCAGAACTGCAAGCTTAACTATTGTTTAATACTGCCTCTAGTTTTTAGTTTCTAGTGTTCTGAAAATTGAAATCATTGAAATACAGTTTCTATTTTTCTTTCCAAAGTTTGAAAGCCTGAAACTGTTTGGTAGTCAATTAGATTCATTTAGCAGCAGTTTTGTTGTGTGATGGTGGCAGGGGTCTATCAGGGTGCCCAGCAGCTGATGGCCGCGGTGGCAGTGGCGGCCATGACAAAGACAGACAGTAGTAGCCATGGTTTTCTAAAAGCTATCTCACTTTCTAGAAATTTTTGGACAGTTTAGCATTGGCGAGGATAACCCACTCTTCTAGCATTTGTGGTTATATTGTGCGTTAGCTATGTGGGAAACTCTTTTCTCCGAGTCATAAACTGAGAAGGAGAAGAAGCTCTGTTTGCTTGGTTGCCTTTCCTGAGTGTATGGTTAATGGAAAAATATGCCTCTTGATAGAAGCTGCTTGATTCATCAAAGGAGAGGGTGCAAATACTTATAAGTATCTTTGAGCTAAGAAGAAGCTATGGTGGGGCCACCTTCACTAGTCAAACCAGACATTGAAGTAACTGAAATTATTCAGCACGGCTTCTGTAAGCATAATCTTTTGAAATTATTTTGTCTTCTGTCATGCTGAGGGTGTCAGCAGGCTGGGCTAGTTCATCTGACACTTTGACCAGCCTAAGATTATTCACAAGAGCAGTTTATGGGATAGGCATGGGTTGAACAAGCATAAATCTTTATTCAAGTCTATTTCCTTGACATTCATAATGTTTTATCCTGGATGTAATCTACTCAAATCTGAAGTCCACATCTAATTGAGTGAACCATGGAATTGTTATTGATTTAAGGGAGGAAATAAACCAAAAGAGCTATTTCTTGATTCGCTATCAATTGTCTTCCCACTGTATTATGTCTTGAACCAAATAAATTGTTTGTTCAATACAAAACTAGAACTTGTAACACTTTTATGGAATTATTTTTCTGCAAATGCGTGCTCATTGTATGCTGGTAATCTAACTTCTTGAGTATTTATGTTGTTTTATATTGTATGAAAACAACAGCCCATGATGTGAATCCATTTAGCCTCTGAAAAATATAATCTCACATTTCTCTCAGAATCCACAAGAAGTCCGTATCTTTTTAAAATTTTATGTCTCATAGTGCTGTATCATTTACACTAGGGCATCCATTGGACCAAGGTCACATGGACATTGAAGACCCTTCCATAACCTCTGCTGACTTTCTCCTCCAAGTTTATATAAAGTTGGTCAAGTATTTGCTCCATATTTTGTCCGTTGAGATCCTCTTATTTCTGGTCATCGACGAAACCTGCCAAATTTTAAGAATTATTCTTAATAGTGGAAACTTCTTACTCCTTATTTGATCAAGAAGAAGATGTGAGGGAACTTTACTTCTCTTATTTTTTTCATGTTTGATTGAAGAATAGAAAAAATATTATGTACGAGGCTCACACATTTTTTTTCCGCCCTTTCATTAAAAAACAACTATTATGAAAGAGGTATTATTTATTTTTTAGTCTACTTTTCCTCCTTAGAAAAAAATTTTTCTAAGAAAAATATCAAATGAGCATAAAGATTACGGTCTTTAACAAAGTCCTACTGGCGTGCTATTCCCATCGCCAGAATGTCCACTGTATTGAAGAATCGAACCAAACTTAATCCTTGGTCTCAGACGTGTATAAATGATACTGTGGACTGGCTTTTAGAGAGATGCGGCCTCTATAACCACTAGAAGAACCCTGTTTAATGTGGCCGCCAGGTATTAGAAGGAGACAATGGTAGGCAATCAATCTCTCTTCTTGTTGTGCTATGATTCAAGGGGTCCGAAGAGAAAATTGTTTGCATGGATAAAGGATAACAGGTGGCCCCTCTGCATCAAAAGTGGTGCAGAACTTCTCTATAGAAAGCATAAAACAAATCTTGCTCTCTTGTCATTGGAATCAAGTTTCTTTTGCTTTTCACATCTCTACTGTTTATATCTCTAGCTTTTAAACTGTTTACTATTTTTCAAAATAGTGACGTGATAAGAATGCAATAGTATCTGTCGCTCATGACTGTCATGGTCTGGTCAAAAGTAATCCTAAACATGACACCATTTTGCCCCCTTATGGAATCTAGATTGAAACGTTTGAACCTTAAGGACTTTAGTTTATATATCTCCTCTCTCTTTCCCGTTCCATATGGGACAGGGGGAAATGAGTAGCGTGCTTTCAAACTACCTCCCTCCCACCAAGAGGCTTTGATAAGTTTCTGGACTCTTTTAGCTGAATGCCACACGTGTGGCTTAACCGGATCATACACGTGCATGGGCTCTTTAGCTCAGTGCCACATTTCTTGCCCCCTGCTTTTGTTCTTCTGGTTTGTACTTTACCCTTAGCAATGGATGGATTCAATGCACTATTCTCTGTTAACCTGTTTGCTACCAAACTAGTCATTGAGTGGTGCTCTATTATGATGCCCCAAGCAATAACGGTCAGGGGGTAATTATTCTCTTCTGAGTCATTCACAGGCATCAGTCCTGTGTCCAAACATCGCTTTTCCAGGGCGCCTCTTCTATTCTTTGCCACAATTTCATGATTTTTTTTTTTTTTTTTTTGCATGATAGCCTTAGTAACCTAGAGCTTTAGTATTAGAACTAACTTAATTAATTGCTTTAACTTTATATCTCTAGCTAAGTTAAATAATATACAAGCGGAAAAACTATTTTTTTTTTGTTTGTATTTTCTCTTATAAATACAACAAATTAAGCTTTTGTCTCTGGTTACAAATGGTGTACAAAGTTACAGTTCTTTTTTTTAGGAAAAAAATGGAAAAAAAATGTAAAAATCAAAATATGAAATGCATTGAAGGTTTATTAACCTACCTTTACTTACCGCTGCATGGAAAAAAAATAATTAATCTGACAAGAGAGAAATAATGACATTCCCACTTTCATTCAGCGTAAGCCTCACAGTCCATACCTCGCGTAGGGGTCGTCCATATTTCTCACAAGCTGAAGATGGCGTGGTTCATGATGCTTGTGATAAAGGCGATGGTAAATTATAACATCAAAACCACTGCCACCAATATTGGCCTGAATACATGAGAATTTTTGAACAAATGTTGCCTTAACTATGAAAAACATTTATTTAATACGACCACTAAGAAAGCAGCAGGTGAATGTTACTAGAAGAGAGGCCATCCCCACTTCCGAAAAGTCATTCCCTTTGCATTTAATATACGCTTCATTCTTCTTTAATGGATTAAGTTAGTAGGCCTGAGTTGGTCTCTGCTGCATCGTTCTCATTATTTCTAATGTTCCCTCCTTCCTATTTTCCTCCAAGCAGAGAGTATAAAACTTCGTCGATCAGGTACCACTTTTTTTTTTTTTCTGTTGCCATGATTTGAAGCAAGCTTGAGACTTTATTTTCTATGCTTCTCTCCGCATCAAGTCAAGAAATCTTCCACTTAGGCAAATAAACAAAGAAATCACACAGGTGGAGCGTATGGACGTAGCTAGATCTAGCTTAGATTTGGTCCCCACGGCGTGCATTGACCTAAAAAAGTAGAACTAAAGAAGTGAAAAACAAAAAGAAAACACCCCACATGATGGTGTACCACTAACGCCATGTAAACCAAAAAAAAGCCCCTCCTTCTAAATAACTATGCATGTAATATGGCTTCCAAACACTCCTGAGACACCACTGCTACTAACTCCCATCTCACCTTCTGAAACACACAACATAGAAACCTCCTAAGTAATTAACTACACATTGCTTTCAAGTTCGAGACACTGTAAATTTGCCTATACCTCACTTTAAAGAAGTTTATATATTTTTTTACTGTGGTAACAGTATATGATTATTATGTTCATCCTAAATCCAGAGAGAGAAGTTACTGCTTAACTGGGCCTACTATGGAGTCCGACATGCTCCAAAACTCTGGCAAAAGCCTGCAAAATTTTGGTACCAAAAACGCTTTTTGTTCCTGAGAGCATTGATCTGTTGCTGTCCCTTCGCTGTCTCCTAACCAACCCAAAGAGACCTTCGGAACCTTCTCCAGGCCTGCTACCGCTGTAGTCTAAGCTATCGCTTTGCGCTCTCCTTCCTTTTTCTTTTCGTCTCCGATGCGTCACATCGTCGCCCGTGTCGTGTCGGCCGATCCGAACCCGATATCGCTCGGCGGCTTCTCGGCGGTCATGGCCTCCGACCAAAGCCACAGTCGTGACGCCTCCTCGCCGTTCGCTGCAGACTTCGACGGCGTCGCCTCGTTGCAGTCCGCGAAGTACCTCCCCGTCACCCCCGCCGCCCCCGGATGCGTCGCAACGTAGCACGTCGTCGCCGCCGCCTGCGATGAGATACTAATTTGTTCAATTTCTTTTTTTTTTTTTTCTTTCGATTTCTCTATAAAACGATTTAAAAATAGTAATAATAATTGGAGAGGCCTTCTGAGTTTAACCTGAGGGATGGTTTTGAGAAGCTTGGAAGCCAGGAAGAACACCAGATCTGCCATGGCATAAAGGAATAAAACGTTAGTTTTGGATTTGATTTTTTTGGATTTTTTTTTGGTCGCCGTGCTTACCGGTAACGAAGCCGTCGCGGTCGCGGGTTAGCCGGGTTCTGACGATCCCAGGATGGACGGCGTTCGCCGTCACGTTAGCTTCCATTTTCTTTTCTTACGAAGAAATTAATATCAAATATGTAAATAAATAAAATAAAATAATAGAGTAGAGTATAAAAAAGAGAAAGCGAGGGAGAGAATGTTAGGAATTGTAGGTTTATAGCCAACCTTTAATCGCTCGGCGAGTTCTTCGGTGTGGAGGACGTTAGCGAGCTTGGACAGAGCATATGCCCTCGTTGCATTGTACGGACTATAAATTTTTATTTTATTTTCTTGGTCAGTGAAATATATATATATATATATATATATATTGGTAGAATGTTATTATTTTTTATTTTGTTAGCAGTAGAGGCTTACATCTTCTTGCGGGTGACCAGGTCGAGATAACGAAGGCCGTCACCGGAGGAGAACCAGCTGTGGATGGTGGAGGACACGTTCACGATCCGGCCTTCAATTCCCGTCACCCTCGCGGTCTCCACCATCTTCTCCATCAGTAGCTTGGTCAACAAAAAATGCCCTGAAAAAAAAAAAAAAAAAAAAAATCCAAACAAGACAAATAATTAATTTCCTAAATAAATGAAAAAAATAAAACAAGAAGTGAAAGAGAGGAGGCGGCTGTCCACCTAAATAGTTGGTTGCGAAGGTCATCTCGATCCCGTCCTCAGTGACCGCAAACTCGTAGGAGAACTTCCCCGCGTTATTTCTGTAAAGAATCCAAGAAGAAAAATATATATGTTCTCTTTTTTGATATATAAAATAAAGGGAGTAGGAGGCCATGAGGGTGGGTGTTGATACATGAGGAGGTTAAGGGGGAGTTGGAGGGAGAGGAAGCGGGAGACGAAGCATCGAACGGAGGATAGCGAGCTGAGGTCGAGGGGAAAGATGATGATCTCTGCGTCGGGGAACTCCGTGACGATCCGAGCCTTGGTCTCCTCCGCCGCCTTGAGGCTCCTCGCCGGCAGCACCACCCTCGCCCCGCGCTTTGCCAGCACCCTCGCCGTCTCTGCCCCGATCCCCGACGTCGCTCCTTGAGACCAAATCCGACAAGTTCGACAAAGATACCAAGAGCTCGAGACCGTAGAATAGAAGATATAATAACCATACAAGTATCGAGATCTCTACCGGTGATGATGGCAGTAATGGAGCGGAGGTCAGGGCAAGCTTGTGTGACGTCGTCGGCCGTCGACTTGGAGCCGTAGCCACTTGATCCGGCCGAGCCCATCAAGTACTTCACCGTTCCTAGCATTGGCTCCTTTCTTATCCTTAAAGCAATGCCCTTTTGTGCGCCACCCTATAAATAAGAAGGATGAGATATATATATATATATATATATATATATATATATAAGATGATGGAAGGAGGAAATATTTAAGATAGAACGAGGAAGCTCTGTATCAAGAACAGATGACGTTAGCCTTCCACCAAGAGAATATAAATCTAAAAAAAAAAAGTAATGGAATGGAGGCGAGAGTGGAAAAGGAGGGGGATTATTTAATAATATCGAGCGCCCCATGTTCTACACGCGGCGAACAAGGGCGGGGAATACCTAAGGCGAGGGGGGTACCTATTGATAATAACCGGCGATCCAGCGATAAGGGTTGACTAGCAATCGGCGAATTGACGTCGGGCATATCTCGCGAGGAACACCATTGATCTGGACTCGACAAGCCCACCGAAAGCGGTGTTACCTCGACGTAGCCCGCGGCTCGGAGTCAATCGGCTAGGCCCCAGATGAAATGATTCAATCCCCTCGCCACGTGTAATTATGTTATTAGTTGAAATATGTGATGGAACTTGCTTTGCGAAGGAGCCCTCGAGTGGAATGAGGATAGCCGTCCGATCATGACGGGGTGCTGGGAGATGGAGAAGGTCCACCGGAGTAATTGGTACACCCGATCGGGAAGCAGCGTAGGGTCCTGTAACTCGCGCGTGGGCCCGCCATCTTGGGATATGCGGGACAGCAGCGAGTTACGGGATCCCTCTGTGGTCGGCCCCAGGCCGCCGTGTCGTCTCACGCGCGCCGGCGATGGCAATGATCAAATCGGATCGCATTATGCAGGATAAATTTATTCCATACCATTCCAGAGGATAACTTTATTCTGTGCTATTCCCAAGCGTTATCCAACCCCTGTTTGCCACTCCAACGGTATCCTCGCCACCAAGGCTGTCTTGTACGGGGAATAAATAAAAGGGAGGGTACGATGACACCTACCATCTTATACGGATAAAGGTGTTCATTTATGAAAGCTTATTGACTTCTTGTTTTAAATCACCGCGGAATGCATTGCGTTGCCTTGGATAAATTAGGATTTGATGATATTGGTCACGTGGAGTGTAGAGAGAGTGGAGAACAGTTCTTTGTTTAAGCTTCTCCATTGGTACAGTCCCGGCCAAATCATGAATTTTCTTTGTTCTGCATTAATATTTGCACCCATGATCTCTATATTCTTGTTGATGACCCTGATATCTAAAGTCATGTCCATTTGATGAGGGGTTCCCAACATGATGTGTTTTCTTCATGAACACTGCAAGTGCGTGCCTTCGCAAATAACATAAGTCTTTAGAATTTGTCTCAGTCATTGTTATTTTAGCTTTTCAAGTGCAGTGATGCAGCATTTCCATTGAAACTCAACTACTGCTGCAATGCTTATGTAGAAATCATGGATGTGGGATGGTGGCAACCACATTCTTGTCGACAAGGAGAACTTATATGCAGGCATTCATGAAGTTTATTATGAAATCTCTTCTATTGAGGCTAGGTTTCTTTCTTTTTTTTTTATTTTTTATTTTTTTCTTATGCAGAGCCATGTCTTTATGCTGTGAGGTGCAAAGAAACCCATGTCAAACAAGTCTAATCTTTTTTTCTCTCAAAATTCCACCTCAGAGTCCAGAAAGATAAAAGGGATGAATAACAATACCACCCACCAAATGTTTATAGGTATACTTCAACATATTTATTCAATGTTAAACGAAATAAGAAAGCCTTGTTATGGCTGGACTTCTATCTAAAAGCTAGAAACTTTATATCAGTCATTTGTATTACACGTGCAAGAGTCCAGTTCTTTTGAAGACAGTCATCTTCTCAGAGTCCCAATGCAGTGAAAAGAAAAAGTTATTCATCTTCTCCCACCTCCGGGTTGAGAAATGGGAAAGAGAAAGCCCAATCACCCAGTCTCAGTGGTCTGTTAAGTAGACTGCTATATTTTTAATGCATATTTTTCAACTTATCTCTTGTGCCTCGTGATAGAGCCAAACAAAGAAAACCGCACTCCTGTAAAGGACAGAGCGTGCATTGAAAACTCTTTTCAGGATTGAATACCTCTCTCTCTCTCTCTCTCTCTTTCTCTCTTTGTACCTATACTTTGCACCTATAGGATCTCTAAAAAGTGAAAGTAAATATGCCAAAGTGGTCTACACAGTAAAAAATTCTTAAATTAGGCAATCTAATTATAAGCACAACTATTTATTCTTTATATCCTGTGCATCACTAAAATTTACAAATAATTTGATATAATTGCAAAGTGCATTCACTCACCTAAAGATTGCATGAACTTTGTCCTATTCTAGACAATGTTATAATTATTAAATTTGGCAGCACTAACTTTGTCCTATTCTAGACATGTCCCTACTTTCAATTAAAATTTTTACTGATTTTTAAGACTTATTGGATTAAGAGGCCCCTTTAAGCATCTACTGACCCTGCAATGCTAAATTATAATTCATAAAAAGATGTAGATAAGAATGTATCATTTTCGAATTGACATCCTTTGATTTGCATGCAAGATATATAAACAAGTTTGCCAAATCATCCCTGTTTTCATCTATTGGTTTCACTTGCATCAAAATAAATCTTCTTGTACAATTTAAAGGATGCAAACAATGAGATATATGCTATCTACATGCATATATCTCATTGCCATCAATTCAACATGTGTTGCCTCGAATCTCCAAAATATGTTCATCATCATAATCCATTGAATTTATTACCAATCACTTGCCTTAATAATACTAAACATGCATGAGTAATTGAAACTAATATATGTCCAAATAGTAAAAATTTGAAGAAAAGAACGTCCTAAATTTTTGGTGCTCAGCCAAAATATTTTCGCCTTGGTTTTGAGAAATAGCAATACTTGTTATATTCGCCTAAATAATTTTCTCACTAATAGGTAGAATTCATATGTCATGAGGCATAGTAGTTGGTAAAAGCTATGGCATTTAGACTTGACATATAGTGGATAATTTACTTTCTTCATGAGATTAATTTTAACATTGTACTTTTAAAATTTATAAAAATCATATGCCAAACTTGAATGATTTGTTGACTCAATAAACCAGTATTGCAATAAATGATTTGTGGATTTGGCTCTTTTGGAAGAAGAGTTTGTGGTGTTGGTCTTTTTCTTCTTCTTCTTCTTTTTTGCTTTTTTTTCAACTAAGAAAGAAGGTTTCCTATAGTTTTTAACAAAGTGGAGATGCAACTCCCTTAGATGCACCCTATTTAGAGGCCCCTCATTTTCTTGTCCATAGCATGCAAGTTCTTTCAACAAGGGCTCTAAGAGAATCTCTCATTAACCTAATTTGATATCACAGATATATTGCCATTTGTTCTCATACTCATCAAACAAATTAAAATAAGCTAAACACTTTGTGCTCAGCCAACTCTATTTGACCATCCTACACAAAGCTTCCAAAAAGACTAAACCTTAGGTGGCATTCTTTATTTTTTCCTCCCATTCAATGCACATTGTCACATCTCACAGACCTCTCACCCATTAAATACCGAAAGCTTAAAGTTTCGTTAAAGTAGCACCTAGTGGCACCCTTGTTCAATGATAGCTTGTCTTGTTTTCTTGTCCTGCACAAAAATTAGATGAGACTAATCATTCATCACTCCTTGATGATATAAAATAATCAACCAACTAAAAAACAAACTTATGTATGAATTTAGCGTTTTGTATAATTGTCATCTCCTCCTATCGTCACCTTTTTTTCTTCAACAACATATATTATTAATTGTGTACTTTGGAACCTTTTGTGCCCATGGGATGGGGAGTTCCTCTGTGCTTCCCAAGATTCCAACTTTTTAACAAAAATAGATTTCTATAATGGACATCTCTTTCATTTAAAAATCTATCTCTACCTTACTTCCCACTAAAGCTAGTGAAAAAGAGTATTAGGTTGATGATATAGTAATGTTATTCATTACCAAGTGCAAGGTCCAATTGGATATTTTGCATGAGGGATTAGTTGTTATAGTTTAGTGGGCTTGATTGATTGCCTAGTGGGCAAGGAAATGGACCTAACACAGGTTCTAATTAGGTTAAATCCCTAACATTTTGGAAAGCTAGTAGAGTTAATGAAAGTAATTTATCCATAACCAATTTCAAAATCCACTCCTCCAATCGATTATTTTCTATATCAACTATAGGAGAAACACTGAGTGACCAAATTTTATATGGAATCATTGTGATTGTCATGAACCTAGATCAAAGTAGAGAAGGGGGTCCATTCTATGCTATCCAAGCTAATTACATATCACTCGAGAAGCATCAACTAATTAATAAGTTCATTTTAGATTGGAATGTTGTTCTCATTACTTTGATTAGAGCCTAAAATGAGCAAATTATAGTAGTTTGGTGCCAACAAGTAGAACATTGCTTCATCAACCACTTAAGCAAGATATTAGACCATTGCTGCAGTAATGAGATCTTCATATTTACAACCTATATAGCTTAGTTTTGTTGACAATGGCCCATATTAGATTTGGTAGGAGATTGTGCTTGAATCCAAGCCTAGCCTAACCAAAGGTGATCGGAAGTTGCGTGTAGATATGCTAATATCTACTTATGATATTTATCTCTACCTATGTGGCTGTACTAAGTTGCACATGGTTACGGGTCCACCCAAGAATCAAATTATATATTATCATTAAGATTTGATATAAATATCCATATATGGCTTGGATCAAATGTGTTTGACATAAATTATTGATTTCTTTATTGCTTAGGCTAGCCAAAATTCATTAGTTCAAATCCCCATACATGATTCAAACCAAAATTTAATTTTGAATTTTTTTTAATCTTATCTCTTGATATCGTCTTAGCTTTCCTTAGCAAATTAGAGACTAAAATTAGTTAAAATTTGAATTAGTTCAAATCCCTAGGCATGTTTCTACCAAAATTTAATTTTGAATTCTTTATCTTATATCTTAATATTGTCTTAACCTTTTTTTAAAAAAATAGAAACTAAAAATAGTTGAAGTATTTAAAAAGCTACCTCAATCTAATAATATCTAGACTCGAGTTTGAATGATTAAAAAACTCATTTACTCAACTAATTTTTTTGTTGTAGCACTTAATTGATTAAAAATTTAAACAAAAAAGAGCACAATCCGGTGAGGTTCTATCATATATGTTTGTTCTTGTTTCATTCTATATTACAAAAAAAAAAAGGCTTATCCTAACCTAGCCCTCTTTCTCTCTCTTCATCCTCTCCTATCCCACCTTCCCCTTCTCCCTAGTGTGCACCTCTACTTGATGTGCAATTTTTGTGTAAATATTTGAAAATTGCATGTGGCTCAACCAAAATTTAAATGTGAATTCTTTATTTTATCTCTTAATATTATTTTAACTTTTCTTAAATTAGAAACTAAAAATTGACGAAGTCTTTAAAAAGCTACCTTAATGGAATATCTAGGCTTAGAGTTTTAAATTAGTTTGGATGATTAAAAATACCATTCATTCAACTAATTCTTTGTTGTAGCACGCAATTGATTAAAGATTTAAACAAAAAAAATAAAAGCACAACTTGGTTGTTCTTTTGTCTGTGTATTATCTAATGCTACTTTAACGAAAAGAAAACTTATCCAACTGGACCTTTTATCTTTCTCTCTTCCCTCTTCTACATTCCACCCCCATCTCCTTAATGTATATCGATACTTAATATGCAATTTTCATGTAAATATATATTTTAGAAAACTTATTTTTATTTATTTCTATATTTTTATATATTTAACTTATTTTTACTTTTTGGCTTGTAATAATTCAAGAACTTATTATTTATATCCTTATTTTGTTTATTATTTTTATTGAAATGTGCACTAGATGTGCTCTTATTTTTTTATTAATTCATTTTTATTTTGAATTTATTTGTATTTTATATTTACTTCTATTAAATATAATTAATTATTTTTAATCATTTTTATTTTTATTAGTTCCTTTCAAATTGGTAGTAGATTTCCTTAAGAATTAAAATATATGAGTGCTGGCAAATATGGATAAAGTTATGCATTTCTCTTTTTTGCCCAAAAGAAAAACAATAGAGTTTTTATGAAAAATAATTAGTAAAATATGAAATACTATAACATATTCTGAAAGAGTATATTTTATATATAGAGTCAATAAGATTTGAATATGTATAATAAAAATTAAGCTACGATGGTATGGTTGTTAGTCAAGTAAAAAGTTAGAGCAAATGAAATATATGCTAGTTTCAATCCAAAAAATTACTTAAGCTTAGATTTTTGGACCATTCTAGTTGTTCCATATATAAATAGAACATTTCATTATAGTAAGAGAGTCGAAGATCAAGTAGCGAGTTATTTATACAAACCACTCTTCTTATGGTTTGATCCAATCTCTTTGGTAAGTAAATAAGTAAGATCTATACATATAAGAGACATATGCAAATACATAGTGCATGATGCCCATTCTTTATTTTATTTGGTTTGATTCAAATCCTTTTTCGAAGGAAAAGATTGGCCCAAGTTTAATTGCAATCGATTAGAAGAACAAATTCTTATGGATCCAACGAACAAAGTAAATAACACCAAGATAGGTTGAGGAAATAGAATAGTATTGTCCAATTCATGAGGATAGATAAAAGTATATTTATTTCCAAAGTAAGTACTAAAGTATCACATCCTATCATTATAAATAATTTTACATGTATCTCTTGAAAAAAAAATGGACCATATTATTTATTATTGATATAAGTAAATTTTTGTTGACTAATTTGGTCTTTCTTTTCCCCATAGAGATATTGAACAGAATAGAGATATTGAATAGAATGAGTTCTTTTAGGCTATTGTGACTTTTTATAATAATGGGCAAATACCCATCAAAGGTAAGTAAAATACCTAAAACTTATAAAATATAGTTATTCCGATTGTAAAACAAGACATTATCGCACCATGGTGCTTACTTGAAATAATAATATTTAATTTATGTTGAATCATCAAGAATCTAGGATTCAATATAGTTTAGGAAACATTAGAATCAATAAAAAAAAGACTCATTTAAATTCATATTTGATTCTTCAACAAATTCAATAAAATAATCCTTAGTACCATTCTAGGTTTAGTTTTAACAATCAACTTTCACATACTATAAACTAAATTCCCTCGACATAGTGAGAATTTCAATAGTTTTGCTCTCACTTGAGATATAGAATGGAACAATATTACCATTTTTATTTAAAAAGATACGAAAGTGGATGATTGACTCATTCCATACTAGAAATAATTGCAAAAAATCCTTTGATAATATGGATTCCTATTTTTCTTGAAAGAGATACCATAAAAGTTTGTTAATATCTTCTTTTAATAAAGCAAATCAACTTCTATTCCTGAATGATCCATATCATTTCTCCCTTTTCAATCAACTCTCTCTATTTTTAGCTTTTCCCTTTTCAAACATGCATCTTAATGCTAAGTAATGCCATTAATTGAGCTTATAGAATAAATTCTAATAGGAAGTCACTATTGACTCTCAATATTATTGTTGCATATTATGACTACAATCTTTAGGAATATATGATAATTTCTTGCTCATATTGTCATATGAGATTTGATGGTCATGCTGTTGGTATGCCCCAAAAATATTGGCAATATATGATACACTTATTAAAACACAAAATGATTCACCTCTTTGTTGAACCACATTTCTTGGCTACACAATAAAGTCATTTCCATTCTCAAAATGAAATGTCATACTTGGATACTCCTTAAACCCTTTAGTCACTTTATAGCATACATCATAAGTACGGTCATTTGCTTTGAATAGTTTTAACTTATCAAAGTAATACATGAATGCATTCGTGACTCATTTATATATATCACCGTGTAAGAATAAAGAAACTGTCGTTCCCGAGTCGATAACAAATCCTCCTTTAAAGAGATATCCTTCTTGTCGCGGTCGAAACATGCTTGGCTCAAACCCAAGGCATCGATCACTAACGCTTATGTCCACCAAGGGAAGGTAGTAGTGCCCATTTTCTTGGATTGCCAAAAAAAGGATTGACTTCGCATTACGATTTGAAGTTTGGCATCATGACCAAGCTTTAAATGATTTAGAGGTGCTGTAGGGTTAGAGAGTGATGGGAGACTATGAGAATTGATTGCCTCCAAGTTCTAATTGCTTTTGGCTTAATAGTGTTAGCGGCTCCATGTTGAGACCAAGAATCCCTATAATGTTTGGAAATTGCTCATAGCCAAAAGTGTTGTTGTTACAACCTAAGACAACATCATGGAGATGCTCTATCCTAGGGCCATTAGAATCAAAGTTTAAGGTCTCAAAGGCAAGAACACCCCTTGTTGTTTGAAGTAGAGAATAGAGCATAGTATAGTGGCATTGTTTCTGCTCACATTTCTACCACTGTTGTTTTAGGTCACATAGGCTATGGTCACAAGGTATTGGGACAAAGGTTGTTGAGTCTCGTCGTGGATCAAATATTTTCTCTCTTGGGCTCCAACATTGGACACATGGCTCGCATTGAAGCCATGTGAGGCTTCTTCCTGTGTCCATGACCATGAGATATTTTTTCAAATTTTGCCAGTGTGAAGGAGTACCTACGGAGAGTTACACTAAATAAAAATTTGCTGTAGGCTTAAGCTGTAATCGAAATTGCTCTATATCTAATTTTGAGAGCATGGTCTCATAGAACTAGGCACGAGCAACTGTATAGTTATATAAGCTTTGCAATCTTTCACCACTTGTAAGATTTTCAGGATATAGGGGAGAGCAGATAGAGTCTCTATGTATCAACTTAAGATGTAGAAACTTCACAGTTAAAGAAGATAATACAAGTGTAAAACATAGGAGGAAGAAAAAATGCCAGAACATCACCATTTTGGTTCTCCCTCTTTTCATTTAACTTCTTCAAACTACAAATTGGTGATAAAAGTATTGTAGGAGCTTACAATTTATACAAAATATTCTATTAATGGACTATTTATTAAGTGTAAATGAGGTGATATGAAATAGATTTTTGCATATATCTTTTGATTCACTTAAAAATTACTAAAAATCCTCTTATGGCACTTATAGAAGCACTTCTTTCTGTATTATTAAATTTAGTAAAAAAATATGGGCATAAGTTAATGCACGCAGTTCCTTGGTCCTATATCAGGGGTGCAAATTTAGAATATCATGCAACTTTTAAAATCCACCAAAGCTTCTAAATGAAAGTATTGGCATGTGCATATGTTTTGCTTGAATATTAATTCCAGCTCGTGCGATAGGCAAGGTTTATTTATTTTTATCTTTTTCCTTGACTATTTTATAATGCGATATAACAACACAATATATTATAATAATGAGCCTTCATTTTAGATATATTCCTGCCAGGTGGACTCTAATATTAACAATGCTAGCATTAATGTGCTCAGTCTGCATTTATTATGTAAACATTAATACTAATAATGCGCTGGAATAAGATTAGAGTTTATATCTTAATGTACATTAAAAATTTGATCATTGAAGCATTCTATTTATTATAATTTATTACATTGCTATATTGTATTGTAAGAATAATTAAAAAAGAAGCAAAAAATTATGCCTATAATTCATTTATATAGTGGATAAAAAAGTCTATACAAGTGCCTTCATGTAGCAACTCTTGTCATTAATGACATCAGCATTATTGCTCGGCTATCATTAAAATTCATTAGTTATTGTTTACAAAATTTGATTATTAAAAGCTTCTATTTATTATAATTTATCATATTATTATATTATATTTTAAAAATAGTTGAAAAAATGAGAAAGAAATTATATCATATACATCATGTTGGGTCAACATTAGCGATGCTGATATCAATGTCATGAGTTTCTATATGGAGGACAAAGGATCCATTATTAATACAGTCCATATCTCCATCAACCCCTCCTCTCTCCATGTCATTGGTTGCTTCCAAGAAGATGAGAAGGAAATAGGGCAGTCCATATTAGCATGCCATCGAAATACCTTGTTGAGGGCCCCATGTCACTGAAGTTTTGCCTGATCTGCTCCTTTGATGGATTTAATATTAGAGAGAAGTGTTTCTAGAAATTTCTAAAAGAGATTTTAGTAATTTTCAAGTGTATCATCTCATTTACTCTTAATAGATATACTATCAAATGCACATTTTGTATATAACCTATAAGCTTATGCAATATTATCGCCAAACTATATTCTAGACAAATTAAAGAGAAATTAAAAGAAAAGAGACAAAACCAACATGGTCAAGGTTTTGTATATCCTCCTCTTTTCATGTCTTACACTTTCATCATTTCTTTTTATTGTGCTATCTCTACATCTTAAGTTGATATATAAGGACTCTATCTACTCTTTTTTTTATTTTAAAAGTCTTACAAGTAGTGAAAGGTTTCAACACTTATACATTTATTTATATAGTTATGCCCAGTTCTATAAGACCATGCTCTCACAATCCAATTATGATAGAGAGCAAACTCAATCATCGGATAAATATTCATCTATCTAGTGAAACTCTCTGTTGGCATCCCTTGACCTCGGCAAAAGTTGAAGAAGTACCTCTTAATTATAGATACATCAAAGAATATTATGTGGCTCCAATTGAGCCATGCGCCAAATGTTAGAGCCCGAGTGACCAAATATTTGATTCGCAATAAGACTCAATGACCTTTGACCCGATACCATGCAACCATCCCTTATGTGACCTAAAAAATTCGAAGTGGGAGTACAAGCAGAACCAATGCTACTATACAAATAGATATGCGTAACCTTCAATAACAAAAAGTATTCTTACTTTTGAGACCTTAAGCTTTGATTCTGATAGCCCTAAGATGGAGAGTGTCCATAAATTTATCTTAGGATGTAGCCATGAAACCATAAGCTATGAGAAATGAGCAAATATTATAGGGATTTTCAGCCTTAACATGAAGCTATTATCGCTATTAAGCTAGCTACAATTTGAACTTGGAGGCAATCGGTTCATGTATTGGCTCCCATCACTCTCTAACAATGAGGCACCTCCAAGCTGTTCAAGGTTCGACCATGATATTAAACTTCAATATCCTAATGTGAAATCTATTCCTTCTGTTTTAGTCTCAAAATTGTCATACTATTACTTTCCCTTGGTAGACATAAGCATTGGCGGCGGCCACCTTAAGCTCAAGTCAAGCAAGTTATGATGACCATGAGGAGGATTTTTTATTGATTCAGGTTTGGCGATTTCCAAGTTCATAGATGATGGCACATATGACTGAATTAAGGAGGCATTTGAGAATCATTTTGATCAATTCAAGCTCATCAAAGACTGGCACCCTCCTTTTGAGCTGCACTATCAAAGTAATAGGGGGTTCAAGGATTATCCAAATATGAAGTTTCATTTTGAGAATGGAAATAAGTTTGTTGTGCAGTTGAGATATGTAGTTCAACATCAAGATGAATCATTCTGTGTTATAATTATATGCATAACAATTGCTAAAAATGTTTTAGGGGCATACCAACAACTTGACTATTGAATTTCATTCGATAACATGAATAAGAAACTATCTCATGTTCTAATAGATTGTAGTCATGATATGTAGCAAGAGATTTGATTAAGAGTTAAAAGTATTTTCCTTCCAGAATTTATTGCATGGACTCAATAAATGATATTATTTATTATTATTAAAGACATGTTTGATTCATATTCCAAAAGAGAAAGTTAAAAATAGAGAAAGAAAACTAAATAAAAATTATTATAATTGTACATAAAAAATAATATATTAATAATAAAAGCACAGTATATAAAGTAAAATTGAGTATAGAACCTTTTTCGCAACCGTCATAAGCGAGTAATTTTTACTGAACTTATTTTTTATTAGACATAAAATAGGATATCAAATAACCTCTTTGTTAGACTAATTAACAAAGCGATAGTCCATCCATAGAACGTTCTTATCTCCCTTCTCACCCCTTCTACGGAAACCCTATGAATTTTTAGTATTAGGATGATGGTCAATTCTCTCATCTCTACTACCTTTCATCCACTCAACAAAATTGGTTTCAGTTTAGTCTCTCTCTCACCTTAGAATATTTTCCAGTCATACTAGCATATATTGTCAAGAGAGACATGGCATCTACTAACATAGAAACCAATTTTGTTCTCAACATATATGAAAGGTGGTAGAGATGAGAAAATTGACTATTAAGTCATCTTTTAGTACTATTCATGGATGAAGTATCACTGAAGCTATCAAGGATACAATAAACGATAGGAGAAGATAAGAAAAGCCACATACACCAAAGCCTCACAATTTTTCTTTCTTTTTATTTATTTTCTGGTTATGTTGGTGAAGATCGCAAAGGTATTTAGCAAGGTGCTATTGCCAGGCTGCCCGAGTTAAACGTTAGTCATCCTTGGTTACCCCTATAGTCACTTATTGTGCGATTTTGCAACCAACATGGCCTTAGATGATGGTTGTAATGCTGATGAAGTTCACTGTCAAGGTCATCAGCCATCCCTTAGAAGCTATTACAATTGTAATGGCATTTATATTGCATGACTTAAATAAATAAACGTTTTAACAGCGTTAACAGTCATTGCCTGATATAATCACTGGTCTAGGATATGCCAATTAATATTTTTATTTCGTTACCTTGTAGAATATAGCTTTACTATTATAGTTAATCTTGAATACGCTCTAAGTATTTGATAAATGTGACATCATAACATAAATAACATCATATATTAAGAAAAGATTCACTTTAAACACCAATCACTTATAACTATTATTAATGGCACGTAGTGGCTGCGGTGCATTGTCATTATATGCTGTTGTCAAGCAATGGTATCCAATTATATGAACTTCTTTAGTGATCAGAAAAGCTTCTAGTAGAAGTACTGTCTACTTTTCTTTTTAACATGTTTCTATTGGAACACGGAGTTATCCATTTATATGAATGACCACCTTTTTCTGTTACCAATACAAAAGTTCACAATAATGGATTGAAATTTATACATTCCAATAATACCCACAAACTAAAGTGCTGTTGTTTCTGAACAAAATAGGGGCTTTTAATGCATGTTACTTTGGGACTCTTATTTTAAATTATGTTAAAATTATTTTTAATTAGGATAATGGTTGATATCTTAGTTTTAGTAAGTTTAGAATTTATCTTTGAGTATAATTTGATTCGAGCCCAAATCACCCTACAGATAAGTAATTTATGGCTTGCCATTGATGCGAAATGATGATCTGACAAGAGGTGATTGGTGAGAAGCATGAACCTTGAAGATATTTAATCGAAGATTCTTATAGAGTTGATATCAAATTAATAGTTATATTCCCCATGCAAATTTGTGCGCACCAAATTTGCTATTAGGCCCCCAAAACCCCTTGGTCCTCTATTAGATTCTTCTTGTCAGAATCTATTACTCCTCTAATCTTGCGCCAGAGCTTAAAAATTCTCTGATCTTATTCCAACTTCTAGCATCAAAGTTTAAAACCTCTTTAATCTTGCATCACATTTAGTAATAGAGCTCAAAAACCCTCTGATCTTATACTAAATTTTGATATCAAAGGCCAAAACCCCTCCTACGTTGTACCAATGTCCATGAAGATCAGCATGGATTGAGACATGCAATGCGCCTTCTTAGCACATAGCAAGGTTGTGCATCAGAGCTTGGCAAATGCAGTGTCAATGCATACCTCTGCTTGCCAAAAATATCACCGGCACAGGATACTTTAGTCCTTAATATTATCCATTACGGATAAAGATTACATAGGCAAATTCATGTATTTTGGCCAAATATAATTATCTTTGCTCCTTTCCCCAATTTTTCTTCATCCTCTCTATGTAGTGACTGCTAATACACCCTCTAATTTTTCATAACATGCTCTCTCTTTGCTTCTCACATAGGGTATCTGTCTAAAATGCAAGTAGTGATTCTATGAATCAATTCTCTATGTATATCACCATATCTTGCACCTATGACTAACCACCCAAGCATTGCATGCAAATGAATGTGCAGAATGGCAGTCAAGTTAATGGCTGTCGAACAGTTTGCCACTGCATTTGATCTGACCTGGGTTTTAAATAAAGAATATAAAAATTAAGTAATGTATAGCAAGCAATTAGGGTTGTTTCAAAGGATTCTGCAGAAAATTTCACCTCATTGAATTTGAAGAAAAGGACTGATGCTTTTCTTTCCAAGAAAGGCTTCTGAAATTTTTGAATGTGTATCAACTTGTATTATGTGTTCATCCATTACCCATATGCATGCATCAACTAAGATAAATGCGTGCATTTATTTGAGGCTAGAGCAGAGCATTTTGCCCAAAGAGACAAATATAACCCTTTTCAGCACTTATGAAAATAAAATGGACTTTTTTGGCAAACTTTCATTGCTTAAATACGTCAGGCATCTAAAATCAAATTAAACAACAAAATCGTGCAAGTTACATAAGAAATTTCAATTCAGATAGCCTATGGTATGTTGTGGTATATCCAATGTTTAGGACTTCTTATGTAGCACATGTTGCTTCTCCTTTAGTTCTATTTTTCTTACGAACTAATAATAACTTTTTTGAAAGAAACAAATTTGATAACAGGATCTATACAATAATTATTGATAACCTTTGAAATGTCTTACTTTACAAACTATTTCAGATTGATATAAGAGGAATTTCCTTACTGTAGCCGTTTAGGGTCTCTGTTTGCCTGACCCAGATTTAACTTCATTGCCCAGCTAAGAGATTTCTACACTCAAGAAAGCTTTATTAAACAAAATCAAGCGTAACATCAATTTTTTTTCCAAAACAAAAAAAAAAAAAAAAAAGAATTGCAGTAGAACCTGCAAAGCAACTGTACAAGATGGTAACCATAATGGCTTCCTAACAACACTAAGAGAAAATGGCATCAACAAAGGCTTCAGCATCAAATGGTTGAAGATCATCCAACCCTTCACCAACACCCACAAATTTTACAGGGATGCCAAGTTCATCCACAACACTAACCTGTAGTTAGAACCAAAAAAAACATTAAAAAAAAAAAACAGTTACTTCAGCACTATGGAGGACCTAGGTGGGAAATATGCCAAAAAAATTGTTCTGGTCAAAGAAATCACATGATAGGAACATTTCATTAAAAAAAGATACTGAAGCATACCACACAGCCACCACGAGCAGAACCATCTAACTTCGTCAAGATCAATCCAGTAAGTCCTACTACCTGTTGTGAAATTTTAAGAAAGTAATATGGTAAATTGTTTCTCATAAGCACAATCACACACATGATGCTGCCACAAGTATCATTATATGCTTTGCAATTTTGCAAGGAAGACTCGGTCAGTAAAAGAATAAATCTGCAAATATGAATTCTCATGCAGAAATACATGTGGCCACAGAATCCATGGCTGAGCTATGCAAAACCACATAAAATCACCAAGAGTAAAAGACAAAAGTAACTCCAGGACAATCCATGGAATTACAGATGACACAGAAACTATTATATGTTCACAGTGCACAAAAGGTGATCTTTCACGAGCAAGAAATTCAGAAAGGTTCAAGGACACAAAACTAAAAGAGAAGTTTGATCAATTAATAAATAAATGGGCCATAACCAATGGTTGAATGAAATTTTCAAAAAGGCAATGCAAGCTTTAGCTGACCTATAAAGCAGGTGGATATGTTCAAAATCCAAAAGCAGGGAATACATTACATAAGGTTTTCAGTATCCCAAACCCAGAGGTCGTGCTGACATGATCTAAAACTAACCCAATGATGTTGATTTCAAAATGCCAGATGCAGAATCTGGTGAAATTGTACAAACTAGACAAGAAAGTTGAAAATGATCAAGGTCATCAAGTAGAAGCAAACCAAACTAGTCAAGGAACACTGGAACCCATCAGCCATAGGCATGGAACCAAAATGGATTGCTAAGAAAAAAGGATGATACAACCCTAAACATGGTCCCATGCAATAATGATTCTTAAATCAAAAGGAATCAAGCATGCACATTTTATGAGCCATGAAAATCTGAACAGGCCAACTAAGTAGGGATTAAGAAAAAAGCCACAATAATTCTAGATAGGGTTTGCTCCAGCAAGAGAGGGATAAAAAACAATAAAAAAGATATCCTGGTTGTTGGCGATTGAAGATCCATAAATCTGATAGCAAATTATCAGGACAAGGTTCAATGGTTACAATAATGGCTGGAAAGTTGAGTCAGCATTTCCAACTCTACCTGCTTGGAAACATATGGGTTTCCCCCAATGCAGCCAACTCTCAGGTAGCCCAATCCACCCTATTTTACCTAACTCCACTTAGGATCTTGGAATGTCCATGGTTACCCAACCCTAAAACTTCATTTTGATGGCCAGTATTGAATCATGGGCTGGGAGATGGATGGATTCCATCAAGGGTAAGGCAAAAGAATGATGTATGCCTTACTTGAACACTTGTGAATAATGAAACACATCATGTATGTATCTTTCTGTTGGTGTTAGAAGCCTCTATTTATACTTGGGTGTGTAGAAACTTAACTTGTTGGTGTTGTACATGAGATGTTTGAATGATATTGTATGCCTGAAAAAATATAAAGAAATAATTTTTTTTAGTTCAAATATCTGCCACTGATCTAGTGGTAAGGTTTCTTTGTTTACAAATGAGATTAAATAACCATTGGACCCATGTGACAATCCAAACCAAAACATAGTATGCCATGTTTAGCACATGACAAACCTAGCCTGACCTGTATGAGATTGTGGGTGAAAAATTTTCCCACGACTCTGAGTGACCTGTGTGGTCAACTTACAGTTTGGGTCCAGTTCAAAACCTTGAACTGAAAACTAAAGCGGCCTGGCCACTTTAGTTGTCATAGTTATACTGTTTGCAGGCCTAGTTGCATGTCAGATATCCATTTTGGGCACTTAGCTATCATAGTTAAACTGTTGATGTCTTACAAGCAAAAGCATGCAGTCTGAGACAATAGAATACAATTTACTAGGCAATGATAGTTCATGCAGTCTGAGACAATAGAATACAATTTACTAGGCAATGATAGTTCACAAGTAACAAATTTGATAAAGATAATTTACTTCAAAAAAAAAAAAAATCAACATAAAATTCCACGGTTTACAATCACACAGACATATATTGTAAACACATGTGCAAGAATTCTATATTAGACATCCATAGCATGATGTGCTCATGATCTTGTAGGCTAACATGATAATGCAAGTTTACCAAAGTAAAACATAACAAGCATGCATGCAATATGTCATTCATTATTGAATCAGATAGTACATGTATAATTTGTTTGTCCATCTGAAAACATGTTAAAAAGAAAACAAGATTAAATACTAAATTGGACATATGTGTGTATGTATGTATATACAAAAGAAAGCCCATATGATAAGGACTTAAAAATCAGGAGAACAAAAGCAATATATGGAATGAAATTTAAGTGAAAATAAATGTAACAAGAGATAACACAGTGACTGGTTTTTTATCTGGGATCCAATATACAAAATGCTAAAGAAGTAGATATGCACATAAGCCGGAACCAGACTTAGATGAAGTGAAGAGGTGCTATTGTGGTATTATGAGATAGAGGAATGCATAAAAACCTAAAGCAGGAAAAAATATAAAACAACAATAAAGTCTACAGTATTGTACATCTTGTTGACCAATATAATGAGTACAAGAAAACAAGTTGAATGTAGAAATTTAAGAATGTTGAGATGAATATGTGGAAACTATAAAGGATACAATGAAAAATTAGTATATTAAAGGAGCAATAGGAGTTGCACCAATTCAACAAAGTGATGGAGATTAGATTGAAATGGTATAAACATGTAAAATAGCAATCCAAAAGGGCACCAGTAAGGAGCATGATTTTATTTAAATTTTGTTGAAGGATGTAGGAAGAGAGGAGTAAGACCTAAGGTAACATGGAAATTATGAGGAAAAAATTAGAAAAGCTTGAAACAACATCAAAGACAGCCCTAAATATAAATGCTTGGCAAATGAGGACACACGATTCTTAATTGTCAGGATTATTATATAGCATCTAAAAGAGAAAGGATGTAGAAGGTTACTTCATTAAACTCTCTTGCTTGTTGTAGCATATTCAAACCAGTTGTCCCATCTAGAACCTGCAAGATCTCCTGAAAAAAAATGCAAAAGAAGCTTGAGTGATTCATCACATAAAGGTCAGCTAAGAAGTGTTTTAACATACACTAATTAGTTGACAGAGTAATCCATTCATTTGTTTTAGACCAATTGTCATTGAACATGCCGGCCGGCTAGCAGGCAGTGAATTTGGCATCTGTAAAAAACTAAAAGCAAAAACATCTCTTTTATTAAAAGCCAAAGCCTTTAGTGGCTGGACGAACCCCTTGTAGCCATATATTTTTCTGGTAAGACTCTGCTATTGTGGTGCCCGCGCAATTTATTTGGGGGGAAACCCACTGGTTCACAACCATCGATCCTCCTCTTGAATAAAATGTGTATCTCATATACAAAATTTAGTAATAGTGAAGATAGATTTTTAGTCTTAATGCTAAATACCAGATAACTGAGTTATAAAGGAGTATAACTACTTGCAGGATGTACTGATGAAAATAGCTCAAGGGCTACAACAGGGACACAGATCAAAATGCTTACAAAAGAAATATCTGCCATACATGAAATACATCATTTAGATTATTGTTATCCTATCCAAGGTACTGACCATCATACTTTAATAATACATACACATGTAGTAGTTGATTTCTACATATGGCAGTTAATTTCTCTCCATGAATGATGACTTGTATTGTTACATTTCCAACTCCATCTCCCCATGTAACAGATAAACAAATTGCAAAATATATGGTGGTCAATATCAATCCACTGAGTCAATAGTACATGATCTATATGATTACGATGTGAGATATCTTTTACAGTAGTACCCATATTAGTATTAAGCAAAACAAAATATCAGAAACAAAATACAACCATGCAAAATAAATTTTCATGTTTCAGTCTTGCAGCCCTATGTACAGGATGTGCAAAAGATCTCTTACTATCTTAGTCCACATTTAGATCTCTTTCTCATTTGTTCCAAGATAAGTTCAGGACTATGAAAGTCAGTATTTACATGGGATCAGAAGACATTGGCTGTTTAACGCAAGGTTTTAAATCACGTGGGATGGAACTTAGCCAGTTGGATAACCTTTTCAAAAGACCTCACCAACTTAGCCAGTTGGCCTCGTTAAGAGAGAAAAGGTTATTGTCTAGACAATTGAATGACAATTTTAGAGCATATGGGTTGTTATCATACATTGGGAGCACCAGGCATAAGTTTAGCAATAGCTTTCTTGCACAAAACCAACTCTTCCATGAGGCTGTAATTTGTGTGAAGACCTGAGACAATTTTTGGAGAGTCAAAGAGAGGATTAGAAGAAGAAGCAGAAACAGAAGAAGAAGAAGAAGAAGAAGAAGAAGAAGAAATACGGACGTCCAGATGTATCACATAAAACTACATCATACTCTTGCTCCTTCCCTCTTTTTACAGCCTGTGAAAGAACTATCCAAGAAGTGGCTTCAAATGGCAATATATACATATCTTGTCACAGGAACTATTACAGAAGAAAAATAATATACAATATCATGGTGCACCCGTAGGTCATACCTGACTGGGCTTTGACCTTCTCACCCTCAGCCATAACTATCCCTGATCCAGCTCTCTCAGCCCATACCTCCAACTGCTCACTAGCAGCTGCTCTAAAAGTATCACCAGCTGCCATAAGTACCTGAATCAAAATGACACAAAAAAGGAAAAATGTTTAAGTTCCTTGGTAACTGCTCCTCTGTAAGATTCAGGGAACAAATTGAATTCAACTATAGAAGCAAAAAAGCTGAGGAAAAAATTAAAAATCCTCCGTTCAGCTATGAACTTGAGTTGACACGTGAGGTTTTTAACATCACAAGGAGCAAAAACTAAAAACTGCATAAATATGCATGAAGTTTTATTCTGGATGGTTGCATCTCAAGCTAACAGGCTGCAAAAGTTATTATGCATATTTAAAAATCGGGCATACTTTAGAATGCTCTTTCTTCAATGCATTTTGGCAACTTTGCAGTTTTTAGTCCATAACAAACTTCACTAAAGCCACACAAATCTATACACTTTCTTTAAATAACAAGCCCAACCGAACCAGAGTAGAACAAAAGAAAAGTTAAACATAGTTACCATCTTTAGAACCAAGCCCTCACAGCCTTTGTGCAATGGATAAATCTTTCAACAGACATTTTTCAGAATCAAAATACTGTACTTTGAAAGCCTAACTGATTTAAAGCCCAGAATGACTGCATATAAATAGGGCTGTCAGGCAAGTGTGTGGTTCATGAGGAGCTCATTTTTGGCTTAAAATTCAGCTTGATAAGGGCTTGCTCAATTAGCAAGCACGCATGCTTGGAAATTTCCCATTTTGTTCATGTGTGGCTTCAATAAGCTCAAAATAGAAATAAAATGATAAAAATTAATTTTTGCTTTTAGTTATTATAAACATTTTTTTAAAAAAAAAATTGTTTCTGCATCTACTGATATATTGAGAGATATTATCTAATGAAATATGCATCTCAGCTATTCAATCGGGATATACCAGCCGCAAATATATAAAAGAACAGCAAATCTAATGGCCCCACTAAATCCCTTATATGAGCCATCTAAGAAGCACAGACACAGAAACAGGGTACGGATATGACATGATAAGGATAATCCATAGGGCCAACTTTGAAAAACCAAGGTATAATATGGCTAGGATAATAACTGTTTCAAATGTATCTGTAAATTGTATCTATATATAAATTATAAATATATTACATAATAAAATCCGCATCCCAGCTATTCAGTTAGGACATAATAGTTCAAACATATATAAACAGCCCAGTGGTACCTTATACTCTAATAGCCACACTAAATCCCTTATATGAGCCATCTATGAAGCGCAAATGTGAAAATGTAATATGGATATGACATTACAGATATGCCAATATGACCAATTTTGAAAAAGTAGAATAAGGATATAACAATTTCAAATGTATCTACAAATTGTATTTATATATAAACTAATGGAGGCTTCATAATAATGATTAGTATACAAGATCTAAATCAATATTTCCATCAACCAAAACATATCAGATGGTAAGGAAAACAAGTTTGGAAAACCAGCAAGACAAAATTTGAGCACATCCTTTTTACATTCAACAAGATTTAATTAACTAAGATTGCTCACTTAAACACCAGAGAGTGAAAAAAGAGGAAATAGTTAATCATGAATTCACACTTGAAAATTACAATTTCTTCCCTTATTTGCTGATGAAGTCTCAAAACTATAAGAAGTGAAATAAGTAAAAGGAAAGGAAACCTTGAAACTTTGCTACTTCCCTACTATTTCTTACTACAAGAATACAAGTTTTTTCCCTGCAAAAAGCAAGGGTCAAAATTTTTGCTTCTAGAAATAATGCTAAAAAGAAAATCAACTAAACTAGAAGAAAATGGTAAAATGGTCAAACAAGCCCCAAATCTACATAAATTCAAATCTAAGACAAGAAAATTAGCAATAAATTAAATCCCTTCCCACCTAAATCGCATTTGCTAGAATCATATTTTTGCCACACCCCTAAGTAGAAGCAAAAGAACACTACTATGAGTGATGGGTATGACTATTTGGCTAATTGGTCCTTCATTGTAATGGGGATAGGAGGAAACCTGGAAAATTTGTGTGAGAATAAGATTGGAGCTTGGGTTATTAATATGCAATACTCCATGACTTTACCATCTAAGCCAACTGGCATTCTCTATTTGTTTTTATTTATTAAGTAGTTATATACTTATTTTTTAATATTTGCTAACCAACTTGTTGATCCAAAAAGCTTAAACCTTTTTTCTACAATAAAAAAGAGCTATTCATGGCATGATCATAATGACACATTTGCTATTTTGAGCTGCTATATTTTCCTTTTTCATGGCATTTAGGCTCAAACACTTTTAGTTGCTTAGAAGTGTTATAAAGTAAGTAGCATTTTGTTAAAAATGCTACTACCATGTCCATAATTTGTGGCACTATTTTAGTATCACTTAAAAATACCGGAAAATAACACATTGCCCCGCATTTATGATAAATAGTTAGGTTAGTTTGAAGCGCATCTTTGTTTCTCCTATCAATAAACCAAAAATATTCTCTATCTTCCTACGAATTTGGCCAAACATCTCAATTAGTCATCCAACCATATTTTATATTAAAAATATATTAAAATTATAAATTATTTAAATTTATATATTGCATACCATTGTTACATTTTAATTGCAGCATAAATTAAATTTTCTATATTTTAAAAAGCTTGTTAGAAAAAAAAATTACATACATATATAAGAATATGTTGAAGTTATTGATATTTTTAAATATTTTAAATAAAATAATCTTCAAAATATCATAAAGAATAAAATGAAGTTATTCATTTCTCATTTTTATCAAAAGGAAAAGAATTGATTTTTTTATAAAAAATATTAAAATATGAAATATCACAACATATTTCAAATGAGTATATATTTATATATAAAGTGAATAAGCTTTCAAAGATTTAAGTGTGGACATGGAAAATGTCTCAATAGCACTGGCCTGATCTTACATTAGTGACAAATATTAAGCTGAGGATTCCTTGTGAAGACTTAGTATATTATGCTTTTGAGAACTTTGTACAAGTATTCTAAGTGTGAAAATGAATTGAGAGGACCAAAGCTCGCCTTGATACCAAGGCTTTTAAAATTAAAGTTGCACCAGAACTAATACAAATATATTAACTTAAAAGAGAAAAGAGCTATGTATGGTCACCTTGAAATTAAGAAAATAGCTGGAAAGGTCCCATGATACATGCTAATTAATGGACTTGGAAGCTTTGATGTAGTAGATAGTACAGATGAATGTCAATGATAATAATTCATGATAATTAATTTTCTCCCTGTATTAATAGCAGTTCAATCATTTGAAACGCATGCTATTGGTCTTTGCAAGAAAGGTGGCTATCAAAAAGACTCCATCCTACAGTTTAAAGTTAAGGATTGATTGGGAGAAACATCTACCATGAACCACCATCAATTGATTCAAACTTTGGAGGTTAGCATGTTAACTATGAATTGTCCATGTTGCAACAGGAGACACATTGACTGTTGCAACTTAAAGTTCTCATTTACCTGTAACATGATAAAAATGGTTGTAATGCACAAAGCAGTGCCATTTAAATAATCGGATAAATAGTATATGAGTCATCATATATTCAATTAATTTTAATCAGCAAAACAAAGGGAGACGAGCTGGCATCTCCCCTTTTTTTTCAACTTCTATTTTTCAAAAATGAAGAATTCAGATATGGAAATTGAAAATCTTCATCCATTGCTTTGAAGACATATGGCTTAGCCACAAAAAATGAAGAGTGAATCCAAGTTTCTTGGCTTTAATAGTCTAAGAAACTTTAGTAAGTTGAGTTATTCTATGATGATTCATCATGTTAAAAATGGCTGCAGAATCAGTTACCAGGATTCTAGTGTTTTGCGAGTCAATTGATATTTTCATGCCATATAGATCACATTGATCCTTAAATTTCTTAATTTCAGAAGGTTATAGTTCCTTGAGCTTTCATGAATTTTTAGAGGTCTGATTAACTTCACTAACCAAAGACCTTGTTATGCCAGCTGTCTTTTGTATTTAGTAATTAATAAGAAATATGTCTTTATGCAAAAGTTTTAGGCCAATTAAAAAGTAGCAATACTTTGTATGCAAAACTTTGCATGAAGAAAATATTTTCTCATACTTGAATAATGTTAAACATCCATGAGAGTAGCCTTACCTTTACCCCTTCATTCTTTAATCTATGAGCAAGCTTTCCTGTAAAAAATGAAGTGAATCTGGTGAAAACAGCAACCTCATAGTCAATTAGATCATACAAATAAAGGGAGAATCAGCTTACAATAATACCAAGCATTCTATGTTATCATGACCAATGATAAATCTTCTCGGACACGTGCTGAAGTGTCTAAGACATAACTAGTGTTACTTTAGTTGCCAGTTGTCAACAGGTGTCTGACATGGCAACCTTCAAATCCTCAAACACAATGATTTTTTTTTATAAAAACATTAACATATGTGTTCTGGCTTTGATGTTAAAATTGCTCATGGAATGCTTAAACTTTGAATAACATATGAAACATGGATTTCTAGAAGCAGAGTTTTTTTTTTCCCCAAAAAAAAGACACTTGACTAGGATATGCATAAGTGTTTATAATAGACAAGCTATTGCAAAACATTTTATATACAACATGAGGGCTCGTTTGGTTCACGGTAAAAGAGATCGCGGAATTTTGTTTCCCGCAAATTAGAATGTTTGATTTGCGCTTTTAGGGTCCGTACATAGGAACACTTTATTCCCACGTGATTTAAATTCCTGTATTTTATGAGAAATAAAATCCCATCGGTACTATGAGATTTACTTTTCCACCGTAGCGTATTTCCTTTTTCTTTCCAACATACCCTTATTTCCTGTTGTATACCCTTTTTCCCAAATCAGCAGATGAAAGAAGGAAGGAAGAAACGCGAGGTAAGAATTAGTTTAGATCTTTTCTACAGATTGATGGTTGCTGTTGTGTCAATTTGATTTTTTATCCTGATTTTTTTTTTTATTGTTGTATTTTTTTTGAAGCATGTTTCTTTAGAGAGTTGCAGAATTGTGGCATCTTGATTTTTTAACCATTTTTTATAACCTTATATACAAGTTAAAAAAATTAGATGATAAAAAAAATGTTTTAAGAACTAATGGGTACAATTGATATTCTGCGCTACTTTCCTGAGAAAGAAACTGTTCAATCAAACGTGACAGTTTCATTCTTTCTTATAAAAATACCTGTTTCCCATGGTTAATCAAACGTGATAGTTTAAACATTCTATGCCTGGGAATCTAATTTTCAAACATTCTATTCCTGCCTGTAAGTCATTTCCTATGAACCAAACGAGCCCTGAGAGTGAACTATTGGAGAGAATGCAAATCTCTTAGGAGAAAACACTTTCAGAATATTTCACCAAAGAGCAAGCCACCACATTATAATGGCATCATACGAACCTTAAGCACACGTATGAAAAGAATAAGTTATCATGTTTAAAGAACATAGCATTTACATTGTAAACACTAGAAAGTTGCCAACTTACTACACTAGTTAACAACTAAAATATGGTTTATTACCAAAGCATTAATTAAGAAATTATAGCTAACATACAGACTTAAAATCATTAATAGATGTTTGATTTTTTTTAATATTTGTGAGTTTCATAAATTAAACTATCTTATAAAAAATTCTTTAGGTTTTATAGCACCACAATACTTGGTAGTTGTGGTGGTAACAGGGACTCCATCAAACATCTTGAGCTTAAGACATCCGTGTCTTAGTTTCCGAACCAAAAGAGTTTATTGTAAACATTTTGGATAGATTTTTTTTACTCAAATTCAGAAAATATCAGAAAAATCAAATTTTTAAGAATAAAAAGTCAACTCTCCCTCTCAAAAACAAATTCAAAGAATTTCAAAATAGCTATTTAGTAAATATCAAGTTAGGATACTTCCAACTCGGATAAAAATTCTAAAAAATCAATTTAAAATATAATTTGAAATGCTTTGGTCAGCACTTGATCAAACTTACAGGATTTCCAAATTGATACAGGATTGTAGTAATAATGATCCTTACACTAGCCTATACCAACTTGATATACAACTCATCAAAACAATAAAATTAAACTTGTCATAAAATCCTAAAGTTTAAATGTGTTTCTTAAGGTCCAAACAATGATGCGTAACTAGACCGAAGGTTAGGATTTTTCTTAACGAAGGATCTCCAGTCTAGTGACAAGTCATAATTTGGATCCTAGAACTCTAATTAATTTTGTCCAATTAATGTGGAAAACCAGTCCACATAGACTCATATCAGCTAAAATGGTTTGTGAACTAGTGGTAACAAGAAAATTGACTTGACACCAAAGTGGATAATTTAAGACCGTGTGAAATTGGTTCAAGCTAATTCAAGCTATAAGGATGTTTTAAGACTCATTTAAGTTTTGAAGTGCACCATTATACACTCTAATGGCATTTAGAGCAGTTTGCGGTTTACATTTTTCTGTTCCAACATCCAAAGAAGGGGAAGGAGAAAAGAAGGATGGGGGGAAAAGAGAAAGACAAAAAGTGTGTTTCTTAAAGAAAACTGATGCACATGTGTATGTGTGCTTTATTACAACAAGAATTAAGATAGCATTTTATAGATAGAAAATCTGTTTGCATAATTGCAATGATCACAAAGTGATATGGATTCTAAAGTAATGATGCTAGAATTGCTAGCTGCCAGCAATAGTATTTTTTTTTTAAAAAAAAAAAGAACAATCAAGAGCAATCATCTCTCATAAAAGTTTTTTAAAAACTTTTCCTTATATTAATATTATTTTTCCATTTTTAATGAATTTAAATTAGTTATTAATGATATAAATGCCAAAAACTGCATCACCATTGACAATGTCTGGAGGATGGTATATAAGTCATAACCTATCTTGTAACTAGCACTGGTATTTAAACTTTAGCCTAAGCATTTTAGATTGGTGGTGGATGGCTTTTTTCAAAAGGAAAAGCAAGAGCAAATTAGCAAGGGATAAAGAAAACCTTTTTCCCTTCTTTATTGGATAAAGCTTTAAACCAAGTCGTCTAATCTGAAATTTACTCTTGATTGAAAGAAAAAATGAGTAATCTCAAATGAGTCTAAAGTGGTATCTGAGCCCCAAGATCTGTCAAGGGCAGTGGTTTGTATTGAGCCACATCATGACAATTACCAATTGCTACAATAAAAGATTGTATAATATGAAGGTCAGTTTGAAAGTATTGATAAGGAATTTAAGATGCAGAGAGGCATGTTCACTAAATTAAATAAATCAGGCGATGTAAAGGGCAGGTTAAGTAAATGGTGCCCCTGGTAAGAAGGATTCCAGTACCATGATTTTTAGAGACACAATATAACAAGCTTATCAAGTAATACTAGACACCAAAAAACTTAAGCTTATGGTATTACTAAATTCATTAGAATGTCAAAGCTTGAAATCAGTAGATATGGTAATTTACCAAAATGCTAAAGGAAAGAGGAAAAGATAGCTGGCATTGTCAAGATGCATTACCAAGGGAAGTTGTCTTTCCACCACCATTCACACCAACAACCATAATCACAGCTGGTTTCCTGTTAGCACAAGGATATCAAAACCTCCACCAATTGAAGTCAACAATGTTAGGACAGGAGACTAAATACACACAACAACAGCATTCATAAAGGCTAGATGCAAAACCTGAATCCTAGCTGAAGTTCTGTCTTCTTGCCTTTCCTTGTCAACAAGTCAAGAACACTCCTTTTCAAAGCATCCTGTGCAACCAACAGCGCTAAATAAAACCTATCAAACGTTTCAAAAGATTTTCATTGCATTTCTACTAGAAAACCACCATTTGTCGACTTAATTAGATACAACGCCTGCACTTTACCCAGCTTGAACCAGAATTACACTTCCCAATGTTACAAATGAATACGGGAAAAGATATCGAAAACCCTCAAAAAGATGAAAGCAGCTACCTTTATCTCATTTCCAGACTTGAGATTCCCAGCTAATATATCGTCCCTCAAGCTATCTACAATCTTCATAGAGATCTTGGGCCCAAAGTCAGACACCAATAAAGCCTGCTCAAAAGAAGGGGAAAGAAGAATAATTCAGCACTAATTCAAGAACTCAATCTTCTTGATAGCATGAAGAGGGGATGGACCTCTTCGAGTTCGTCGAGGACCCGGTCGGTGTCGGCGAGGTTCCAGTAGAGGAGGAGCTCGTCGATGACGGCGAGGTTCTCCCGGGTTTTGGAGAAGCCGGAGAAGATCTTCTCCACGTCGCTCTTGGCTTTCTCCTTGATGAGCCGGCCCAGCCTCGTGAAGAACCCGGTCTGCCCGGCGGCGCACCGGAACCGGGCGGCGCCGCCGGCTCGCCGGAGGTGGATGGTTGCCGGGGGTCTGGACGGGGCGAGGAGGGCGGAGGAAGGAAGAGGTGAGAGGAAGGGAATCAGCTGCGAGGAAGCAGCGGCCATCGTCTCCTTCCCTTTTCCTCTCCCTCTCTGGGATTCTGGGTAGAAGTCTTCCGGACCTCAGGTTCTTGGGCCAACCCACGTGACTTGCGATTTTCTTGGAAAAGAAATATTTTCGGAGAATTTTTTCTTTCACAAGGTTATTAGTTGCTTGAGCGATACTATATTTTCCATCCCAACTGGATAGGCATGGGCCGAATAGTGGGCCAGCTCTAGCTTGGCCCCAAAAATTTCGGAGCCTGGCGTCAAGTATTTTTCGGCCTATATAGGACCGAGCCTGAAATTGTTAGTCACATTTAAATTTCTAAAATATAATATATATAAAAAAAAAAGTAGGGATAGACTACACCCAAGATATTCTTATCGAGTTAAGCTTGGATCGGCCATATTTATATGCTGAATGCCTCATGTTGTCCTTTCAACCCTCTGTTCGATTTGAGCCTCTCACCTGAGCTCCCCTCTATCTGCAATGAGAGCTTATTAACTTTCGACAATCATCAGCCTAACCCAACCCAACCCAACCCATGCCAAACAGCCGTCTCGATCAATCCTTATGCTTAAAGATGTTTCCAGATGCATTGATTGAAATATTAAAATGATGATGACATGTTCCCACAAAATATCGATCGATCTTGAAATCATACTTATGCTAGACATACCACTAGATACCTGAACATTTATCAGGTCGGAGTTTTTATGCCATTAAACTTTAGATATAAGAAGCCTGACGAGCTACCAAAAACAAGAAGCCATGGTTCATATCCTCTTCCAGCACCGTATTAGAAAAACTCAGTTAGTTAAGATGGAGAAAATAGTTTCATGTGTTGCAAATTAAGCTACTAACCTAATCCCATGCGACAAAATGTGTCCATATTTGTCATATGAGAAGCCAGGTAAAAACTATAAGAACAGAATTCCACTCATCATCATTTAAGGTCTGTGGCAGAGTGGTTGAAATTTCAGATTACTGCATCTGTTTACCATACGGTTCATTACCGCATGGTATCCATACATAATCAAAACTATTTTAGATCCGCTCGGGCCATCGTAACCATAGTCAAACATACCTTTACTATTCACACATTACAAATATTTGTGTTGAATATTTGACTCACAAAAAACTATAAATGAGAAATAAAACCTCTCTTGGCTTTCATGTGTCAATGATCACTCCAGCACCATAGTGGTTTACTTTTCTCTATTGAGTTGGAGGTATTTGTGCTGAATATTTTTTAAACAGTCTGTAACTGATGCATGTTAACCTGTACACTGTAAACTAGCAATTTTATCTCGTAAGCACTAAGTAGTTCTATCTGGAATGTTCATATACCCAGCAACTGAAAGAAAATTCTATTTCAGATGCTGTATTCAATCACATCTTCTCCAATACATGAGCTAATGTCACCTGTGCTTTGATGAATAAAATCAGCGCAAGACTCAAGTAGGCATGTCATGGCAACATGTATTATTATCAGGAGACGCATTAGAAATATTTAAGGCAGGAAACTAGAATCCTACAAGTTTTTTGTTGCTTAATTAAAAAATTTTAAAAAAAAAACATATGAAAATATGGCACAGAGAAGTAATCCAGAAAACTACTTCATCAAAGAGGCAAATGCTGTTAAGAGATGTCATGCATGGTGACTCATTTGGGTGCAATGAATTTTCCAATGAATTAGCATGCATGGAAATTTGAAGTCTTAGATATCAAGAACTATTTATTCACTGTTTTTGAAGGTCCAGTGACTATTTTGATCTAGTGACAGTTATCAAATTCGCTCATGCAAGATAACAGGGAGTTTTCCTGGACAAGCTCACGAAAGAAAAGAACATATATAAATTAAATGGCCTGCTAATGTGATGAGAGAAAGAAGTTGAAATTTGTTGCAGTGGCATGAAACTTTCTCATGCTCCTGATTAGGATGGTCATTCCACACCATTGTATGACAGGACAAAGAATATATGAATTCAGATATTGTGTAAGTTGAAATTTCTAAACACTGCTACTTCTACTAGAATGTGCCGAGTAACTGTGCACTCTAATATTAGCTGGAGCTTTTAACCCCTTCAGGAGAATCTAGTAGTGAGGAAGATAAGATGACTGCATCTATGCAACCCCACTGCAGCAACAATAAAAAGAAAGAGAAAAAGGGGGAAAAAAATTACTAAAGACTGCTGTTTTTGTTGACTTAATATCACGGAGTGTTAACTTTCAAGATGGAACTTTTTTAGATTCCAGAACAGCAGACAATTTAGGCATAAAACACCCTTTTTGTTGCATCCTTGGCTCACAACTTAAATAGGCCTATGTACTGTTTAGTTCAGTGGTGCAATCCTCTTATAGAAAAAAGCAACATTAAATAAAATCAAAAAATAATCGGATTCTTAGAATCAAAAGAATACCTTGACTCCTAGATCATATACAGAAAACATTTGGTTCTGAATCATATTCTTTAAGAAACCAAACCACCACTTAACCCTTTAAGCAAGCCTGTACGCAACCAAATGAACAAAATCACTAGCTGAACACCTACAACCAGCACACCATTTGCATGAATCGGCATTGCTTAGCCGTAAAGCAGAAGTCTTTGAAAACCCTAGTTACTTGGGCAGATTAGGACTTTAGGATGGAGAATTCTTCTAATAATTTAACCAGCAAGTTGATTTCTTTCTGATCAAATGCAACCCCATGAGCTCCTGATCGTACGTAAAAAGTAACAATTCCTCATCAAATCAATAAAATGGTATTGAATGAGTATATATTACTTTATGAATATTGAACCATAAAGATTGAAAAAATTATCAAAAAGAAAGAAAGAAAAAAATTACGAAAAAGAAACCTAGATGTGCAAATTAACCATTAGAGTGACCAGATCACGAAAGAATAGACTAGAAGCAAAAGATTTGGGAGATATTCGGAAGCGCCTGGAGGTGAATGAGGAGCTAGGGTTCACGAGAAAGAATTATATTGGATATTGGATTCCATTGGGGGTGAAGTATACCGATGCCGTTGTCTTGATTGGATGTAGGCTGTTGATCCTTTCGGCGTGACGGTAAGCGCTAAACGATCCTCTTCAGTTGATGAAAGGGTTTTTTTCTTCCCAGCGTTTATTTTATTTGTCCAGGATTTAAGGTTTAAGTCAAGCAATATTTTAGGGTTAAGGAATGGTATTTGGGTTTTGGGATTTGGGATTTGAGGTTTAAGTCGAGCAATATTTGAGGAAGAGTAATTGGTTTTCTGCGAGATTGACAGGCTACATTTTAAGATTGGGACGATTCGATGGTCCTTTCGCATTTATAGGCCTTTGCTCTGCTTCTATTTTGTTTCTTATGTATAAAGACCATAGATTTGCTTTTACTTTATTTGAATGCAGGAAGAAATAGGAGAGGACTTATCTACAAAGGAGGAGTGCACCAACTCCAAAATCTAAATAATCTAAGGATAATTTTAAAAATAATCAATAAGCATCCAAAATAGCTGCTGTATTTTTTTTTAAAGATCAAGAAGATGTAAAAAATGATAAATAAAATATGGATAAAATGAAAAGGAACACGTAGAGCAGAGCAATTTTTTTTTTTTAACACAACTTACATTTTATTTAAAAATTATAACTCATCTTTCTTCCCTCTGTCGAGCTTATATTGGTTTTCCATGCTAGCGAGATAGCGAACCTGGCCCATTTATGACTGCTAAACCTTTTTTTTAAAAAAAAAAAATCTGCACCAAATATCTTTCATGTTTGAAATAATCAATTTTATATTTTTAATTAACTATAACATTTCTTGAAAAAAAATAATAAATCTAGTTAACCTGTGTGAAAATATACTATTAATTTCAAGATAATATGCAAATTAAAAGTTAAATAATTTTTTAAATATAAAATATTATTTAAATGTATAAATAAAGTAATCATATACGACGCATTGGTAATTCAAGGTTATCCTTCCTTCACCCAAAAAAATTTTTTAAAAAAAAAAAAAAACACTCTCGTAGGCTACCGTAGCACTGTGGTTTCAGAAATAGTTTTTAAACCTACGTTAAATGTAGGAAATATCCAAAAATTCGTATTAGAAATGAGCATCCGGTGGATGATGGATGGGGAAGTGAGGGATATTTGTCCTCTTCCAGGCTCTGAGGGAGGTTCGCCCTTCCACCCCTACCTACGATTCTCGCTCGAGCTTATCCGGAATAGAATGGGCCGGTACAGGATGTTTTCCACGGGTCCCGCAATTTTTGCTCGAGCTTATCCGGAATAGGGTAGGCCGGTGCAACATGCTTTCCATGGCTGCTGCTTCCTTTTGTCAAACGCCGCGTTATTCAAAGCCGCGTTATCTCAGGCTGAGATATTCTATACTTCTAATATTAAACAATATTTCATCAAAGTTGTCTTACGTTCCGACACAATTTCCCATATTAGTTCTTATTTTAACGCAAGTTGAGTTTGCGTTACGTTCCAGCTGTTATTGGATTTTGGATTGTTCATGAACCTGTCCATCAACCTAAGCGTTTATGATCTCCCAACTAACAAGACCTTGGACTCTCAATGTATTGGTACTTATTATCTCCCAACTAACAAGCCCTCGGACTTTCCTTTGTGAGGACATATTGCAAGCCAACCATCTTCTTCCATGATATAGAGCTACCACCTTATCCTCTCTCTCCTCCAACTTATTAAAAAAAAATAACCTTCGAAGGGATGATTATAATACTAAAACAAATACTAGTGCTTGCAACTCAGTTCACCTACTAGTGATTACAGACTTAGAGCATTATAAATGGTATTAAAGTAATCCGAATGCGCAGAAGTTGATGAACAGAAGAAAAGGTAACTCGAAATGTTACAAATAGTATTAAAATCAATTCGAATGTACGAAAATGCGAGTGTACGAAAATTGATGAATAGAAGAAAAGGTAACTCGAGGCATTATAAATGATATTAGAAACAATCCGAATGTACAAAAGTTAGGAGATAGAAGAAAAAGTGACTTGCAACTAATATGCAGAAGTTGTATGAAAGAAGAAAAGATAATCGATGGCTTGGAGCGTTAGAAATAGTTTAGAACTGATTCGAATATATAAAAGTTGATGATAAAAAAAAATAACTACTCATGGAATGATGATAGAATTTATGCTATAAACTTTGCTATCATATTGAAGATGCATTATATCAATTAATTTTTATAAATTTTGATCTATTAATAAATTAATTAAATCAAATCCGGAGCAGTGTGGGAGAGAATGAAAGGCCCTCCCTACTCTCGTTCTTCTTGGACCTAATCTCACGGTGAGGGTAGAGTAGGAGAAGATAGGCGCACTGCCCATCCTCTATAAGTTGGGAGGAGTGGGAGAGAGCGAGTGGGAGAGAGCGAGTGGCCCCTCTCCCATCCTCCTCTCTCGAGCCAACCCAACGCTCAATTTAGAAGTTCTCTGCGTCTGAACCAATAGGTTTGGAGAGAGAGGGTGAAGCGGATGGAGACAAAAAAGAAATGCGAGGAAACAGAAGGTGGTGCCGCACTTCATTCCCTCACGAGGACCGCTAGGGAAAGAGAAGGCAGTGCCGTACCCACGTCGTCCTAATGTTCGTCCTCATCAATAATTTTTTAAAAAAATTTTAAATTCACATCATCGAAAAAATAAATTTTCAATTCGCACTTTCTTAATATGTTTATTTCGATATTCATCTTCTCTTCGTTAGTTAAAATAAAAATAATTTTTATTCTTAAATATAACAAATAAAATAAATTTTTATATTATAAATTAAAATTATGAGCTTGATTAAGCTTACAAAAACAAACTTGATTTAGCTTGATTTGAAACTATATGTTTCGAACTTTAAACTTCAAACAATTTTAAATCAAATCCGAACAAACGCATGTTTTTTTTTTTTTTCAAGTCCCGTAGCGATATAATCAATAGCATTTTGTACTATTTTCTTTTTATACTTTTATTTTATAATTAAAGTTTTAATAGGTATATGTTTTAACATTTAATCCATTACATATTAATTTAGATTAATCAAATCTAAATGAAGCTTAAAATCAAGCTTCAGTTCAAGCTCAAAATCAAACTTTAATTCAAGCTTGAACTAAGCTTGCTTCTCAAGCTTGAATTAACTCCCAGCTTGATTAAGAATTTACAAGCTGCTCATGTAGGGTCCTGTTTCGTTTAGATTCAAAATTAGACTTGAATTAAAGCCCAAAATGGTAGCAGACGAATCAAGTTTGAACAAGCAATTCAAGCTTGTTGTATCTTGGAAGCTTCACTCACTGGAATCAATGCATTGAAGTCTTAAAAAATGTACTTTGCACACTTGAATCTTCGATCGATGAAATTTGCTTTGAAATTATTGTGTGCACTGCTCAGAGCCTTCAATTGATGGGCAAGGCTAAAAATTTACTTTGAAATTATTGTGCGCACTGCTTAGAGCCTTCAATTATTGAGCGAGGCTAAACCCGAGACATGCTATACATTAATAGTTAGGCTCAATGTTCATATTCAAACTCAGCTACCAAACCTTTATTTTTTATTAGACCTAACTCAATTTTATAGAATCAATTCTAAGCCCATCCATTAAACCCAAAATCTCCTTTTTCTTCTCTCATTTAGGATCTAATTATTTTTTTTCAAAATTAAAGCCTGAAAAATTTCATATTAAACTAATTTATAAATATATGCAGGCTTGGTTATACTCAAGTGTACTATCCATTTAAATTCAATCAGATCTATATTGAATCATGGGATACCTATTAAAAATCTTATAATTTGGAGATCCTATTTGCATTAAATGATACAAAAATACAGACACTTTAGATCAAATAAAAAAATATATGCATTATATGACGTTTAATGCATAAGTTAGGAGTCTTAAATTATCATCATTTTTTATGTTTTAGGATTTTAAAAATAGCATATCACACCCAATAGCTTGAAACATTAATGTCGGATCTAAATGAAAATCCTCTTTGAATATAGCCAAATCAAACTTTCACACTCTCATACATAGGTATATATAATCTTTAACTTTACTACACTTAAAAAGGATCTCCACTTAAGTTTAATTAAATCTAAAGTTGGATGACGTAGATTTTACATTGATAATCCAAGTTATTGAATGCCATTTACTACTTTTAAAATATTTACATGCCAAATATCATGCGATTTGAAAAAATCTAACCCATATATCGAGCGATAAAAATTAGACAGCTTAAATAATATGAAATGATATATGTTCTTTTTAATCTATTAATGCACGGAGTCTTCATAGCACATAATTTTTTATATATCAGTAGTAAATTACATCTAGTGGCTCAAATTATTAAAGTAAAACTTTCAACATCTAAATTTAAATGCAGATGGATCTAAATAAATATTCTTTTGAACATTGACAAACTAAGTTCTATAAATATATAAACATACATATAAATAATTTCGGGTTGGATGAGAGAGTTTATCTTACTTTTTCTGCACTCTGTGGAGGCTAGTCCTATGGATCTACGTTTATTTGAGACTAAATTGATTTGTTTTGATTTGTTTCACGTAATCAGCTCTTGACCATGAGTGGAAAATACTGTTGGACTACATCTGCTTAGTTACCTTGATGAATACTCTCTCGTCCATTCTGACTTTGGATTGTTTTGCACGTCCTTCTCAAAAATTTGTGCTTGTGTTTTCGGCTCGTGCTGAATGGTTGGTTGACCAAGGGATAAATGACATCCATCCCTCTTACCTGTGGGACGGTCGGAGTCCTCGCAAGCCATAAATAGGTTCTGAGAACCCATTCGCCCGTACGCGACTTCTTCTAGTTGACAATGTCAACCAAACGTGAGCAAGTAAAGGAAAGCGCGTGAACCAACCAAGGCCTAGCGAGCTCTCCATGGCTTGGTACCAATTTTTGTATTCTGTTCTTTAGCCTGCTTCAAGGTCCCAATGGAAAGCTGGCGAAATGGTAAATCAAATTTCATCACTCCAAATGATGAAAAAAAAAAAAAGGGGAAAAAAACTGCACAAATAAACGGCCAATAAAAGCGATGAACATAGATCACAAGGGGACAGACGATGCCAAATTTTTGGTCTAGTACTCAATGGTTTACAAATCATATTGGGATTCAAATTTCAGCGAGGTAGGTAGTCTTTGGGGGCAGAATGAAGGAAACGAAAGACCAGTCAGTGCACCGCATGGAGGACGAGGGACTTCAATAATAAGATCAAGGTATAGAGGATTCGTTTGGTTTACAATAACTTTAAAATAGCAATAGAATATCTGAAAATAAGATTCTCTAACATAAAATATCTAAATTATTATGGTTGATCATGAAAAAAAAAAAAAAAATTAAAAAAAATTAAAACTATCACATTTAATTGAACAGTTTCTTTCCCAAAAAAGTAATACAAAATATCAATTATATCTTTTAGTTTTTTAAATTTTTTTTTATCATCTAATTTTTTTAACTTATATATGAGTTTATAAAAAAGATAAAGAAATCAAGATATTAAATTTCTACGGCTCTTTAAAAAAAAATATATTTTTTTTAAAAAAATTAAGATCAAAAATTAAATTAACACAAGTATCAATTTATCTAAATTTAAAGAAAAAAAAAACATTGCGATAAAAAAAAAATAAATTTTATAGTATTTTATTTTTTATAAAATATAAAAATTTAAATTACGTAAATATAAAATATTCTCACCGAGCCAAAAAAAAAATGCTGGAACTCCGCTGGATCCGTCGGTACATGGAATCTTTGCATACCTACGATTCTTTCTTTTTTTTTTTTTTTTTTGTATTTCCTCCAACAACCACTCGTCAGCTACCCAGTTCAATTAGTCCCACCAACAACTCAAGGGCAATTACAACTCTCCCTCAGATTCCGGTCTTGTTTAGCGTTTTTAAATGGGAAAAAAGAAATGAATAGAAGAAAACAAAAATTAGATTAAGGGAGAGGAGAAATGCGACTTGGTTTTTTTCCATCACAGATACAGCACGTCAGTTTGGATCTAGAAATACACTTTCCCAAGAAAAATTAAATTAATTATATTTTACATCGGAAGAGAAAATTAATATCGAATTTCTAGTTTTCTCATCTACCATTAGTTGGCTGCACGTAACCGTTATGCAACCTCCCGTGAGCCCTCTACCGTTCTCCGGCAACCCGATCCGAACCGCTGCACGCCCGCTGACTCGGCCGCGGGCAGCGGAGCATCCAGGACTGGTGATCCGGATCCAGCGGCTCTGGTTTCACCTCGGGCGCCGCCGAACCCTGCGGCGGGTCCTCCCCGTCGTCCTCCTCCCGGAGCCGCTTCGCTCCGATCGAGACCCCGAAGAGCCTTGCACACGGGCCGGCCGGCGACAGCGGGCTCGTCACCTCTTCCGCCTTCACCCGCTCCTCCCCCGCTCGCCCCGTCGGCATCAGCTCCAGCACCGGTGGCGCCACATCCGGCAACGCCTGCTCACCTACTCCGGCGCCGCCGCCCAGCTGCTGGCTGGAGGTGTACTTCGACATGAGAAGGAGAATATTATTGCAGAGGTTCTTCATCTGCGAAAGCTCGCGGGAGAGCCGCGAGTTCTCCTTCCTTAGCCTCTCGTTCTCGTCCCTCAGCTCCGCCGCACTGCCGGACGTAGACGGTGGCGGCAGCGCTCCTGGGGAGGAGTTCGAGGATAATACCTGCTCTTCTCCGGAGTTTGTCGGCGATCCGGCCGGGTTCGCCGGCACGGCCACCGGAATCGACGTGGCGACCGGCAACGGAGCCGCCGCCTGGGGGTTGATCTTGCGCCGGTGGATGTCACAGAGGAGCCGCTTCTCGCCTCGCCGGAAGCAGTCGTTGGCGAACTCCCACCGATCCGGCACGATCTTACGGAATCCCTACCAAAAAAATCCAAAGAAAATCGAACCAAGGGCCAAGATTAAGGATGAAAGATGGATCGAATTCGAGGACTAACGTAGGTGTTGAGCTGGCGGACGAAGCTGGAGAAGTTGTTGTGCTTGAAGTATTTGGGGAGGAGGTCGCGGGCGAACTCGGCGGGCCGCCAGACGATGAAGGTGGATCCGTCGTCGTTCCAGGAGATGATCTCGTCGACGGAGGAGTCGTCGACGAGTTGGTAGGTCTTGGTGAGGAACGGCGTGGGGAGCGACCGCTGGCCCCCCTCCGGCGGCTGCTGCTGCTGCTGCGCCGGCGACTCCCCAGCCTGCTCCCCCGCCGGAGCCATCGGAGGCGCCATCCCCGCCGGCCGATCCCCAGACGCCACCGATCCTTCCCGATATTCTAACAAATCTGGAAACCGAAAGACGATCTCGAGATCGGTTTGGGAAGAGAGTGAGAGAGAGAGAGAGAGAGAGAAAGAAAGAGGAAGAAGAGCGGAGCGCGAGGGTTATAGAGGTTCTAGAAGGTTCTTGCCCTTGATAATATTAAATTATTATTGTGGCCAGAGTTAGGAAGAGGAGGACGAGAAGAAAAGAGTAAAGCGGAAAAATTGGGTTGAGATAAAGAACGGGGGGAGCGGAAAAGAACGCGATCCACGACCCATAACCGGAAAACTAAAAAAAAGGAGGCATCGGTTTCGCTTCATCCGGAATTGTCCGCATATAAATCGTTTTATACAATAGCCCGCATGTTTTTCCAGTGGTCGAGAGAGGAAGAAGGCGAGAAGGTTCGATTCGGTATTTTCTGGAAGGTTCAAAGGGCACGAGCGTCGGTCACCGATGCTGGACACGTGTCAAGTACCGGTGAGTTGGATCCGATAAGGTCACGGTGACCGGGCCAGCCGCGTTTTAAGCTTGGAAGGCGAAAAAAGGGGTAGAGTGGGGCGGAGGAAGCGACACGTGGAAATGATCGCTTGCACGAAGGCGGCAAATGAAAGGAAAGAAAAGAAAGCGCTTCCTTCGAGCACCCACTAAACGATGTTTTTTTTTTTTTTTTTTTTTTTTTTTAATTATAATTATTTTTTAATTTTTTAGGAGAGGGTTCGTTTGGGTGGAGGTGACCATCTAGAAGCCTTAAAGTTTCCCTTGTGCAGATGCGAGACGGTGATCGGCTGCGCCGAGAAGGCACTAAACGCAGCACCGGCCAAAAGTCTCTCAATCATCATAATGCATCATTAAATTTCAATTAATACAGCATATTATCTCATGTAGCATGTAAAATTTAATCAATTATAGCTTAAATAATTATAATTAAAATAGCATTAGAAATGAAATTCATTATAAAATACTGGACAGATTTTTTATTATAGATACGAATATGGAAGTTTATGTATACAGATAATTTTATTATTTTTTAAATATAATCATAACCGTTCAGACAAATCCAATCTCGAGCCAAAGCATCCCAACACTGCAAGTAGTGCAGTCAAACATGAAAATTAATTATTTATTATCAAAATAGGTGATAAAAAGGTTAAGAGGAATGCTTTGATAATATTTGGGACCACATAATTAATGCAAATGCAAAAAAAGAACCTTTACCACAGAGCTAGATTTTGTTATCCAAGTGGTGGAAAAGATAATTGGTAGGATTATAAAGTGGTTAAGGGCATAATTGAGGATAATTATTATTATATTATTACGTATGTGTCGATCTTGAGATGCCTCACTTAAAATCATTTATAGTTAGCTTTATATGTAAGTTATCAATATTGTAACCATGCTGACCTTAGCAATTGAATCTCTATGGATTTTAACTGAGATTAAATTAATATTACTGTCAATGTTCATGTCATTCCCATTCTACTGCCATGAACCACTCCAAAGCCATTGCAAGTTCACAATGGATAGAAAGATTCCTATAACATTGCAATGATTCCTTCTTTCTTTTACTTCAACAATACCCAAGTGTTGAGTCAAACATTCTATTTGATGCATGAACATGGAGATGGCATCCTCAATTAAAGCCATGGATTAAAGATGCCCAGCCATAGATTTTATCCAATATAATTTAATGAGTTCCTATCTATCATCATACGATCCTTTGCATAACGCAAAAGCCTCCACAGTCCAGCCATGCTAAGCTGACCTCAAGTTTTCCAAGTCACATACATGGGGTCCACCATTGATGCGAGAGTTAGACCGTGCAAATGGTCCTTCTCACGTCAAACAATCTCATTTATCAAAATTCTGTTTGTAATAAATGTACATCCATGAGTGATTTCATTTGTCATAAATAATAATTTATCGGATAAATAATAATTTAAGAATACAATTTACTTTTTTTTTAACTTTTTTGATTGAAGCAAAAGTATATGAATAAGTTGGTCAATGAAAAATTTTTGACCAAGTTTCTCATAAAATTTTTTTACCAAAAAACGAGTCGTAGTAATATTTAATTCCTGACAATCTAAGGTTATTATAAATCATAATAATTCGAGAAAGGTAAGTATTTAAGATTATTAAAGTCCAGTAACCTTAAATTATACTCTTGACTTTTATATAAATATTTAATAATATTTAATTAAATTATATATTTAATTTACATTAGATAATATTTAAACATTTAATATTATATTTTATATCTAAATATTAAATATAATATTTTATATTACTATCAAAATTAATATTAATATATTAGTTAATATTTTAAACACTATTATATATTTATATAATAATATTTACATATTAAATTTTAAATATTAATATTTATGATCTTCTTGCATATTAAATTTTATATAATATATTATTAAATATTTATACATATTATATATTAATATATATTAATGGGATGCTAAACAATAATATATTATATTATATTATATATATAATATTTAAATACATAATATTTCTAAAATTATTTATAAATAATTTTGATTTTTATCACAACATTTCATATTTTACCAAAAAAAAGGATAATTTAAAAGATAAAAAAAATTATAACAAAATTTAAATAAAATTTTAAAATATGATTAATTGATTACTGTATTTTGTTATTATAAACTAAATATGATAATATTTTATTACTGAGAATTTGATTATTAAGTATATAAAATTATCAAAAATATAAGATTTTTATAATACTACGTTGTTGCTAATCAAATGCTACCCTGAAATTATATAGCCATTTATTGTTTCTCTCGAGTGCTTTACAAGTGATGCTAATACTCATTGAGATGAAAAGTAGGCCCAAGCTTCCCTTGACTTTATTAAAGAAAGAGGAGCAAAGGATGTAGATTTACAAAAGAAAAATGAAAGAAAAATTGCAAAGTAAAGAAAATAAAGTTAATGGCACTGCACAATAGGGTACAAAGACAGTGGGTTCCAAATTTTTTGTGACCATCAAGTACTTTAGAAGTGCGCAAGCATTCCCAAAGCTGACTGAAAAAGAGAATCTTGAGAAGAATAGAATAAATGGAGCTTTAAGTGATACTAATACCTACTATCCTTAAAAAAAAAATAGTTGGGATGGAATGGAGCAATCAGCCAGCAGACAATTCAGTAAGACCTACCATATACACCAAGAATAGTCATCAGACAATTAGTCTGCATGCTCTCCCAGAGAGTTATTTCTACATCAATCCAACAGTAATAGTGAGCCAGCACTGAAGTTGGAGGTGCCCAACAACATGGTCCTTGAGTCCCCTTTGGGTCTGCTTCAAGCCATACCCAAGGTCCCTTATCAGTGTCTGAACACCTCTTCAGGCACCTTAAAGTTTGTCTTTCATTGGATTAATAGGTAAAGAGAGGGAACCCCAACTCAAACAACACTAGTTGTTTTCTTCTTTTCTAACAAGGCCTGTTGGCAATTTTCAGCTACACAACGGGTGCAAACCTGAAATTGACAAGCACCAATGCAGGAATTTGATACAACAACTAAGTATCTTCTAATAGACTATTAGATGACTAAACTAACAATAATTCTATCAATGGAAGTTGAGTGATAACCGACTGAGTTGGTGTTGGGTGTTGGCATCTCAACTAAAGGATGGAGGCCAGTGCAAATGTGTAGAATATGCATAAAAGGTCAAACAAGTGGAGCTAACAGAACACAGAATAAAGCTGTGACAGTGTAGCTTAAAAGAGAGCTTTAGGCATGCTTTGACTGGAAACTAGCCCTAGAATGGAATAAATGGAGTCAGCAGGAACAAAGAATACTTTGGTTTATACTAAGTCTTAATGTTTACGTTGTATGTGCATTGCTGAATTTGAATCATTGACAAAAGTGTTGCCAGCCAAACCCTTAAACTGATGGCATTCAGAATAGTATCATAGATTAGTTTAAGTAAAGCAAAATTAGATGACTTGAAAAGCAGTGATAGCAGAGAGGCCACAACATCCCTCTGAATGAAGGCAAAAGGAGTTCTTTTATTTCATGTAAAGCAACTCTAGACAACTTCAACATGGAGGGCACAAACTTCCTACAACCTAAGCACCTTTAAATGTAGTCAATGTAAATTGAAAATGATAGCTATATTAAATAACTACGGCAAGACTAAGGTGAAGTGTGGCAGTCTAGTTAGTAGTTATACAAGAAGATTCAATTTTTTCTTTCTTTTTTTCTTAAAAAAAAAAAAAATCCATGACAAGGGCATCCAATTTTCATGGATAAAAATCAAGACTTGTATAAGCTTGATTGACTACAAAAGTTAGAAGATTAAATTCATAAGATGGAAAAGTCTAGATATTTATTAGGAAGGACAACAACAAAGAAGGAAAATTTTGGCTAATTTTTCTGATCCTAGTGGAACTGGAATCATCAGAACTGTCAAAATTTGAAGATAATGACTAAGAAATCAAGAGAGGTCCACTGTAGTCAGCAGTAAATTGATTAATGACAAAAGTGTTGATGCTTCTAAAAAAAATGATAATCCTGTATGATGAATGATCTCTTTTTCAGATACGACCACTCTCTGGAATCAAACAATGCACTATAATTAACAATATTGCTTGCTACTAAGGTTTATGCATCATCTTCCTACTTAAACGCGATCATGAAGAGGTTTGTCCCTTGTTGGTAGGCCTTCATTATTAGACCATGTTTCTCATCATTTGAAACTCAAACAGGGAACTCTATTTGTCAACCAATAATGATTTTTATGGTCATTATGATTTCAGTTCCAGAAAATGATGCGGATTGCTGATCATCAGACAAAAGAATGTCAAAAATGTTCCTATCATCTTGCAGTCAAATGAAAGTAAGTCAACATAGAAATTAGAACATGAGGTTCACACGGAATGCAAGCTGCAAAAGCTTCTTAATACATGCAATTTGGTTGGGACAACACTAGGTTTTCGGGATCTTCCAAAAGGTATTTGGGAAATTGGACCTTAGAAAGGCTTGGGATCAACTTACTCGTGCAGTATGTCGCCATTTGGTCAGAGAAAAATTCAAGAATCTTTCTCAACAAAAGGTCTTCTAGCAGCGTTGTTCTCTTCAAGGCTCTTCATTTGTTTCAAGCATTGGAATCATCTGTGCTCTTCAGAGCATCTTCCATAAGCCACCAAACTCTACTGCATTCTCTTCCTTCTGATATGGGTGATGCTCCAATGAGTTAGATAGCTTTTGATCGTCCATATTTATTACCTTGTGGTCCTCATCTAATCCTCTCTCCTAACCTCCTTTGCCCCCCACCCCTATTCTTCTCTTTCGCCTCCTTATATTATCGTAAATACTTTTATAAATACTATTTTCTAATAAAATAATGAGGAAGCTCCTTACTTCTCCATATTTCCACCAAAAAAAATAATAAAAAAAAGGTCTTTGGGAAACTTAATACCTATATGCCGAATGTTGCCAAAAAATATTTGTATCTTTCAACGTATAATGTTAGTTTTAGTGTCTTAGCATTCTGAAGCTGTGATCCAAGCATTTTAACCCCTTGAATAATAAAATTTGAGAAAGAAAATCTCCTCGTTGAAATATACAATTTATAAATTATAAGTTATTATATCTTTAATAAAAAATTACCTTACTATTTAAGTGTTTTCTTTAATGTTGCAATTACAACTATTTGGCATTTATTTTGATTTCAAAAGGATTATTTCTGATCATACTGTAGACACCCAATCACGAGCTAACTGGAACCGTTGGCAAGCATAAACTGGTCCATTATGTTGATCTTTCGCGTTGGCCAGAATCCATTGATAATTTGATACAAAACTCTTGAAAAATTGCAGAGTGAAAAATTTTTCCTAGTAGGTTTCAGTCTTTCTGATGGTTTCTATATGGTAGGAAAGGTTTTTTTTAAGGATTCACTGATGGTTTTTTTTGACTGTCAGAAAAAAAATGCTTTGTTTTGCAGCGAATGTTTGCGAAGAAACTAATAGATGTCAAGGATATTTTGGATTGAGAAGATATTTTGGTGTGTTTGTTGGGCTAAAGAAATCAACTTTTGGCATCTTGTTCTCTTTTATTGGTACTTGCCTGAGGCTGAAGCGATCAACCGTCAGAGTAGGAATCGAGGGCAGCTCTCCGTCTCCCAACCTCTAGCTAATTTCAACTCTAAAAAGAAGTGAGGTAGAACAGAGATGAAAATAAGTATATTCCATCACTCTCTATCTTCATAATTTTTATTTATAAAATTATTCTTATAATTTTTATTTTACTAAAAAAATTATATATATTATTAAGGAAGGATTGGGTAAGGATGAAGATCATCATTCCCTAATGGAAATAAGGGTGAAAAGAATTAGGATTTGAGAGATGCCCTGGCCTGGTAATACTAAAGTCACACTAGAATCAAAGATGGACTCTGCTCGAAGATGACCCGATGAATGCGAACATGCTAGTCTCTGAAAGAGGACCAAGGTTACTGGTCTAATCTATCAGGCTGCACTTTGGGCTTGGGCTTGGGCTTGGACCAAAACAAAACCAACATGCCCCCTAGCCGAGTTGGGTTTGGGCTAGAAAACATCTCTCTCTCTCTCTCTGAAATGCAGTCGAATACTTAAATTTTAATTCAATTTTATAATATGTTTTATGCTATTTTCTTTGATTAAAAGTTAGAATAAAAATGCTTGTAAACAAGCTTTGTTCAAATAATGTTTATTTGATTAAAAGTTGAAATAATCACAAAAGAGAGTAATAATATTATAACACAGGATCTCACCTTAAAAAAAACTAACTAGGATGTATAAATTGAATTTTCTTAATCTTGCACAAGTAATCAATGTCTTTCTAATGCAAGCTAGTAGAGTTAAACATATGCAAGTAATGGATCCTACACACATTTTTCTTTTATGTTTTGACATTTTTGTTAAGTTAACAATCTCAATCTAATCAAATTAATTATAAAACATATTAATTTCAAAAAGTCTATTATTGATGTTTGTTAAGTTTTATATTAGTTGTATACTAAAAAGATTTTGGGCTCTCAACAAATATAAGTAATATTTTTTACTTAGTGTTTTTAAGTGAAATTTTATGTGTCGTCAAAAGTATTAGAGTGAATATAATTATACAAGTTAAAAGGACTCATGTAACCTAAAAATTGAATAGCTTAGATGTTATAAAATAATATGTGTATATATATTTATATATTATTTAATAAAAAGAATTAAAAATCTTAAAATTATATGGCTTATAATATTCAAACACTTTATATATATTAAATCACATCAATACCGATGCATAGGATTTGAATAAGATGTTTCCGAGTGCTGTCAGGTTAGGCTCTCTACGTAACATCGTTTAAGGCGTACGCACAAGTGCATGCATACACATATAATAATGCTAATGATGAAGTTGTATTGGGAAAGATGGTTAAATAATAATTTTTGATGATATAAATAATAATATTTTAAGAAACTAGGAAAGTACGCCCGTTACCCCTCCTCCTTGCAAGCACGCACAATGATGTACCCCATCCATGCGACTCCTCAATCCGCACTCCAAGAGTAAAACGCACGGTCCAGGCCGCCTCCACTGCGTTGGAACGTTGGATTGCTGCATGCCATACCAGAGTCGTTTGCCTCCATTTCCGTAGTCCTCGTTATCGTCCACTGAGGTCGTTGATCACCGTGGAGACATTAACATATAGCTTTGAGTTCTCCACAGGAGGTATTGTGGGCGAAATGATGCGCCGTTGGCTGACGCCATGGGCGGCGATTGACAACGCCGTGGGTGACCGGCGGCGGAGGTGATGAAGCTAAGGTCAAGCAGCAGGAGAGAGCACCGGCGAGAAATGGAGGTGAGGAGGCCATGGATTGTGGGCAGGTGGCGGAGGAGATCATCCCAAGAGTTTGTGTCAGGGGAGAAGCGCCACGAGGGATAAGAAGAAAAGGGCGCTCCTCGAGAAGCAAAACCAACCTCTAATTTTTTTTTATCACTTTTAATTATACCTACATCGGTCGGATAGCGAGCCAAGGCTAGGAAGTTGAGAGCAAAGTTTGAAGGATCGAATAGATAGAGAACTTAGATTTTTAGTTGATTAGTAAAAATCGAGATATTGGGGACCGCTGTAGATCGCCAAAATTTACAAAGTAGGCCAAGTTTTGTAATTCGGGCGAAGAAAAGAGGAAGGAAACATCTCATCTCCGTGACTTTTCCTTTTTCCCCGTCTCCACCACCTCGGGAAGCTTCAAAACAATTCTCAAGCGGAGCAATTCACTGCCGGTCAGGGCCGGGCCGGACTTTACTCAGGCCCGACAGCTTTCGGGCCTACGGGCTCTGGACTCTGGAGAACAAGCCTCAGGCTTCCTGAATATTTAAAAATATTTAAAAAATAAAAAAGGAAGGTATAATAGTTCACATTTACACCAATCATTAACCTAGGTTAAAAAATCTATATTAAAAAAATTTAGGCTGGGACAATCTCGGGTTGGGCTCTTATTCCTAAGTCCAAGTCAGTCCGTTTAATAGTCAGGTTTATTTTTGAGGCTCAGCCCAGCTGCAGGCTTAAAAATTTTGGTTCAAGCTCATCTAATCTAAATTGCTTCAGGTTCAAGCAGGAATAGATCTACTCTTAAAATATGTTTCTTAAGAAGAGTCATTCATATGATTTTTTTATTTCAATTTAAGCATCTTTTATATTGTGTTGATTGGACCAATTTAATTGAAAATTCCTTCTACTGGGAGGGATTAACAGACATTTTGCGAGTAGCCTTCCATTATTCTACAATAAAACAGGCCATCGTAGTTGGATTGGGTTATGATGACGACTCAACCTGATCCAAACTCGTCCAACTAACTCGATGTTTTAACTTATAAAGAAAATCGTATAATTTTTAGCACTTTTCCATCAAACTGAGGGATGTATCATGTAAAGTTTATGAAATTTAACTCAAAAACATCAATTCATTTGACCAGTCGACGCACACGACAAATTCAGATATCTTTAAAAAGGAAACTTCGCAGAACTGCTATTTGACGGTCACAAGAGTATTCAACCTACACACACGTGGAGTTCTAATCGGAAGCTGGTCAACTCCGAGTCATGGAGGCAATAGAAATGGTCATGCTTGATTTAATTGCCGCATGAGTAACCTTTGTAAAGCTGGGGCATGGTAGACTTTTTCTTCCAATATAGAAATAGAATTCTTTAGCAGGCATTTGGTATGGATTAATTCATTCAGCATCATCAATAATCAAAATCATTATGTTTGGTTGCACTTTGCTGATTTTATATGGTGGTAATCTCATATCACTTCATGTT